>JAMPIV010016076.1:0-355000 GCA_024509875.1 Oreohelix idahoensis | reverse complement strand
CAAGAAGCCTGCACGAAGTCACCACTACAACAAGTCACACAGGAAGCATGCACGAAGTCACCACTACAACAAGTCACACAAGAAGCATGCACGAAGTCACCCCTACAACAAGTCACACAAGAAGCATGCACGAAGTCACCACTACAACAAGTCACACAGGAAGCATGCACGAAGTCACCACTACAACAAGTCACACAAGAAGCATGCACGAAGTCACCACTACAACAAGTCACACAAGAAGCCTGCACGAAGTCACCACTACAACAAGTCACACAAGAAGCCTGCACGAAGTTACCACTACAACAAGTCACACAGGAAGCCTGCACGAAGTCACCACTACAACAAGTCACACAAGAAGCCTGCAGGAAGTCACCACTACAACAAGTCACACCGGAAGCCTGCACGAAGCAGTTACAAGCTCTGGCAGTAGTGGTCCGTGTAGACATTTGTTTTACATGATGAGGCTGCCCATTCACGACCTGGTATTAGTCGCCTTCAACGAAATGTCCGTATGTTTAGTAGTTCTACTCTGTCTTTACTACGTCAAAGACCTCCGGGACTATACGTCATGTGACCTAGATAATTGCTAACAAATACAGAGTCCACACAAGACATGTGATTATGCAGTGTAATTGTAAAGTCACTTACTATTTGTAATTTGCTAGTTCTTCATTTATCCAATTACTTTATATGAAACAAACGTCACAATATGAAACAAATGTCACAATACAGAGAATTACCTCTTATTTTATGACATAAAATGATGTGTCATATTAACACAACAGCGCATGGGGAGATCACGTGACATCGTGGTGGGCAATAATATGTGCTCTTTCTTGTAACGTTGAGTTTATTGGTCATTTTAGAATTTTGTTTCTTTTGATTTGTTTCTGGGAATATAAAAAAATACAACTTATGTGTCAAATGGTCGTTCTTTCTTCCTTGTTTTGACACGTGATTTAGGAATATCCAATAGATACACGTCCTGATAATACAATATAAAAAAAAAGACATGTCAATAATCCTGTAGAAATATTGTATCTCATACTGTGATCACCTGATCGTTCTTGACATTTTATGGCAACCGTCCCGCTTAGGTCATGGCTCTCAAGTGACATACTTCTCTTGACCACTCGGCAACCGCTTTGAACTGAACCTATTTCGTTAAGGGGGCATCACTAAAATGGTTATTTCCACCTAATGTTGTAAGAGTCTCTTTCATCATAATTTAATTGCTGCGATCGGCATCTCCGTCCTCCCAGAATCCTGGACTTATCTCTTCATGTCTCTCTTGCATACATCTTTCGAACTTCAGCTATGGTTGCCCTTTTTTTTTAAAAATTGGGGGTGTAAGGGAGGAGGCACGAAATAAGCTTAGGTTCAATATTAAGTTTAATCCCGTTGAGAGATATTTAGCACTTTCTTGCAACACATATAAACTTTTTTAAAATTATGGTACAGAAATGATTGTTGGTTACCTCCCTTGGATACAAAACTCGGCAAGGTATCGATTTCCTAGGCATTGGAGAAAAAGAAAGGTGGGAGAGGGGTGGGGACAAAAGTCAGTACTCACATATACAACAAGCCTGTAAAGTCACTGACTTTTAAGTGAATTTCTGCATTCGCTACACAACCAGACGTTGACGTTGGGAACTCTTATCAGTTTTCCACTACCTTCGCATTGCTATTTCCCTCACACTGAAACGTTAAGATACATTCATGCGGTTTATCTAAGGGACGTAATTTTTATTACAGGGGAGTAATATGTGCAAGGAATCTATTTATAACTATCAAAACATTAAATAGTTATTTTATATAATTTTTTTGCAAATATTTGTGTAGCAGATAAGTTAACTGCAATGTATTTCAAAGGCCTAAGAGAGTTTTTCTGCCGTTTGTCACTATTTTAGAAATATGCACTCATATTTTATATGAGATAAATAAAAGCCGCGAGTCTCAATACACGTTAGCAGATATGTATAACAGGCGTTTCTCTGAACATAACATACATGAATGAAAACTTACTCTATTTTTGACCGGCACATAGTGCTGCCTAAACTAATGTTGAGACTATTGTCTTAAACGAGTCTCCTTGTGATCTCGAAAATGACCATACGTCCCTACCAACCTTCTCCACCAAACATTATAACATGAGGTGACAAAAGGAGCTTTCATTGCGTAGGGACTCAAGTATAACAGTCTCTCAACTCACACATTTAGTCTCATTGCGTGGCTCTGAAACAGAGAACAACGAAGATGTTAAAATCCGCAGTGGTTGAATCACACGTAATCGTACGTTTCCATTGATTTCTCCTTTAGTGCGTCGCGTTATAGACTAACCATAAATCCTAACGCCTTGTCCATATCCGTTATCATGGTAAAGTCTTGTGTAATGTTGTTTAAATAAAATCAGTTCTATCAATACTCTACCGCTCTAAAAGGAGAGTGTGAAAAAACGGGGCGTCCCCTATCGATCTTTGTTTCTCTACGGCAGTATCGGAACATTTGTGGTACTGATTTTTATTATGTGCTGTCAATTGCCGCACTTTTCTTTCTTCGTTATTTTTCTGCTAAGTAGTAGATATTTGAGTATTGTCGAATTGCTTGACACTCCCTGTAGGTGACAATAATCACATTGGCTTGACGCTACCCAGATTTTCTGAGATAATTACTCGCAGTCGCAAGGGAGTGACACAGCTTGGCTAAGATTAGCACAAGATTTCGTGTACGCGGCGGAAACTTATGACATAAGCGTTTTTTGTCCTACTTGTTATGACAAGAGTACTTTCTGATAAAGTAATGATGGTTATATTTTGAACACGCTGTTATATGAGTTTACCGATCTGTCTGAAAGTTAGTACATAAGGGCATCGGACATCTTATTACCATATATGGGAGAGTTGATCTCTGCCTTACTTTCAAAATTATCCGATGTCGGAATATTTTGAAGTTACCCCATAACTCGCCTGTCTGAATATGATTGGAGTTTTTTTTTAATACCTCATAACAAACGAAAGCATGGGAAGGAAGGGAATATAATCTGATCTTTTTCTCCAGCTATATCACTTGAGAAATCGCTCGCCAAGACACCAGACTGCTACAGTGAAGAATAAGAATTCAGAATTCCTTCATAATATACCGGACACCTTTTATTGGAGTATTTATCAGGACTTACACTATAGCCCTGGAAATCTCTAACATTTTAAATAATAAAACCAGGACTGAAGAAACTGAAGACTATACACTAAGTCAGAGAGGGGAATTATTACTTTAACGACACCCAGACGTGTAAGAGGCCGATTCTATTCTCTTTTATTCATCTGAGCAAAAAGTATGTGAGCCAGGATTGGCGTTACGTTGTGATTTACACTTCACATTTTATTACTAACACGTGAACCAACACACTTATATATATATATATATATATATATATATATATATATTATATATATATATATATATATATATATATATATATATATATATATATATATATATATACCATGTGAATTTTAATATGTGAAACTCGCTTATGGATGTCAAAGTCATTTGAGGCTGGCAGCCTCAGCGTATAGAAGGATGATTCATGAACCACTACTGCACAGGCTGGTGATTGCTTTATCGATTGTTTCGTAAAGAGAACTAAAAGCATAAGGTAGTTCCAGGTTCCATATGGAGCAGGGAGGGAAAGATGAAAGAAATTATGTACATTTTAAGTATAATACTCACATTTTCAAAGCAGTGTAAATGTCCCTATAAACATATACTTTAAAATTAATGTCAGTTTTCAAGCTAAACCTGTGTGACTGTCTATGTGGAAATATTCATTTTATAGTAATGGAAATTTCAAACTTTTCAATCAGTGTAAAACATAAATGAAAACATATTCAATTTATATTGTGAACACTTTTCAATCAGTGGAGATGTATATGTAAACAAACTCTATCTGTATTATTAACCTTTTCATTTAAATATAAAGTATCTATGAAAGCTATTCTATTTAAATGTAAAGGAAGTTTTATCCCGAGGGACTAAATTTAATTCTCATCGAGGGTAAAGTCTGAGTAATTGGGATGGTGGTATGGGAAGATAGGAACCCATAACTATGGGGTGGAAAACGCCATGCTCAGAAGAGAGTTTCGTTCTATTTTTTTTACCATAGTTATTGGTGGTACCAGCAGAAAATACTATGTCTCGAACAAGAAGGGAACAATCGCCTAAGCTTTAAGACGAAGGACCCACGTGGTAGACTCTCCTTGACATTTCTGGGAAACGAGCTACACCCGACAACCTTGACCAAGACGAGCGTGAGCAGAGTGAAAAGAACCAACCCATAAGAAGGAGCAGAACCATCATTGGCAGTTAAGTTCAAGTCTATGCTGTCACTTGAACTTCTTGTAACACTTCACTATTCTTAAAGACCATGATGATAACCTTTTTGATCCATAACTATTCAAATTATTTTCCGACTGTTAAAACCTAAAGTGATTACTAAATTTTGTTATGTGTAATGTTACAAATGTAACTTCGATTTAGTCATTTTTAAGTTACTGCATGTTTGTCTCAGTCAAATTACTACACACATTCTAAACGGAACTATACTAGAATAATATAATTCCACGGAGTAAATCAGGGGGTGGGGGCTTAAACGATCTGAAATTAATAAGGGCTTAAATCCTTCACAACATCGTCGGCAGAATTACAGAGTTAACATACTCAGCCAAAGCAGTATGGTTCTCGCTTATTCTGAATATCTTGTGAAGACTCCCTGGAGATAGAAGCGTTTTGTTTCTTCTATTTACATATCTGCCAAGAGCAATCTTGTGCGACGGTAGACACCTTTGAAGCCCATATTAGATACTCTTGAGTTTTGGCCACTGTTGGACCACTATTGAAAAGCAGGGGATGCAATACCGTCACAGAGAGCTAGTGACTTGTCCACATAGCCTGGAAACGAGTTAACAGCGTTACAAGAAATTCGGTTTATGAAATAATCTTGCACAAAGAAAATAGAGGCAGACACCCCCAAAAAACTGCCATCACTGGTGTCAATACCTTGTCGAGATATGGCGGCTTGCGTACACTGATTTTCCCCAGAGCTATGCCAGCGCGAGTTTTACTCCTGGAAGGTTCTACCAAGCTGGACAGGTTTGTGCGGGCAGGGGTCAGACTAAAGCAGACACACTGGTCCTCCAGGTTGGGGGTTTTAGCATAGGGCTGACACCCCTGTCTATGTAAAAAGAAATGAAGTTACGGAAACGACAACAAATGAACAAACTTTGCTGCGGGATGGACATCCGGAGTCTGAGGCTCGTACGACTGTCAGTGGTGAAAACCAAAAGGAAGCCACTGACACGAAAACGGACGTCCTGACCGCAAAACGCGAAACAAGAATAGGATTTTGGAATGTCATGACAATGAACGAGACGGGTAAACTATAACAGTTCACAGCAGAAATGAGAAACGATAGATTACACATTCTAGGGATAAGCGAGAGCAGATGGACAGGGGCAGGAAAAGTTAAAACAGCAACAGTAGAAACAGTACTTTACTCTGGAAGAGAGGATGGACAGCACAATGAAGGTGTATCCATTATTCTACAGAAAGGAATAGAAAGGACATTACTGGAATGGAAACCCATCAACAACAGACTGATAAGAATAAGATTGAGAGGGAGATTCACCAACACTACAATAATGCAATGCTACGCACTAACGAACGACAGCGATGAAGAGGTCAAGGGTGAATTCTATCAACAACTGCAGAAAGAAATGGAAGACACACCTATATATGATCTTATCGTAGTAATGGGAGACCTCAATGCGAAAGCTGGAACACACAATACATATAATGGAAGAGTAAAGGGGAAATGCGGCAGCGGAACAGCAAACGAAAATGGGGATAAATTAATAAGTTTCTGTAGCATTAACAGCCTGGTCATTGGAGGAACACTTTTCCCGCACAAAGAAATTCACAAATTAACATGGGAATCACCAAATGGTCGGGACCGAAACCAGATAGGCCACATCATGATTAATGGTAGATGGAGACATGCATTACAAGATGTGAAGGTGAGAAGAGATGCAGATGTGGGAAGTGATCACCATTTAGTAGTAGCAAAACTGAAAGTGAAACTCAGAACGGCTGGACCAACTGTAACTACACAGAAAAGGTTTGACATCAGCAAATTGAAGGACCCCTTACCAGAAAAGCTTTTGTGGCTGATATAAAGAACTGATATCAATTTGCCAAAAGTCAGGAAAAGAAAAAAAAATATGCTTGGGATTCCAGGAAAGGAAGAAACAAGACTGGATAACACCAGAAACATTAAACACCATAGCGATGAGAAAGGAAATGACAAGAAAGAAAACAGAAGCGAAGTCCTCCAGGTTAAAGCAACTATATAGCGAACAGGACAGTCAGCTGGACAAGGAAGTTAAACGCCAAACCCGAGCCAACAAAAGGAATTTTGTAGACGATCTTGCAAGACAAAACGAGGTGCAAACAATATTACATTAGTAAGAGATAAGCAAGGAAATCTCATCACGACAGCAGAGGGACTGGAAACAAGATGGGCAGAGCATTTCAGAGAAACTCTGAACAAGGAACCACCAGAGACACAATTGAATGTTCCTGAGGCAGAAAACGATCTAGATGTTAATACAGACATTCCACGAAAAGAAGAAATCATCACAGCAATCAACGGGTTAAAGAATGGAAAAGCTTCTGGCCATGATAACTTAAATGCAGAGCTATTTAAGACAGATCCTGAGCTAGCAGCAGAACTATTAGAACCACTATTTACACAAGTCTGGAAAACAGGGACAACACCAACGGAGTGGAACAAAGGAATAATTGTCAAATTGACCAAGAAGGGAGATCTTGCAGACTGAAATAATTGGAGAGGAATCACTCTTCTCTCAGTTCCCAGCAAAATACTAGGCAGGATAATTATACACAGAATTTCAATAGCAGTAGACCACAAACTGAGGAAAGAACAAACAGGATTTAGAAAGAACAGAAGATGTGCAGATCATATATTTACCCTCAGGAACATTATACAGTAAATTAATATTAGACAAACATAAAGGTATGTTTTCAGGCACTCGTAAGAAATAAAGAAGTAGAACACTTGGACAACAGAAAAACAACAGACGTGAGTGGCTTACCCAGGGTTCGAACCCCGTACCTTCCGTACGACAACTCCGCCTAGCTATCAAGCGAATCACACTGACCCCACGGCCAGCTAGGCATCCCCAAAAAAGGATGCTTTGCTGACTATTTATCAGTACGAAACACACAAGATAACACCGGAAGTATACAGTGGGCAACTCAGCCCTTTAATGACGCAATCACTTCTGTTGTTCCCCTATTAACAGTATGTGTCAGTCCAAACAAGACAAAGACCTTGATACTGGGTCCAGTAAATAGTAGAAGACTTAAGGACAGTAGTATAGAACAGAGGGTAGGTTTCTGGTATTGTATAAACATAAATAACACATAAGGAAGGGAAACCCGAGGCCTGTAAACAGTAAATTAATATTAGACAAACATAAAGGTATGTTTTCAGGCACTCGTAAGAAATAAAGAAGTAGAACACTTGGACAACAGAAAAACAACAGACGTGAGTGGCTTACCCAGGGTTCGAACCCCGTACCTTCCGTACGACAACTCCGCCTAGCTATCAAGCGAATCACACTGACCCCACGGCCAGCTAGGCATCCCCAAAAAAGGATGCTTTGCTGACTATTTATCAGTACGAAACACACAAGATAACACCGGAAGTATACAGTGGGCAACTCAGCCCTTTAATGACGCAATCACTTCTGTTGTTCCCCTATTAACAGTATGTGTCAGTCCAAACAAGACAAAGACCTTGATACTGGGTCCAGTAAATAGTAGAAGACTTAAGGACAGTAGTATAGAACAGAGGGTAGGTTTCTGGTATTGTATAAACATAAATAACACATAAGGAAGGGAAACCCGAGGCCTGTAAACAGTAAATTAATATTAGACAAACATAAAGGTATGTTTTCAGGCACTCGTAAGAAATAAAGAAGTAGAACACTTGGACAACAGAAAAACAACAGACGTGAGTGGCTTACCCAGGGTTCGAACCCCGTACCTTCCGTACGACAACTCCGCCTAGCTATCAAGCGAATCACACTGACCCCACGGCCAGCTAGGCATCCCCAAAAAAGGATGCTTTGCTGACTATTTATCAGTACGAAACACACAAGATAACACCGGAAGTATACAGTGGGCAACTCAGCCCTTTAATGACGCAATCACTTCTGTTGTTCCCCTATTAACAGTATGTGTCAGTCCAAACAAGACAAAGACCTTGATACTGGGTCCAGTAAATAGTAGAAGACTTAAGGACAGTAGTATAGAACAGAGGGTAGGTTTCTGGTATTGTATAAACATAAATAACACATAAGGAAGGGAAACCCGAGGCCTGTAAACAGTAAATTAATATTAGACAAACATAAAGGTATGTTTTCAGGCACTCGTAAGAAATAAAGAAGTAGAACACTTGGACAACAGAAAAACAACAGACGTGAGTGGCTTACCCAGGGTTCGAACCCCGTACCTTCCGTACGACAACTCCGCCTAGCTATCAAGCGAATCACACTGACCCCACGGCCAGCTAGGCATCCCCAAAAAAAGGATGCTTTGCTGACTATTTATCAGTACGAAACACACAAGATAACACCGGAAGTATACAGTGGGCAACTCAGCCCTTTAATGACGCAATCACTTCTGTTGTTCCCCTATTAACAGTATGTGTCAGTCCAAACAAGACAAAGACCTTGATACTGGGTCCAGTAAATAGTAGAAGACTTAAGGACAGTAGTATAGAACATAGGGTAGGTTTCTGGTATTGTATAAACATAAATAACACATAAGGAAGGGAAACCCGAGGCCTGTAAACAGTAAATTAATATTAGACAAACATAAAGGTATGTTTTCAGGCACTCGTAAGAAATAAAGAAGTAGAACACTTGGACAACAGAAAAACAACAGACGTGAGTGGCTTACCCAGGGTTCGAACCCCGTACCTTCCGTACGACAACTCCGCCTAGCTATCAAGCGAATCACACTGACCCCACGGCCAGCTAGGCATCCCCAAAAAAGGATGCTTTGCTGACTATTTATCAGTACGAAACACACAAGATAACAATACCAGAAACCTACCCTCTGTTCTTTACTACTGTCCTTAAGTCTTCTACTATTTACTGGACCCAGTATCAAGGTCTTTGTCTTGTTTGGACTGACACATACTGTTAATAGGGGAACAACAGAAGTGATTGCGTCATTAAAGGGCTGAGTTGCCCACTGTATACTTCCGGTGTTATCTTGTGTGTTTCGTACTGATAAATAGTCAGCAAAGCATCCTTTTTTGGGGATGCCTAGCTGGCCGTGGGGTCAGTGTGATTCGCTTGATAGCTAGGCGAAGTTGTCGTACAGAAGGTACGGGGTTCGAACCCTGGGTAAGCCACTCACGTCTGTTGTTTTTCTGTTGTCCAAGTGTTCTACTTCTTTATTTCTTACGAGTGCCTGAAAACATACCTTTATGTTTGTCTAATATTAATTTACTGTTTACAGGCCTCGGGTTTCCCTTCCTTATGTGTTATTTATGTTTATACAATACCAGAAACCTACCCTCTGTTCTATACTACTGTCCTTAAGTCTTCTACTATTTACTGGACCCAGTATCAAGGTCTTTGTCTTGTTTGGACTGACACATACTGTTAATAGGGGAACAACAGAAGTGATTGCGTCATTAAAGGGCTGAGTTGCCCACTGTATACTTCCGGTGTTATCTTGTGTGTTTCGTACTGATTAATAGTCAGCAAAGCATCCTTTTTTGGGGATGCCTAGCTGGCCGTGGGGTCAGTGTGATTCGCTTGATAGCTAGGCGGAGTTGTCGTACGGAAGGTACGGGGTTCGAACCCTGGGTAAGCCACTCACGTCTGTTGTTTTTCTGTTGTCCAAGTGTTCTACTTCTTTATTTCTTACGAGTGCCTGAAAACATACCTTTATGTTTGTCTAATATTAATTTACTGTTTACAGGCCTCGGGTTTCCCTTCCTTATGTGTTATTTATGTTTATACAATACCAGAAACCTACCCTCTGTTCTATACTACTGTCCTTAAGTCTTCTACTATTTACTGGACCCAGTATCGAGGTCCTTGTCTTGTTTGGACTGACACATACTGTTAATAGGGGAACAACAGAAGTGATTGCGTCATTAAAGGGCTGAGTTGCCCACTGTATACTTCCGGTGTTATCTTGTGTGTTTCGTACTGATAAATAGTCAGCAAAGCATCCTTTTTTGGGGATGCCTAGCTGGCCGTGGGGTCAGTGTGATTCGCTTGATAGCTAGGCGGAGTTGTCGTACGGAAGGTACGGGGTTCGAACCCTGGGTAAGCCACTCACGTCTGTTGTTTTTCTGTTGTCCAAGTGTTCTACTTCTTTATTTCTTACGAGTGCCTGAAAACATACCTTTATGTTTGTCTAATATTAATTTACTGTTTACAGGCCTCGGGTTTCCCTTCCTTATGTGTTATTTATGTTTATACAATACCAGAAACCTACCCTCTGTTCTATACTACTGTCCTTAAGTCTTCTACTATTTACTGGACCCAGTATCAAGGTCTTTGTCTTGTTTGGACTGACACATACTGTTAATAGGGGAACAACAGAAGTGATTGCGTCATTAAAGGGCTGAGTTGCCCACTGTATACTTCCGGTGTTATCTTGTGTGTTTCGTACTGATAAATAGTCAGCAAAGCATCCTTTTTTGGGGATGCCTAGCTGGCCGTGGGGTCAGTGTGATTCGCTTGATAGCTAGGCGGAGTAGTCGTACGGAAGGTACGGGGTTCGAACCCTGGGTAAGCCACTCACGTCTGTTGCTTTTCTGTTGTCCAAGTGTTCTACTTCTTTATTTCTTACGAGTGCCTGAAAACATACCTTTATGTTTGTCTAATATTAATTTACTGTTTACAGGCCTCGGGTTTCCCTTCCTTATGTGTTATTAACATTATACAGCAGTGCTCAGAATGGCAAAGACAGCTGTACATTAATTTCGTTGATTTTGAAAAGGCTTTTGACAGTATACATAAGGACAGTTTATGGAAAATACTGAGGGCTTATGGAATTCCAAGCTGCATAGTGTCAATCATAAAAAAGACTCTATGCCAACTTTACATGTAGAGGTGAAGACAGGAGTACGACAGGGATGCCCCTTATCAACCACTCTATTTTTAGCAGTCATAGACTGGGTGATGCGCCAGACAACAGAGGGCAGTCCAAGAGGAATAAGATGGACTACATTTTCTAGATTAGAAGATCTCGAATATGCATATGACATTGCACTACAAACACATTCACATCAACACATCCAGGAAAAACGATAGACTTAATAAGTATAGCCAGCAGGTGAGCTTGAACATCAATCTAAAGAAGACAAAGGTCATGGCGCTCAATGTGAGCAGCCCTGAGCCCAAATCAGTAAGAAATCAGCAACTGGAACAGACAGACACCTTCACATACCTTGGATGCATAGTAACTCCAGACGGCGGAGCAAGCAAAGACATCAACAATAGAATGAATAAAGCAAGAACAGCCTTTTTTAGTCTAAACAACATCTGGAAGTCCTCTCAGTACAGCACAAACACAAAATTAAGATTATATCAGAGCTGTGTCCTTTCTGTGCTTCTCTATAGTGCTGAATGCTGGAGAGTTACAGAGAAGGAAATGTCGAAATTGTCATCTTTTCGAACAACGTGCCTAAGAAAAATTCACTGAATCTTTTCGCCGAATACCATCACCATAACAAGATCTGCTTACTCGGAGCAAGCAAGAGGACATGCACACCATCATAGCTGGCAGACGCTGGAGCTGGGTTGGCCATGTCCTCAGAAGAGACCCCGATGCCATCACAAGAACAGCAATGCTATGGACCCCTGAAGGAAAACGAAAGAGAGACCGACCAAAAAAAAACTTGGCCTAGGACTGTGGAGGCTGAGATGCAAAGAATGAACCAGAGTTGGGACACTGTACGAAGGATGGCCACCGACCGAGCAAAGTGGAATCAATTTGTTGTTGCATTACAAGACGCCACTAGGTGTGATGGCCACTGACTGCTTTGACGGTCGGCGGCTAAGGATCCAAGAAGAAGACCATCAAAAAATAGAGTCAGTTTCAAACAATATAGGCAGACACAACGAATAGAGACAGACACAAAAAAGGGCCTGACTGTGGTGAAATTACAGTGATGCAACGTTAAAATTCCTCCAATTATAAAGATAACGGGTAAAATAACACGTAGGGATAAAAATATAGGCAAGGTATGCCGAGGCTTCTTCACCTACGCCAGCGCTTTCTAGCGCCATTGAAACTAACTAGTTGGAACATGCCGACTAAACGACCTATCCTTTTAGACGGGGTAGAAACGGAGATAAAAGAAAAAAATTATGACGGTCTGAACACGTGTTTGAATCTAAATGCTAAAAGACGCTGTGGCGTTCTCCAACTTGCGCTTAGGTTTAATGATTTAATTCATGGAAGAGTAAACAGTAGCCAAGTGGTGATAAGAGAGTCCTTAAACTTGCTGCATAAACAGCCAGATAAGAATTGAAGAAACGTCCAGCTTATTCACATCACGAACATGTTTATTACAAATAAAACGTATGCTCCAATGAAGTATTACTTGTAAGACCTCTGTCACTACACATCTCTAACTCCCCTGTCATAGGGTAAATGCTGATACTGGCATATAACAGTCTGTCCGTAAATGTCGAGATCCAGTCCTGTAATCAGCTGTATCTATGAACATACGAATATATAAGAACAGGAACAACGCCCGTCTTCAGTCTGCAAACATCACTATATCATTTCTATCCACTCATCTACCTATCCTTTGAATGAATCAGGCACTCTGTCATTCCAGGATGACAAGACTAACTTCAGAACATATCCATCAAACACACCGACATCTGAAAAATCTCGGAGCAATTTTACACATGCATCCTCCCTCTTCCACGACACATCGCCCAATGCCCCGTGAACCCTTGGCTAACATTTCCCCTGCTTTTGACCTCTCTTGCACACTCATTCGTGACGTCGTATCTGCCGCAATGCGACAGACGGTAATGAAACTTGTGGGCGAAGCTATTTAATAGTTAGATATAAGGAAATAAATAACTGCATTTAATTTGTACGTCACAGACGCAATTTGTAGTTTTAAAGAAAAAATTACGCCACTAGTTGACACAATGTAAGGAAATGGACAAAAAAATCCTTAGCTCTTGTTAGAAACAGACGTATCTTAGACGTTTTACCGTAATTGGTCGTTTTAATTTGAATATAGCGGCAAACGCCGTACACGAAGGTTCAAAAACAAATTTCAAAACTAACCTTGAGAAAAGTAGGTTTTTTCTTAATAATAAGTTTATGAAAATAAAAACTAGCTAGTTTGATAGCCCATCTTAATCTGAGAAATAATATACTTTTAATTACACAGACGGACAGATAACACGGAAGATATTGACGAAAGACTGTATTGTTCAATACAGACTAGCGAACAGTTTTTTTTGCATATTTTCACTAAAGTTACATTTTGACGCGTCCTTGAGCCTAACGCATAAAACCAACTGCAGATGAACTAGAGGCAAAGTAGGAGGATAGTAGCTAAAAATAACTTTGCATAGGATCTTAGAAGTAGGGGGAGACAAAAAATTTGTGTAGTTTTTTCTTGTAGTTTCGTCCAAAAACAAGTGTAATTTTGGGAAAAGCCAAGTTGAGACGGACAGACCAACAGAAAAATACTACACACTAGACTGAGACTGGACTGAAATTGGACATTTATATTTTGAATATTTGAAAAAGTTAGAGGGGAAGTCCGTTGATTGGACAGAAGCTTTTATATTACTGAAAGACAGACGCACGCTAGTGCCATTTTATCGAAGACTGTCCATTGACACAGTTCGTTAACGCTAGAGGTGATTTCCAGGAAATATTAAATAAAAATCAGTGGGACGCCCTAATCTAGCCAGCAGCTCAACTGAGTTTTGCTAGTACTACGTAACTGTGTTCTCAATTCTGAATTATGGTAAAGGAAAAAGCATTTCTCATGTTATTTTAATATTTTGAGTGATTGATACTGCCATGTCATGAAAAATGATTACGACAAGTGAGTGCTTACTCTAGGTCCCCAGCAGCAGTGCAGGGCCTAGAGACAAACAAATAATATATGAAAACATATCGAAGACTATGGAAGACGGATGTACATTTGAGATCAGTGGGAACATATCACCCACCTTATTGGATGGAAGAGGAAACTATTGAACATATTTCGGATGCAATGCAGTCTTGGGAAACTGGTACTATTTGATAACAACTGGGTGAGATGTGCTAAGTTGGTCAGAGAGATCTGACCCAATCTGTGTAATGTTGTTTTGCTGTGTTGTGTGTAAGAGTGGTGCAGTAAACAGAGTGTTGACACATGGCACAAATTTTGGTTTCAGAGTTTCTGGTCTGGCACTACGCTAGTGCCAGATGCTTTTGTAGAAGTACAAGAGCGGATGCCTGAGCAGCCTAACATTTTACTCCAGCTACTGAGAGGAGTGGGCCACTAGAATTATGTACTGCATCGTCACAGGCCAGTTAAGTGAAAACCTGGCCTGCTGTAGATTCATCAACTGTGGCCACCATCATTAAAGAAATAAAATCTTGTTGTATAAACACTAATATCAGTCCATAGTTCAAGGACAATGAACACTATAAAACATAGATTGGGCATGATGACGCCACCCCAACTAAACATCCAGTGCTAGTTTTCCCAAGACATTGTAGTTATTATTAATATTAACCAATGTAACAATATATCTATGTACAAAAATTTCATTTGATTATTAAATATATATATGCACTTTTATTGATAAATACATATTGTTTCATATGTCCTGACCAAAAGAAACAATTGGTTCAGGACTAATAAATTAAAAAAATTATCAAACTTAAATTCTAAAGCCAGTGTTAGTTCAGTTTATCATAGAGCTTATTAGTATTATTATTATTAGATTTAGTATCTACATGTGTGTGTCTGTGTACTTTATTACCTACACATCACAATTCAGTACCCTAGACATTTAACGTAGCTAACATACACAATAGTAGAATAGGTCTGTTTGAGGTCGTAAGTGGTAGCAGAAAGGCATTCTGTAACTCACATAAACTTTTATCTCAGGAGCCTTCACAGCTGACCTCATCCAGTACACTAGGTAACATAACAACCATACAATAACATCAAAAACCACTACAAATATTGGGGTCCTGTCCGGGATTTGAACCCTCTCCCACTACAGATATTAGGGTCTCCTGGTCTGGGAATTAAACTATTGGGGGCATATGTTGTATAAAGTTTACAGTGTCCCTAAAATTAAAAAGTGGAAAGTAAAAGTTGATGAATCTTCACAGCCAGTGGTGATTAATTAATTAATATATTACCTTGGTAATTACACTTTGTTGTTTACCTTAGTCATTGTTAAATTGTGTGATTTAGTATGGCAGATCTAGCAAAATTTAGATCGGCTGCTGTGCTGACGGCGAAGGAAATGAACATGGAGGGTCAAGTTTTAATTCAGTATGTAACTTCAGAATGTGACAAGTATATTGAAAGGGAAGATATGAGGTTAGCTGAAGAGAAGAGGTTACAAATTGAGGCTGATAAAGAACTTAAGAGGCTGCAGATTGAGGCTGACAAAGAGGCTAAGGCATTGGAGGCAGATAGGGAGGCTGAAATAAAGAGGCTCCAATTAGAAGAAAAAAAGGCTGAAAGGGAAGCCGAGGAAAGAAGATTAGCTACAGAAAGAGAGGAAAGAAGATTAGCTATAGAAAGAGAAGAAAAGAGATTGACAGCCGAAATGGAGGCAGAAGAAAAGAGATTGACTGCCGAAAGGGAGGCAGAAGATAAGAGATTGACTGCCGAAAGGGAAGCAGAAGATAGGAGATTGCAAAGGGAGCACGAATTACGACTAAGGGAGCTGGAATTACAAGGCCATGCTCCTGTAAATGGTGCCAGCCCCTTTCCCTCAGATGCTACGCCTAGTCAGGGAGCCTCAACCTCAACTATGGGGTTTCATTTAGACCATTTTGTTGAGAAAGACGATGACATAGAGGGGTACCTAAGTAGATTCGAACTATTGGCTACTACGTATGGGTTAGAGAGAGAGGTGGAGTCTTAAGTTATCCCAAGGGCTTAGAGGTACTTCTTATGAAGTTTTTGCTAAGATGAATAGAGACGACCAAGACAATTATGACATGCTAAAGCAGGCTTTGTTATTGAGATATGAAAAGAATGGTGAATTTTATCGTAAGAAGTTTAGAAATGCCAAACTTTTGTCTGGGGAGACATACCACCAATTCTCTGCCAGACTGGAAACCTATTTGGAGAAATGGACTGCTCTGGGGAAGACCCAAGATCTTAAAGAGATGATCATGATAGAGCAATTAAGAGAGTCCATGGCTCCAGACCTGAGAAAATTTCTCATGGAACAAGGTGCAGAGAGGTTGGGGGAGGTTTTAAATGTCGCTGAGAGGTATCAGGCAGCCCAGGCAGAGGTAAGTGGCACTAAAAAGAAGCACATAGAAAATTTTAAAGCTCCACAGCAATTTAATAAATTTGATACCAGAGAACAAGGTAATAAAGGCAGGACAAACTTTGATAGGCCACGAAATGATTATCGTGATAGAAACTCACAGTTCAATGACCAAAAATATAATGAAAGAAAACCGTTTAACCAAGGAAAGAGATGGTGCAAATGGTGTAAGAAAGACAACCATAACACCGAATTTTGTAAAAGGAAACCTTCAAACATTGCTGCAATGAAGTCGGGGACTCAAAGATTAAAGGTTAATCCTAATGGATAGCAGGAACCTTATCACCCCCCAGTTTGTGAGGATGTTATTTGTAATGGGGTCACCATAAGGTGCCTTTATGATACAGGTTTGGATTATGATTCAGTTGTGAAGTCTAGCCTAGTGGACCCAAGTCAGTATACCACAGAAACAGTGGAAATACAAGGGGCGACTAAGGACATACCACTCATGACACTTCCCATCGCAAGGATAACGGTGAAAACTCGCTATGTGGAAGGAGAAATCAGAGCAGCAGTAATAGATGAACCAATCTACCCTCTGATATTGGGGTGTAGATACGTCTTCTTGGGGAATCCCGAGAGACCTGTGATCATGGCGACAGTGCAGACCAGGTCACAGAAAAAGGAGGAAGAAGGTGAACCTATAAATGCTCATCCAGAGGAGATGAGGAAGGCGCAGGCTGAGGATAGGACACTCAAGCCATGTTTTAAAAAATTGCCCAAATGCCACACACCTCCAAGCAAGGGAGAGTACTTTATGAAGAACAAATTGATATACAGGAAGGCCGGAACTGGAACAAATGGTCACAACCAGCTGGTTCTTCCCACTTCATATAGGGATAAAGTGATGGAACTCGGGCATGCGATTCCCTTCAGTGGTCACATGGGGATCAGCGCCACAGGACAGCGTATAGCTTGTCATTACTTCTGGCCAGGGATAACGGAGGATATAAAAAGATATGTCAAATCCTGTCCAGAATGTCAAAGGGTAGCTCCAAAGCATTGGACTGCTCCTGCAACTCTAGGGGAAATGCCCATAGTGGGAACACCTTTTGAGAGGGTTGCAGTGGATATTGTGGGACCTCTCACTCGGACCAAGAGGAGGAACAGTTACATCCTTACTCTGGTGGACACTTGTTCTATGTGGGGAGAGGCGGTAGCCCTGCCATCAATTGATTCAAAACATGTAGCAGAGGCACTACTTACAATATTCACAAGATTAGGATTCCCGCATCAAATCTTGACTGATAATGGCTCACAGTTCAAGGGGAAACTAACGGAAGAAGTTTTTAAGCTATTTCAAGCCAGACACTTTCATTGTAGTCCGTACCATCCACAAGGGAACGGCCAGGTAGAGAGGTTCAATGGGACTCTCATTTCTATCCTGAGGAAGCTGGCACATGAAAAACCGGATATGTGGGATCAATTTCTGCCCGCCGCGTTGTTTGCGTATCGGGAGGTACCACATAGTTCAACCGGGATGGCTCCCGCAACCCTGCTATTTGGGAGGCCAATAAAAGGTCCATTAGAAGCATTATTAAGGACCTGGACAGATGAGAAAGCAGAAGAGACTGTTACCTCATCATATCAATATGTGAACGAACTGACCACTCGTCTGAAAGCTGGATGGAAACTGGCAAATGATAATTTGAGACAAGCCAGGAAGAAACATGCAGCATATTTTAATAGGAAGGCAAAGGACAGAGAATTAGCTGTGGGAGAGAAGGTGCTTCTTCTACTACCCGGCAGCCAGAATAAATTACAAATTGGATGGCAAGGTCCATATACGGTTCTAGAGAAGGTGTCTAGAACAAACTATAAAATTGACAAAAAGGGGAAGGAGAAAGTTTATCATGTAAACCTTTTAAAGAAGTATCTGGACAGACCACTCCAGGAAAGCACCCCCTTACTGACCTTGGCTATCGCAACTAAAATGAAAAAGGAACCACTCACCTCACATGAATACCCATTACATCCTTGTGAAACAGCCGCACAGGTAAAAGTCAGTAAGCACCTGACTAAAAATCAGAGGGAGAGAGTTCAACAGGTTCTGGAGGAACATACAGATGTATTAACAGATAAACCAGGACATACAAATTTGCTACAGTATGACATGAAGCTGGTAGACTCAAACCCAATCTGTATGAGAGCCTATTCTATTCCGTTCGCGAAGGAGAAGGCATTGAAAGAGGAAATAGATTATTTGTTGAAAGAAGGGATTATTTCACACAGTGAATCTTCTTTTAGCTCCAGTGTAGTTTTGTTGAGGAAACCGTCTGGGGAACATAGACTGTGCATAGATTACAGGAAACTGAATGCTGTCACAGAAGGACAAGTGGATCCATTACCAGACACAAAACAGTTATTTGCCAGATTGAACAAGGCAAAATACTTTTCGAAGGTGGATCTTAGCAAAGGCTATTACCAGATTCCAGTGAAGCCTGAAGTTAGACCTTATTTAGCTTTTAGCACCTCGGAAGGACATTATGAATTCAACATGCTACCATTCGGATTGAAAAATGCTCCGAGTGTATTTTCTAGGATGATGCGCAAATTGTTGGATCCCCTGAATAATCCATGTATCACAAATTTCATGGATGATATTCTCGTCGCCACAGAAACATTTGAAGAACACATTAACTCTCTGAATATGTTATTTGATAGGCTCAGAGAAGCGAACTTAACTGCTAGACCAACAAAATGTTGTATTGGATGCAAAGAGTTGGAATTCTTGGGACATACTGTATATCAGGGTAACATGACCCCTGACCCCAAGAACTTGGAAAAACTGCAGAGAGCACCTCGACCACCAACAAAAAAAGACGTGCGATCATTCGTGTCGTTATGTGGGTTTTACCAAAAATATATCAAAAATTTTAACTCTATATGTGCTCCTCTGACTGATCTGACTCGCAAGGGAAATCCAGATAAAATTGTTTGGTCCGCGCAATGTGAATTGGCATTTCAAGAGTTAAAGGAAAAACTCACTAGCAAGCCTATTCTCAAATTGCCTGATTTGACTCAGGACTTTGTGGTGAGAACAGATGCAAGCAATGTAGGCCTGGGGGCGGCTCTGTTGCAAAGGTCTTCTTCACCCAATGGGGAACTGAACCCAGTCGCTTATGCAAGCCGCAAGTTGAACAAAGCGGAACAAGGATATTCCACAAGCGAAAAAGAATGTTTAGCGTTAATCTGGGCAATAAAAAAGTTCCAAATCTATCTGTATGGTAGGACTTTTGTGGTCCAGACAGATCACCAACCACTTGTGTTCTTATCTCAGGCCAAGCATGAAAATGCAAGATTGTTAAGATGGTCTTTATTGTTGCAACCTTATCAGTTTAATATTTAATATATCCCGGGGTCACTGAAGGTCGGTGCAGATTTCCTCAGTAGGCATCCCTGTGATCAAAATTAGAATAGTTAGTAGCCGTGAGGAGTTAATTTTATCTATGTGTATCACTGGTTTTGGAACTTGTATTAGTGCATGTTCTCAGGTGGGGAGATGTGTGGTGAAATTACAGTGGTGCAACGTTAAAATTCCTCCAATTATAAAGATAACGGGTAAAATAACACGTAGGGATAAAAATATAGGCAAGATATGCCGAGGCTTCTTCACCTACGTGTCACGTAGGGTTTATATTCATTTAATTTTTTACATCTTCTTCCTATTCTTTCACCCGAATTCTCTCTTTTATTATCTCTGTATTTCATTTTTCCTGTATATTTTTCATCCATTCGTTTTTGCGAATATTATTTTCATATAATTCGCAAACTTTACCTGTTTTCCTTTCTCTAAAACTGAGAATCGCACCTGGGTGGTATTGCGTACATGTCAGTCGCGCTGGTCGGACGATAGGCGTGAATTTACAGCATTCGCTAGACATTCGTCTGAGGGTCTCTGGCCTGGGGCGTGAAAATTCACCCGAGGGACATGGAAAGTAGACAGAGAGTCTGCATTTCAGTAAACGCATGAGGTTTTTCGTCAGAAAAAAACCCGGCTTAGCGTGAAAATCCACTCCGCACTGCAGACGGTGGTCTGAGATTTGCAACTCATGCAAGCCCTCGGCCACTGATGGCTGTTACGTCACGCGATAAGCGGACGAAGGTGTTATACGGACAGGGGAGACTATTTCGCTTGGCGAAATAAGATTAGGATCCTGTGTCCGATTTTAAAGATATTGGCCAAGTTTGAAACTTTAATTTCATTCTCGCTCATAGACTCACAGTAGATAGGTTGCTCGTAAACAGAATAGCTGTTAGCGAAGATCTCAGTTTGTTTCGGCAATTTGTCGAACTTCTAGACTTCCAGAAATATTTTCAGCATTTTTATTCTTAAGTTGTGCGACTACCTGTAATTCTGTGGTTGAGGTAATTAATATGATAGATATATAGATTTTGTGAGTGTTAAAGTGTTAAATCGCTTAATTCATTTTAATCTATTTCTTTAGCGCAGAAGAGAAATAAAGTGGTAGGCTATTATATTTTCTAGGGAAGCATTCAGTGGAAAGCAGAATAAAATTAAAATTTCTAGCTTATAACGGCAATTGTAGCTATTTATGAATTTAATTTAACTGCTAATACTCAGTCGAGTGTATTTTTCTAAACTAACGTATAAACTCTAGAATCGAGCCTCATGAATGGTGACGGAATACGCACGTGTTCCTAATTCATGAGGATTGCTGATTTTTAAATATAACTTACGTCACGGGAAGTTTAAATGATAAGCAAAGCTCTCTGCTTGCAAGTTTAAATGTAAGTTATAACCAGTACAGATTCTGTTTATTATATTATATGTGTTATTTTTCCTCCACACAGTGAAAGTTTTGGGGTGACCCTAACTTTACCAGCACCTAGTAGTAGTTTCCATACTTGTGAAGAAATAGACAGTCCTTATTTTGAACCACGTGGGTTTCTTAAGTACCACTGGTCTAACAGTGCATATGCAACCCGAGTTAGCCAGAAATACTATATCCCAATAACGGGTTTTCAAAGACTGTAATGATAAATACTGGACCTTGGAGCCAGATCTTAATTTCTTCTAGAAAACTCTACGTATTTTTCTGCCTGGTGGCGCGAAATACTTCAAGTATTAACTAACATTTCCCGACTATATATATATATTTTTTGTGGACAAATCTGTGGTGTGACTAAAGTGAATCCTATACTGAGGGAAGGCACCGACCTGACATTCATCATTTCTAGAAACCTACGCTATTGACACTGTGCTCTGCTAACTCCCGCGCCTGGAATAATTGTTAGGTGACTTAATCAGACATTTGAACAAATTTGCACACCCAAGTAGTCGTTCCCGGAGACTCCAAGTTAAATACGTCTTTTGGAACTGGGGACTTCTTGGCAGAAGACTGCATTTTTTTGAGTCTGTGTGAAAATCTAAAATCAGTGTGTTCCAAGAGGCAGCGAGCAAAGTCGTGAGTACATGTATGAGAGGCCATGGCGGAATGAATGAGTGTACGCTGGTTTGAGTGATATTTTCACTATTATATCTTTGACACCCTGTTGCTGTCCTAATTTTTTTTTCAATCTGCATAATTTGTTGCTAAGGCTAGAGTTCTTGTGTTTTTGTCTTAGGTTAAATCAGATTTTTTTCAAACTCTGTGCATATAATTACGAGATAAAACAAAGAAAACTCTTAGACTCAAACCCTATGTATCTGTGACTCGGGCGCCATCATCTGTTCTCTTAACGGGGCCGGGCTAAACCTAGAGTTAACACTATAACGGGGCTATCATCCTTGCAACATTTCCTTGAATTTTTATGACTATGTGTATATGTATTTTCCTTGATGTACTTTCTTTGATGTTGTGAGCCGATTTTTCCTGATATTAAAATCGCTCTTGAACTTAATAATCGTGTTTGGTCAGCTCGTTCTAGATAATATATATATCATTGTTATAGTTTTCCCACGTCTGTGTGTTTACCTGTCGTCACGTGTATGTGCGTGCCTGTGAGTGATAGAAATATACGTAATATGTATATTGGTGTAGTCTGTCTGACGCTGTAACAACTGTTGTAGAAGATAGGTGAGAGAGAGAAGAATTCTTTTCGCTTTCAGAGACAGCCACTATATCAAAATCTATCATCTCACGTGTGTGGAAATTCTATTACCTTTCACTAACTCTCACTGAGTCTATCACCTATTCAAACCTATTCAGAAGGGACCAAACCTAGTCTTAATTCTCCTATCGAAAATCTACGACAAATGGGTTCTCGTCCGTAGGATTTTTGAACTTAGAATAGGAAGACGAGTACGACAAATGGGTTCTCGTCCGTAGGATTTTTGAACTTAGAATAGGAAGACGAGTACGACAAATGTGGACTCGTCTATCTGGATTTTGAACTTAAGATTCTGTATTCTGATATAGAGTAAGAGTGTGATGTCTTGTGACTGTGTATCTTTTAAAAAAATATTACCCCCTAGACTAGCGATCTGTTTACGGGCGTGCTGACCACACAAACTAATAAGTTTTTTTTTCCACAGCATCTTTGAATAATATACATTTTGGTTACAGGTTGATTTTGTCGGGATATATGTTAACTGCTGATTGTAATACTAAATGCTGGTAAAGTGGTGAGTGTATAACATTCACTGGGTACTGAGGCAGAACGGCGTTTGAACTAAGTTAAGGAGTGTGTTTCGGACTTTTTGTCCAGATTAATTCCCTCCCTTACCCGATCTGACTTCAGGGGCGAACTTATAGTGGATTTTTAAAAATTAAGGGATTATTTTTCTCTTTAATTTTTGCAATATTCTTTTGCTTTTCCACTGTAGCAACTTATTTTTCAGTTGTAATCTTAACTACCATTTATTTGGCGTAGTCGTGTTTTGCATTGAGTGCTTTATTGCCGATAATAGCAGCGATAGTTAGATTTTCTTTTGGAGGAGGTATCCCAGGGTTAAGGATATCATCTTTTGATTTTTGGTAATTTTTTTCTCGTAGTGGCAGGTACCAGGTTATTCTTTTTCCTATTTTCTTTCTCCACTAGTCTCAGTCACTGACATAATATGGCCGAGAGGGCAAAGCTTAGACAACTCCTCAGGGACGAAGCGAGAGAGGAGGGACTGGAAGGAGAGGAAGCGAAAGCTTTTGTCAGAGACGAACTTGAGAGATATGATGCGGAGAGGAAAGCAGCCGAAGCTTTACAGCAGAAGAAGATGGATGAGGAAATGGAAATTCGCAGGATGCAGCATGAGGAAAGAGAGAAGGAGAGACAGCATGAGGAAAGAGAGAAGGAGAGACAGCATGAGGAAAGAGAGAAGGAGAGACAGCATGAGTTGGCTCTTAAAGCTCTAGAAGCCCAAAGTCGTGGTGCTGCCTCTACCTCCAGCAATGGAGAGTCTTCTCCTCATTCTTCCTTAACTGACCCTGCTAACACTCAATCTCTTCAACTAAATGCTATGTCTTTCACTCTTGAATCTTTTCCTTGTCCAAATGAGAAGATTGACACATGGTTAGAAAAATTTGAGAAAATTGCAACTCTGTACGGGTTAGAGAGGTCGCGTTGGAATATGAAACTTTCCCAGGCCCTAAAAGGTTCTGCTTATGATGTTTATTCTAAGCTGGAAAGTAGCCAACAAGACGACTACGATGTGTTGAAGAAAGCGTTACTGGAGCGCTTTGAAATGAACGCTCGCAAGTTTTTGCAACTGTTTCGCAACAGCCGGAAAGAGAATTCTGAAACTTTTCACCAGTTCTCATCTCGTCTTAAGGGATATCTAACAAAGTGCCTTGAGCTTTCGCAGCTCCCCTCTACCTATGAAGGTCTTGAGGAACTTGTTCTAACTGAACAAATAAAGAACACTTTGTCTGCTGATACCCGGAGATTTCTCGCTGAGCAGGGGGCAGAAAAACTTGAAGACATTTTGGAAAAGTCTGAGCGTTATCACAATGCGCTGGCTGAACTACCGGCCACAAAGCGGAAACCGACAGAGGAGCATTTTCGAAAACATAACCTAGAGCAATCTTCTCAGGCTTCTAACCAAAATAACCACAGAGAAACTGGACCTCAAAACCCCCCTCCTGAAAAATCCAAGTTCTACAAGAACAAGTACCCCAACCACCCCAAACAGTCTGATCAACCCGACCGCCCTACATGGCAGCGTAGCCAGAAAGGACAAGGTGGCAAAGGGAGAACCCCTGAGCACGGGACATATGATCAGACCGAGCACACCGAGCCGAAACGCATCGGATGCTTATTGACAGTCTCGCAAGGCGGAATTATTGACAGTGATTCCCAACCTGTTGGGGATAGACCCTCAACGCGAGGTACTGTTACTTTGAACGGTTCTCAAACTTCTTGCTTATTTGACACGGGGCTTTCTTATGATTGCATTGTTGCCAGAAACCTGGTTAAACCCGGTCAAGAGACAGGAGAGACCGTCAAACTTTGTGGAGTTCGTAAGAGTGATGCACCTACAGCGCTTCCCATCGCATTGGTGGAGATACACTCTGACTTTGTCAGAGGTGTGATCAAAGCGGCTGTTATGGATGATCCCATCTACCCAGTCATACTTGGCGGGAGATACGTGTGTATTGGGAAACCGGAAGAGCCGATTGTGGCAGCAGTAACTACAAGAGGGCAAACCAAGAAGGAACGGGAGCCTGCGCCTAATTTGTTACCTATGGAACTTAAAGAAGCGCAATACAAGGACCCTACTTTGGCACCCTGCTTTAGGAAACTGCCCATGGCTAAGGAACCCAAACAGCACGGGGACATTTTTTCTGAGGATGGCGTACTTTATCGGAGAACGGGCAAGCCTGACCAAGGTTACAACCAGCTCCTAGTACCGAAACAGTACAGAAGCCAAATCCTAGAAATGGGGCACTCTCTTCCCTTTAGCGGACATATGGGACAGAACGCCACAAACCAACGTATAACCACTCATTATTGGTGGCCAGGAGTAAATACTGATATTATCAGATATGTCAAATCCTGTGCCCAGTGCCAACGTGTACCACCCAAGCAACGGACACCCCCAGTCCACATGGGTGAAATGCCAATAATGGGAACACCATTCGAACGGGTTGTGATCGACATTTTAGGGCCTTTCGAAAGGACTAAAAGAAGGAACAGGTTCATCCTGACCTTAGTCGATACATGCACTTTATGGGCAGAAGCTATCCCGCTAACATGCGCAGATGCCAAGCATGTCGCAGAAGCCCTCGTGCAGATTTTCACTCGGTTGGGATTCCCTCAGCAAGTGTTGACGGATAATGGATCTCCATACCGAAACCTGTTGATGGATGAGATCGTTAAGATCTTGAGGACCCAGCACATCCACACTAAGCCATATACTCCGGCCGGAAATGGGCTCGTGGAACGTGCTAATGGAAACCTCACCATGATGCTAAGTAAGCTGGCACAAGTGAAACCTGAAGATTGGGATCTCTGTATTCCTGCTGCATTATTTGGCTACAGAGAATCTCCTCATACTTCCACAGGATTTCCGCCAGCTACACTCTTATTCGGCAGACCCATTAAGGGCCCGCTTGAAGCCTTACTTCAGTCTCTGACAGACGAGAAGGCTGATGAGACAGTTGTCTCAGCCAGTAAATATGTGTCGGTTTTAAAGGAACGGTTGAAACTAGGGTGGGACCTAGCAACGACTAACTTTAAGCGAGCACGCACCAAGCACGCTAACCGATACAGGAAAGTCGCGGAAGAGAGAGAACTGGAAGCAGGAGAGAAAGTTTTGGTGTTGCTCCCTACCGAGAACAACCAACTGAAGATCGGATGGCAAGGGCCGTTTACCGTCCTGAAAAAGATTTCTAAGGCTAACTACCAGATCTCTATTGAAGGAAAGGAGAAGGTTTTCCATTTAAATCTCTTTAAGAGATACTTGAAAAAACCAGTGCCAACCTCCGACCATCTCCTGACGATCGCCAAAACTGACGAAGATGACGATAGTGGCAGGGATATTCCACCGCTATCACAGGAAATCTTTCAAAAATGTCAGAAGCGGCGACGCTCTTTCAAGCGCGCATATGAGACATTCCAGGGGAAGGAAACTTTGAGGAGTGGACTTGAGTAGGAATTGGACAGAGATGGAGGGGGAAGAGGAGAGGGAAGAAGACAGACACCCCGAAGCTACGGTTATAGGAAATTAAACTCCATAACGTAGACATGGAGTGCTTCCATATCTTAAAGGGGGGAGGCTCTGTCACGTAGGGTTTATATTCATTTAATTTCCTACATCTTCTTCCTATTCTTTCACCCGAATTCTCTCTTTTATTATCTCTGTATTTCCTTTTTCCTGTATATTTTTCATCCATTCGTTTTGCGAATATTATTTTCATATAATTCGCAAACTTTACCTGTTTTCCTTTCTCTAAAACTGAGAATCGCGCTAGGACGATATTACGTAGATGTCAGTCGCGCTGGTCGGACGATAGGCGTGAATTTACAGCATTCGCTAGACATTCGTCTGAGGGTCTCTGGCCTGGGGCGTGAAAATTCACCCGAGGGACATGGAAAGTAGACAGAGAGTCTGCATTTCAGTAAACGCATGAGGTTTTTCGTCAGGAAAAACCCGGCTTAGCGTGAAAATCCACTCCGCACTGCAGACGGTGGTCTGAGATTTGCAACTCATGCAAGCCCTCGGCCACTGATGGCTGTTACGTCACGCGATAAGCGGACGAAGGTGTTATAGGACAGGGGAGACTATTTCGCTTGGCGAAATAAGATTAGGATCCTGTGTCCGATTTTAAAGATATTGGCCAAGTTTGAAACTTTAATTTCATTCTCGCTCATAGACTCACAGTAGATAGGTTGCTCGTAAACAGAATAGCTGTTAGCGAAGATCTCAGTTTGTTTCGGCAATTTGTCGAACTTCTAGACTTCCAGAAATATTTTCAGCATTTTTATTCTTAAGTTGTGCGACTACCTGTAATTCTGTGGTGGAAGGAATCAATATGATAGAGATGAGGAAATTGGGAGTGATAAGGTGTTAAAGCGTTTAATTCATTTAAATCTGTTTCTTTAGCGCAGAAGAGAAATAGAGTGGTAGGCTATTATATTTTCTAGGGAAGCATTCAGTGGAAAGCAGAATAAAATTAAAATTTCTAGCTTATAACGGCAATTGTAGCTATTTATGAATTTAATTTAACTGCTAATACTCAGTCGAGTGTATTTTTCTAAACTAACGTATAAACTCTAGAATCGAGCCTCATGAATGGTGACGGAATACGCACGTGTTCCTAATTCATGAGGATTGCTGATTTTTAAATATAACTTACGTCACGGGAAGTTTAAATGATAAGCAAAGCTCTCTGCTTGCAAGTTTAAATGTAAGTTATAACCAGTACAGATTCTGTTTATTATATTATATGTGTTATTTTTCCTCCACACAGTGAAAGTTTTGGGGTGACCCTAACTTTACCAGCACCTAGTAGTAGTTTCCATACTTGTGAAGAAATAGACAGTCCTTATTTTGAACCACGTGGGTTTCTTAAGTACCACTGGTCTAACAGTGCATATGCAACCCGAGTTAGCCAGAAATACTATATCCCAATAACGGGTTTTCAAAGACTGTAATGATAAATACTGGACCTTGGAGCCAGATCTTAATTTCTTCTAGAAAACTCTACGTAATTTTTCTGCCTGGTGGCGCGAAATACTTCAAGTATTAACTAACATTTCCCGACTATATATATATATATATTGTGGACAAATCTGTGGTGTGACTAAAGTGAATCCTATACTGAGGGAAGGCACCGACCTGACATTCATCATTTCTAGAAACCTACGCTATTGACACTGTGCTCTGCTAACTCCCGCGCCTGGAATAATTGTTAGGTGACTTAATCAGACATTTGAACAAATTTGCACACCCAAGTAGTCGTTCCCGGAGACTCCGAGTTAAATACGTCTTTTGGAACTGGGGACTTCTTGGCAGAAGACTGCATTTTTTGAGTCTGTGTGAAAATCTAAAATCAGTGTGTTCCAAGAGGCAGCGAGCAAAGTCGTGAGTACCTGTATGAGAGGCCATGGCGGAATGAATGAGTGTACGCTGGTTTGAGTGATATTTTCACTATTATATCTTTGACACCCTGTTGCTGTCCTATTTTTTTTTCTCAATCTGCATAATTTGTTGCTAAGGCTAGAGTTCTTGTGTTTTTGTCTTAGGTTAAATCAGATTTTTTTTTCAAACTCTGTGCATATAATTACGAGATAAAACAAAGAAAAACTCTTAGACTCAAACCCTATGTATCTGTGACTCGGGCGCCATCATCTGTTCTCTTAACGGGGCCGGGCTAAACCTAGAGTTAACACTATAACGGGGCTATCATCCTTGCAACATTTCCTTGAATTTTTATGACTATGTGTATATGTATTTTCCTTGATGTACTTTCTTTGATGTTGTGAGCCGATTTTTCCTGATATTAAAATCGCTCTTGAACTTAATAATAGTGTTTGGTCAGCTCGTTCTAGATATATATATATATATCATTGTTATAGTTTTCCCACGTCTGTGTGTTTACCTGTCGTCACGTGTATGTGCGTGCCTGTGAGTGATAGAAATATACGTAATATGTATATTGGTGTAGTCTGTCTGACGCTGTAACAACTGTTGTAGAAGATAGGTGAGAGAGAGAAGAATTCTTTTCGCTTTCAGAGACAGCCACTATATCAAAATCTATCATCTCACGTGTGTGGAAATTCTATTACCTTTCACTAACTCTCACTGAGTCTATCACCTATTCAAACCTATTCAGAAGGGACCAAACCTAGTCTTAATTCTCCTATCGAAAATCTACGACAAACACTATCATGTGAATATCAAATCAAATACAAATAAACATAAGCTAATGAATACATTAAAGTGTTAGAGTCATAGATGTTATCCTCCCTCCCTCTGTTGAGACACAAGAATCCCGTTAGAAGAAAGTTATTAACCCTCAAAGCGTCAAGACTTATACAGTATGGTCTAGGATTTCCCTCTACAGTTAAGAACAGAGTTGATACATTAATCTATTCTGAAAAGGAAACAGTATTAGCAAAACTATGCATCATCAAAGTATTACAAAGTGGGTACATATATATGACTTTATACGATCAAAGAACCACTCATTCCTGTTTTCTTTCTTTCCATACAACAGTGGCCACTGACATTCGTTCTTACCTACAACTTGATTCACCTTCTGGAACAATCTTCAGGACATACACATACAGCACAAATCCAGTATTCTTTTGGCAAAGATTAACCCCAGCTCTGCAGAGACCGGTTAATTCCAATTCTCCGGGCAGCGTTAACTTCACTGTTTATATTATAGGATTACTGTTTATGTCACTGGAAATCAATTCAGGTAAGAGATTCCACAGGGCTCACAGTGTCAGAATTTTGAGGTTTCCAGTGTTTAGGAAATGACAGGTCGGCAACTTCTCTCAGTATAAAATCTTGGTCACACCACAAATGATTAACCGTCGGAAATGTTAATGTTTGTAATTTTCCACATAGGATGAATGGGAATGAGATTTATAGGACAGAAATATAATCTGGCTCGATAGGCCCAGTTATAGCATTTAGTATTAATGTCTTTTAGGTCGGTACTCTGTCTCTTTCTAATTGCAACCACAACTGTCAGACAGGTTTACCTTGAAGACCCACGTATGTAAGTACAAAACTGTTCTTTCTTTGGTTATTCTTAGATATACATTGAAGCCGCTGGTAAGTTTTTAGGGTATGACTGTAGCGAAATCTGTGAAATAATTGCTAAATTCAGTAAGATTTTACTCCTATGATAATAAATAAACCCGCCCGTGTGGGGTTGCCTATCGTCGTCTCTACGCCAGTAGAGCGCTGAATTTTGTGCAGTGGCAATGCTTAGAAAATGATCTCGCCGTCAAATCTTACACGCTTTCCTAGTTCGTCCTTGAGAATTAAAAATAACATTTTGCAGGGTCAAGCAGTATTTGTTCCAAGACCGAGAGAGAGAAGAAGGGAGGTGGATGAAGGAGCGACAGAAGAAATGCTACCATTGTCACGCGTTTGGGTTTTGAAACGCCAAATTGTAATGAGAGCGCGACAGTATTTGCCTTTAGCAGATTTGAAAAACAAGACGCAAAGCCGTGCATGCATCGTATTATATTCTCGCAGTTGAAATGTATATACACACACACACACAGTCAGCTCTCATTTCCTGTCTAGTAGTGTATTTCTGACGTAACCCAAACAAGTTGTTTTATTTTGAATAAAAATGATAGAGAAGGGGGGAAATATGGCCGACTTATGGAAAGGTATATAATTGACGACTAACAGTGACGAATATGAAAATCCAAACGACAATGAATATAGCCATAAAAATCATATATAAGGATAGTTTAGAGTCTCCTGAGAAATAATATGTTTTAATATACATAGTAGCCCAATTATTAACCAAGATATTGAAATAATACTACATATCTACGAACGGTAAGACTTTTGTTTTTGCTCATTCTATTTATAACATTATTTGGGGACGCAAGTTTAAAAAAGAGGCATTAGAGTGATTCAAATCCGATTGGTTAGGATAGGAGTATAGGAAGGAGGGTATTGGTTGACCCAAAAGCTAAATATATTTTGCAGACTCACTCCTAGTATGTTTGGAGTTTTTTTTTTTTTCAAATTTGAATTGAATAGCTAGACCTCGCTGTGATTGGGCCAGTCTAGTGATATTGGCAAAAGGCTTCCAAGGCTTGTCGCCATTTGATACAAAATTGTTAGTATGCAAGCTGCGTTGAGAACAGCAGTGCTAAGAGTGAAATAAAATTAAAAAAACCTTGGCAGTCTGGAGGAGGGCAAAGCTGAACTTATATATAAATGCTAATGCCAGTCAACGTATGTTTGTGATATTTCCATTGAATTGTGGTAAGAACGAAATTTATTAACCTTGTTATTACAAAAATTTGGTGTATAAGATCCTGCTTTATTGGGAATGTTTTGCGACTAAGTACATAGGTCCCCTAGCAGACTTATGCAGGGCCTATGGGGCTGCTCACACGCAGTAAAACTTACATGAGTTATATAACTTAAAATGATTTCCACAGTTACTAGTGGGAAGGATAACCCACATTATCCTATAGGAGAGGATCATTGTTGAAGTGTCAGAGGCGTTGTAGCCATTAGGGAGAAGAATAGGAGCACTGGTATGAGTTGTTATCTCAGATGAAAATGGTTGAAATGGGTTGGTCAGAGGGATCTGACCCTTTTCTTTTTATTGAATTATATCATGTATTACTTGTGGAATGATATTGTAGCTGTGTTATAAAGAATTATAACCTTGTTTCAGGGTTTTTGTTCTGGTACTAAGCTAGTGCCAGAACCCTGGTGTATTTTATCTTCGTGAGAGAAATTGAAAATTTTGCTGGTACACGCTGTCTACCACACTACACCAGGGACTGTGTCAGATTGGTCATTCGGTTGAAATTTTTGCTGGTACACGCTGTCTACCACGAATCAACCCATGAAATATAGGAGATTGTTAGCATCGTAACTACTACCAACGGAAGATAAGTGCCATTGTGTCTGCACTAAGAGTTCATCCACTTGTATTAAAACTTAATAAATAAAATAATTTACTGTTGAATAAACATTCCACAAGAGATAGAGAAAAGAGAGGGTGTGAGGAAAATACCCCAACCCACCATTAATTACCAGTGTTAACTTTGTCTATAGTGATACCTAAATATAATTAGACTGTAACATTGCTTTATATGGACAGAAGATCTATTGTGGTATTTAATTTATGTAAATAAAACCATAATTTTCATTGTGTTGTTGGTCCTGACTCAGAAAATTCTGAATCAGGACAAATAAAATTGAAATATAGTCTATTACATAATATTCAGCCACAGACTTCTATAAGATATATCATAGAGTGTTAGTCTGTATGTGGTTGTTGTATTGACCCAGTCCTATTTATGTGATAGAATTAAAGTGTATTTGTATTGATTTGTCTTACACTGCATTATATCTTCATTACACTAGACACTTAGACGTAGTCACATAACTAATAAATAAAAATTTAGAGCCAAGTGAGATCATAAGGTGGTAGCAGATAGGTTCCCTAAAAATACTTAACCATCAACTACTAAACTCAGGGGCCTACACAGCTGACCTCACTTGGTAGACAAATAATATTAAATAATAACATCTATAACACCAAATCCACCACAATGACCCAAATACTGTATAAAGAGAAAAGCATACAAAATACTTAACATAATATAGTATTATTCATAGTCCTATCTCTTACCCCGCGTAAAATATAATACCATCCACTTCGGTTATATAACTTTAAATTATAAACTATAAGCTTAGAGCTTGTCATTATCGTTTAAAAGTTCCATGAAATAAATTCTAGTCATTTAAAAAAAATCAGTCATCATGAATTAGAAATAAATACGTATTTCGTCAATACCCATGATGAATCAGTGCATTTACTTAGTTGGTAAAATATTATCTGACTGGTTACTAGCAGTTAATAAAATTTATATTAGACTGGAAGAGTTTATTTAGAAATTATTATCTGTTCTGCTAGCCACTGTAATACAGTAAAACCTAAAGAAATATCTTTGACGATTTAACTAGTTGTGGTGAAGTGGGATGTTATAAATATTTATAGGGGACTTAGTGTACTGACTGAGATCAGCTGTGAAGGTATATATATCTAATAAGAGTAGTGTATTATATATAACCTTACTTGCTGCCACATATATATACCTCAGTCAGAATTATTCTGGAATAGTGTGATGACTACGTTATATGTCTAGGGTATGTGTATGATGAAGTGTAAGTCATAACAACAACAGACAGATAAACAATTTAATTTATTCCACCACACTTGACAACACTGTGACACTCACATACATAAAACACTCTACGAGGATATCTTAAAGGAGTCACTGATAACTTTTCAAATAACAATATGTATTCAGTGCTGTCATGAATGAATATGTGTCCTGATTCAAATACAAATGGAACCAGGAATCACAATCAATTTTAATTACAAGTTATATGTACAGAATTTATCAATATGAATCTTGTAGTGACATATATTTTTAATAGTATCCTATGTGTCAGTTGTGTAGTAGTAATATGAGGTAATACTGGTTTTGTTTTGTTCAAGCTCTGTTGGTATTTGTCATCATGACTTCAATAGTTTGTCTTTATTGGAACTAGTATTGGAGATGTTCTCAGTTCCTGATATTAAAACAATTAAATTCCCCTCTTAATTGTATTTTACACTGTCATTTTAAGATGGGGTACATAATGTTGAGCTCAGCTGGCCACATCAACTTATCTTGCGTGATGGCGGCAGGAAAAGACTCCTCTGCTCGATTTCTCCCCTGGGCTCTGGAGACACCTCACTGATAGCTAAATGGACCAAGGAGTATGCTGTCCGACTCTGGATTCAGCAAAGCTCTGACCAGGTGCTGCTCAATAACGTTAAGACCACAGTCCCTGAAAACAAGAAGGATGTACCTTCTACTTCATAACTAATTGATACTCTAGTTCTACACTGAGCACAATACATCACAAACATTGAGTTCAGAGCGTTAGGCCAACTGTCAGCTTCATCTGAAATACTTTATACCAGTATTTCCCTCCCTAATGGTTACTACGCCTCTGCAATTCCAGCATTATTTCTGTCTAATCAATGATCTAGGTGTCAGTGTACTGTTTGGCCATTCCATGCCGTTTTACTTTCCTCCGACACCTTCTGTTCAGGCTGGAGCATTATAGGCTTTACATCATGTTTGCTACTGAACTACACATATATACAGGCATAAATTAACAATTTACATTCAATTTTCATTAAAAGATATTGAATATTTCAAGCTTACCACAATTCATAGAATAATAAACAGTTTCGTTGACTGGCAATGGATATAGCACAACTCCGATCTGCCGATGTTCCAGGCTTTATTTTATATAAAATATACACTGGTGCTCAACGTACTGCTTCTTAGTAGGTTTATTACAAGATGTGGCAATGAACAGACGCTCTGAATCAAGTATATTCGCAGCTCTACCCAATGAAACCACGTCTCCACATCTTTTCAAAAAAGTACCCCTTCTATTCGTTTCCCATAACAACGCAAGATAGTATTTATAGCCCGATCAATCGTGTTTAGTCTTATATTTGTTGCGCTCCAATCAATTTGGAGTTAACATGGTAGGCTATTTCCGTAACGTAAGGTTTTTTCAAACACGTTATAAAAAAATTTTATGAGCAGAAATGATTTCATGCTGTCAGGCACCCCCACTATTTTATTTTGGTTATAATTTGGTAATTCCTAGACTATTTGCGTAACGTTTTACATATTCTTTGTCAGCAAGCCCTAAGGAACCCAAATATACAAATTTAAACGAGCTAAGTGGCTGCGTTCAAAATATGCAATTTCTTCTACCTACTGTTTCGAAGATGTGCTGTCTGGGTACTGATAATAGGGCTTTTTTTTATGGGTGGTCGATATTGTTGATAAATCATTTATGCTTGTGCATTGAGTGTGGGTCATTGGTATTGAGGAATGTTATTATCACCACTGTTGCAAACGTGATTGTTGAATACTGTGTGCACTGTCACTCACCACACAGCTCACGTACGAGTCATGGATGTCAATAAAGGTTGTAAACGCCTGGAACAGTTCGATACTGTTTATTACGTTACAACACACAACGAAGTCACGATGACATCAACAAAGACACAATTCATGATAACTCAAATGCATCTGGCATACAAATTCTCCACCTGCACAACACGGCAGTTATATTAATTATGGCCTTACAAATCTCTACATGTCTCATACTCCTTAAAGACTGCACAACACGGCAGTTATATTAATTATGGCCTTACAAATCTCTACATGTCTCAAACTCCTCAAAGACTGCACAGCACGGCAGTTATATTAGTTATGGCCTTACAAATCTCTACATGTCTCAAACTCCTCAAAGACTGCACAACACGGCAGTTATATTAATTATGGCCTTACAAATCTCTATATGTCTCAAACTCCTCAAAGACTGCACAACACGGCAGTTATATTAATTATGGCCTTACAAATCTCTATATGTCTCAAACTCCTCAAAGACTGCACAACACGGCAGTTATATTAATTATGGCCTTACAAATCTCTATATGTCTCAAACTCCTCAAAGACTGCACAACACGGCAGTTATATTAATTATGGCCTTACAAATCTCTATATGTCTCAAACTCCTCAAAGACTGCACAACACGGCAGTTATATTAATTATGGCCTTACACATTTCTATATGTCTCAAACTCCACAAAGACTGCACAACACGGCAGTTATATTAATTATGGCCTTACACATTTCTATAGCCCTGATCAGGCATTCCCTTAGGAAAACACCGCCATACACTTAGAAAACACAGGGCTTGCGACCACACCGGTCTACGCCCAAAAACACACTATTCTGACAGCACACTCACAGGGCACACCCTGTGAACCCCTGTCATGAGACTCAGTTGTTTTTAGAACACCACTCACAATACATGCCGCTTAGCCGCGAGAGCTAATCACCCCCGGCTCAAAACACTACAAGATAAATATATCTCAACACTAGAGATAAACAGCGTTCATCACGCTTTTCTTGTACTCTGTCTCATGACTCTAGGAGAAGATATTTTTAACAAATCGATTCCTAATCGGCAAGCAAGTACCATAATTCAAAAATTCAATCTGTCCCACAACATACTAAGATTTTCTTCCCTTTGACCTTAACATTTACACCGCCCCTGGGGAAAAAAAATGATTCTATCATTTTTTCTAAAACAGTTACATCAACAAAAAAAATCAAGGGAGAGCAAAACTCTAATACATACCTACAAAAATTAACTTATGTTAAGGGAAAAGAATATACCTACATAAAATATCAACATTAAATGAAAAAAATAGAAAATGGAGCATCCAACGTAATCGTCTAAGTACATCAGAATTAATCTAATACAAAACCAAGTTACGTATATTGGACCCAAATGAAAACAGGAAACAATCAATAGCAAGAGAAAGGACAAGATCAAGCAAAAGAAGAATGATCTATAATGCAGTAAAGTAAGAAATCAGAATATGAGTGGGGAAAAAAATACCACGTGTTAACAATTAAGTCAAACAACTCTACACATATAAAATAAATACCACCATTACATCTGGATACATTATATCACACCATGTAATTAACTTAACAATACAAAGAATAAAAGTATAAGTGTCGAAAGAAGAAGAAGTGCACAAATAGAAACAAGTGAAGCGAATATGACACATGGTAGCATAAACAAGACATTAACCAATACCGAAAAGATAACAGAAAAGATGGAACGAAATGAAGAATAACCGGCAAAGGCAGACAGAAAGCAAAGACACGAATGAAGAGAAAGTCAATAACAATACATACTAATAACAGTCTCAATCAAACAAGGTATTGTAATCAATAAATACAATCATAACAGAAAAGCATCGAAGAAAGAAAAAAAATTAATGTATATATGTATACAAAACATAGAAGAAAGCTATAACTAAATACAGCATAATAAGTAATTTAACTAAGTTAAAATTATTCATAACTAACAATAAATTGATCTAGACATCACGCAAACAAAAAATGTTAACGCTATCAAAAAGTTTTGGCTGACGTATAGTCACGCGATAGATAAAGAATACATCATAATATCAACAAACAACAAAAAAAACTTATTAGAGAACCAATGTCAATGCACACAATCAACCATAACGCACAGTCAAGCGTTGGGACCAGAAAAATTATTAAATGTTTGAAAACAAAAAAATCAATTTTTCCCAAAAAAGTACAATGTAAAAATATTTCGCAACGATAAGTTACACCGAATAGCATTTCATATTTAAGTAAATTAGAGCTATAATTAATAAACTAATAAAGAAATTATTTCCAACAAAATTAATTGACATTTAAAAAAAAATCTCTATCTCTATGTAAACACCAATCAATACACGTACGTTCTTTTTTTTTCTCTTTTTTTTTCTTCTAAAAAATACGTCATAGAAAAATCACATGGACAACATACTGTTAACTACATACAAAGTTATAAATATATAAGTACAACATAATTTAAATAGAGTATGTGATATAATTATCTGTCTAGATTCAGGTATCGTTCTAGAAAAATCAGTGTTTCGGACTACATTATCAAATTCAAATACAAAATTTTCAATAATACAATCAAGTAACGTTTCCAAAATTACATTTAACTGTAATGTTTACTGTTTATTATCAGAGTGTACTAATATATTAACCAATTATGGGAACAACACTCGAGAAAAAAGTTAACCAGAGACTTCTCTGAAGATGACTACCGCACCATATTAACTAATGAGTTTGTGCATTGGCTGGCAATCTCATCATGTAAAAAAAAAAATTATCTCAAAAAACACAGCTGCAAAAATTCCAAGTTCAACACAGTAGTACAAAAATAAATAATATGGACCAAATATACATAGTCTTATGACTTAAATGTGGAGATATCATAATCCACCGCTTACATCATCAGGTTAAGAATAAGTCGGTACAAACTGTTATGTTACACATTATTTCAATCATAACACGTACAATATTCATCAAAATACAATAATATAAGAATCACAAGAAAAATCTAATAATAAGACATCAGAACATCTTCATAAGAAAACACATGATATTCGAATACAATCGCATAAAATACTATGCTATACAATACAATAATATTTACTGTTCTAAAAAAAACTTAAACAGAAAAAAAAAAAAAAAAAAAATCTCCAGCGGACTTGTAAACATGTCATCACGCCAACAAGTAACATATCCCTTGCGTAGTTAGCACGGGGACAGGTTCCGCTTGAACAGATACACCTGAGCGCGAAGGCGACCTACTTTCTTGACAGCTACCGTAAACATGGGGAGCGCTGAGTTTTACCGTAAAGCTGTGAATAAATACAAATGAAAATATCCCTTTTAATCACTTGTGAGATTTAATTAGGGTAAACGGAAATTCAATCACACGATTACCCAACTCTGTGGCTGTGAACCTCTGGTTTCTTCACGACACCATCAACTCTTCCATCATCACTGGTACTCAACATGGGATGCTTAGGAACAACCTGACAATAACTGGAGGTCGTCCCTGCTGTATTCTGTAATAAACTTTTACACTTAACACAACGAGATGCTATCTCGACATCAAAATTAGAATAAGCAGTACCATTCAATAGACGATTATTATTCTTATTACCCTGCTTATAAAACATCTTAAGCTTCCGCTGAGGAAAGTCACTCTGGCGATGTGAAGTGAAATTTGGGAATTCATTCTGTTTATAAAAAACATTGCCATTTCCTCTATTGTGATCATTGTTATTTTTATGAATCAAGTTAGCATTGTTTTTATTACTCTTTTTCCTTTGACATATATATCTATCAAATGGGCCTTGTTTTCTTCCAGAAAAATTACTGTAAGACTCTTTAGTTTTTCCAAAATTCTTACATTCAAAATTGTTTGATCTGTTAAATTGCCTCTTATATCTTTGAGGACAAAAATTATTATTTGCTGAATTCCCTTTGTACTTTTCGACCTCAGGGTTATTTCTCTTATGAAGACTGTTTTTATTTTTCTCTGTTGGAATATGCTTACTAATTGCGTCAAACTGACTGAGCTGAGTTTGACAAGTAGTAGGACTGACAGTATCTTTATTGCTCTGCACATTATGGTCCTCCTTTTTAGGACGGGTGTTAATAGTTTTATTTTCTGCTGTCAACCTATGAAAATTTCCATCAGCAGATAAATGTTTGCTCTTAAGAGTTTTGACCCGAATTTTATGACCTTTCTTTTCATGATCAACTGTTTCTGTAGACTTATCTTGGTTATTCTGACGCCAAGAATCAGCATTAACAGCAATGTTGTCATAAATTCGTGTGAAATTATATTTCCCACGAAAGGATCGTTGTCCATTTTGTCTGACCTGTCTGTCAGCAAAAAGTGTATGTGGCGGACTTTTTGCAGTAGTGGCTTGTTGAAAAACAATTTTCTGTCTATCGCTGTCAACATGCACAGTAGAACACCTGTTCTTGTCTAAGAAAAAATCAAGAAGACCATCTACTCTCCTTCTAAGATTTGTTATTTCAACCTGTTTATGTGAAATTTCATCACTAAGCTTCTTATTCAAATTCTGAATTCTAGCCATCTTCTCTTTCTCAGCCTTTAACTCTTTTAATCTCTTTTCCTCATTGACTTCTTTATTTGTTCTCCTCTGTGTCAACTCTATCTGTAGTGCCTTGGTTTCACTATCCTGGCTATTTATAAGCTCAATAACCCTTTCTGGTAATACCGCATTCTTTTCTTTAAGTTGGCGACCGAGGACAATGTTATAGTTTAATAGACCAACAAGTGTTTTATTATAGGACTTTTCAAGTTGCCTCTTATCTTCCAACTGAGTTTTCAACTCTTTGATTTCGCTTACTGCAGACTTCAAACTTGCGTGCACCCCAGCAAGTTCCGAGTTTGATTTATCCAAATCATCTGTGAGCTTAGCCAATTTTTTCTGAAGTTTACTCTCTTCAGCAATATTCTTTGAACACTTTTTTCTTTCCTGTCTGTTGACTCTTACTTCCTCATCTTCTAACTTTTTTTCCTGATTGTCAGAGATGCCGTAGAAAATTAACGTGTGTATATTTCTTACTATATGATCATGTTTAACATTCATATAGTGGTATGCAAATGAACGAAGGTAAGTTAATAACCATGCCAAATCCTCTGCCATTCTTAAATGAGGATGAGACTGAAAATTGTCCCTAGCAAAATATCTTAGGGCTCTTGACACATTAATCAAAAATTTGTCCATTACTTCGGCTTCAAGGGCTGGGCCTGTAAAATTATCATCATCTCTAGCTTCCTTCAATAAATATTCCAATATAGGCATCATATCATCAGGATCCCTATCAATATCTAGATCCATAGTGACTTATCTATCGAGTTCACTGTATATGTAATCACCTATACATATTATTGAGGTTGGACAATTACCTTTCCAGCTCACAAAGCTAACTATTTGTCAAGAAATGAGATTATTTCTCAATTCTGTATCACCAATTCCTTTTTCTTATTGTACCTTTTTTCAAGTCATATCATTATCAGGAAAGTCTATATATGTCGTAAAGCCATAAATTACTCATGCATCAAATCCTATAATCTATCGATATAGATATCGACAATAACAACAACAGATATCAATAGAATAGGTAATGTGAAATTCAGGAAGACTCGACGGCATACATGAAGCAACACAATTCACACAATATAAACCACTTATCTTCTGAAAATGACCCTGATCCTTTCCGCCAAGACACTGGATATCACAAAGATTTCAGATAAAACACTCCACTGCGGGAAGGCACAGGAACTTCTTTTCCCTCCAGGTACTCGCTTCAATATGATGTGTGCTCAACAATGCACAACATGACAGGAACCGATATACAGCATACACCGCAAGTCTTGACTCCTCTGTAGTCGTAGATGTACACGGCACACCGTGTATCATGACATCTTGAACTTGAGATCGTGATAACTGGCACAGGTAAGCCGATTATCGCAGGAATCAGTCACAACCCGTACAAATGTTGGTAGAAATAGTGTTACAGTGTACTTGAACTTTCGTGACCACTGCAGACGTTGTTTTGGTCTACAGGCATGAAATACTAGCACGGATGAGGCGTGCGTGCTTTCTTAACTGCGCCACTCAGGCAAAACGCTAACCAGGTCAAGATTTCTGAAGCACATGATATTTAGGCCACGCCTACACAAGGCTATTTTATGAATTCGTTGAGTTCTCGTAGTAATAATTTTCAACGCGAATGTTCCGTGGATGTTACGACCCGTTGGTTTGGTCCACCAACTGATAATACGTAATTGGATGGTCGATATTGTTGATAAATCATTTATGCTTGTGCATTGAGTGTGGGTCATTGGTATTGAGGAATGTTATTATCACCACTGTTGCAAACGTGATTGTTGAATACTGTGTGCACTGTCACTCACCACACAGCTCACGTACGAGTCATGGATGTCAATAAAGGTTGTAAACGCCTGGAACAGTTCGATACTGTTTATTACGTTACAACACACAACGAAGTCACGATGACATCAACAAAGACACAATTCATGATAACTCAAATGCATCTGGCATACAAATTCTCCACCTGTCTCAAACTCCTCAAAGACTGCACAACACGGCAGTTATATTAATTATGGCCTTACAAATCTCTACATGTCTCAAACTCCTTAAAGACTGCACAACACGGCAGTTATATTAATTATGGCCTTACAAATCTCTACATGTCTCAAACTCCTCAAAGACTGCACAACACGGCAGTTATATTAATTATGGCCTTACAAATCTCTACATGTCTCAAACTCCTCAAAGACTGCACAACACGGCAGTTATATTAATTATGGCCTTACAAATCTCTATATGTCTCAAACTCCTCAAAGACTGCACAACACGGCAGTTATATTAATTATGGCCTTACAAATCTCTATATGTCTCAAACTCCTCAAAGACTGCACAACACGGCAGTTATATTAATTATGGCCTTACAAATCTCTATATGTCTCAAACTCCTCAAAGACTGCACAACACGGCAGTTATATTAATTATGGCCTTACAAATCTCTATATGTCTCAAACTCCTCAAAGACTGCACAACACGGCAGTTATATTAATTATGGCCTTACACATTTCTATATGTCTCAAACTCCACAAAGACTGCACAACACGGCAGTTATATTAATTATGGCCTTACACATTTCTATAGCCCTGATCAGGCATTCCCTTAGGAAAACACCGCCATACACTTAGAAAACACAGGGCTTGCGACCACACCGGTCTACGCCCAAAAACACACACTATTCTGACAGCACACTCACAGGGCACACCCTGTGAACCCCTGTCATGAGACTCAGTTGTTTTTAGAACACCACTCACAATACATGCCGCTTAGCCGCGAGAGCTAATCACCCCCGGCTCAAAACACTACAAGATAAATATATCTCAACACTAGAGATAAACAGCGTTCTTCACGCTTTTCTTGTACTCTGTCTCATGACTCTAGGAGAAGATATTTTTAACAAATCGATCCCTAATCGGCAAGCAAGTACCATAATTCAAAAATTCAATCTGTCCCACAACATACTAAGATTTTCTTCCCTTTGACCTTAACAGGTACTGTAATGTTTTCAAACGTAAACCCATCTAATGTCATCTTTTCTAATAAGCGTTTTTCAGGATTTTAAAACCTAACTCTGGGAAGGTTAGTGTTTTTATCACTGTCCGTCTGAAAAAAAGTTAGTGCATGTGGCCTTACACGCGTGATAGTAGTAATTGTGTATCGCGCGACGCGAGTTGGGGGTGGCATTAATAGCGAGACACGTGTTTAGTGTTGCATGCGTTCCTGATTTTCAGCCCTCCCTTCTTTCTATTTGAGTCCATCTGTTCGTTCGTTTTGGTAACGTAGTATAATTAATGTTAGGATTAATTTAGGTCATTACGCAGTGTGCCTCTCAATGTTTTTCTTAGAAATGCAATACCCGTTTTAATGTGTTGTGGAAACGCTTGTATTTATGCAGTGGCTTATATTTAACGTGGAAACGTTACAATTTGCAGACGAAGCATAAAACAAAGGGGGATTTCGAGTACATTCTTTGTGACAGCAATGTTATTTTACCATTGCTCTTTTCTTTATTAGAATTTATTTGTTAGGCTTTATATTTACCTGATAATTTATATATGTGGATTAGAATATTTCACGACACTAGTAAATCACTCTGCACACAATCTAGTGACTATAATTGACGATTTAACTAGATAAATCACTCAACTACAAGTAAGATAATTACCACAAGCCAGAAGTAAAACGGTCTCCAATCGAAAACTAAGGGATACTTCTATCATAAGAGATCTCTAGAATCGAAAGCTAGATGTTAGCTGCAATTCTGGCGGTACTGGATAACTTAGATAAACTCCTGGTTTATATATAATAGACATGAAATAGAATATTACATTATTCACCTAAAACCAGACTTTGCCAGACTTCGCACCTACGGGAAATTCTACGTCAGATTCAGTGAAACACGCGAATCGAAGATCTTACTTCACACTCTGCTCGTATCCAAGCGCGCAATGTCTTTAGATCTTTCGATTTGCCGTGTTTAATTACTTTCTAGCTAGCGGGTTTTACAAGGGAGGTAATAAAATTTTGCTCACCTTGTTTCCCAAATTACTTGATCCTATACTCGGTGTCTAACGAAAAATTACGTTTAAACTTAACGCCACCTCCTCTGTTGCTACATATTACAACGATTCTCGATCTCTGGCGTTCAAAATTAAATGAAACCAGTTCACATATGCTAATCAAGTCTGCTGGCAAACTCTCATCAAAGAAATATAGCGACCAGCATTAAATGCGTGCTAAATGAGAAAGAGAGGCAGATATCTGAGCATATAGGGTTTTATGGTTTCACCCACAGGCGTAGGCGAAGAGGCTAAGTAAAAGGAAAGTGTAGATAAAGAAGATAGATAATATGAAAGCTATTATCATAATCTGTCACACTTAGCAACAGCCAGCATTGCTTTCGCTTATCTGAATATCTTATGAAGACTTCAATGTGATAGAAGCTTTACTACTCTTCTATCTACATTTCTGCCAAGAGAAATCTGGTGTAAAGATAGACTCGATTGAAGCCTGTAATAGATACTCTTGAGTTTTTGCCATTGTTGGACCACTACTGCAAAGCAGGGGAGGCCATACCGTCACACCGTGGTGTAGACCACTGGAAGATTACCTGCTGTTATAGATGCAGCATTAATTAGTTTCGCATCTAGTCGAGTGCCCAATGCAAAGAATAACTTGCGTACCGCTCTGCTTACAGCTCTCTATGAGGCCATGGAAAATCTTCATATAATGTCAAAGCTGAGACAAAAGCATTAGAACTAGCTGTAATAACCATCGTTGGCATCAAAGATAAAACTAGAACCAGTATAGTATTCCTCACAGATTCCATGTTAGTCATAGTTGCTCTGAGGAATAAAATAATATAAAGACAGACAGCCTCTCAGAAGCAATAATAGAAGCCAGCAATAAATTAATAAACGGAAATACGGTAGATCCCTACCCACTCAAAGATATTGGGAAATAAGAAGACAAAAAGATCTGACAAAGAATGAGAAAACAGAATTCAAACTCAACGGTGCAGCATGTGAAGATACACATAGCAATAACTAAAATATTTATCTTAATGACGTTGAGAATACCTAGAGTTAGGTGTAACAGAGTTATACTACTCTTCACCAAGAAGAGATAAAGTGATAATTTTCATCTTGAGAAACAGACGCAGCAGGCTCTCTTGCCATATGTTCAAAGAAATAATAATTGGACAGTCACACATGTGCCTATGAGGGAGAGATGGAAGACTAGCAAACAGTAGAGCATGTCCTCCAAGGCTCCCAGCTACACCTGAGAAGCAGGATTACAGCATGGCCTCACCAACCCGTGTGATGGAGAAACTAAACAATATGACGCTGACAGAAACATAAGCCAGATCGCCAATTTGTGAGAGAAATAAATATGGTATATGAGATTGGATGACGAAGAAGAAGCAGACATAAGAAGACGATAATATTGTGTGTTATTGTGAGGGAAGTGTCCGCCATGCCGGACATCATTCATTGTTTAGAAACATGATTTTTTTTTTTTAACCTACAAAGGTTTTGATTTTTGCAGCCTGTTGAATTTAGACACAAGTCATGGTGGTAATGATAAGAAATTCGTTGTTTCTACTTCAATTTATTCAGAAGTATATTCTAGAACATCTCAATATGAATAAACATTGAGATTTTCAGACCTGTCTGTACGATTTCTGTTTTATTTTATATTGATCATATTGTTCAGATCTAAAGATCTTTTATACTTGGACATGTTCCCTTATATAACTCGACTAGGTTGAACATCAAAACGAGGCAACAATTTTTTTACTTTTTTTATGTTCCATTTTATCGTTTGCTTCTGTTACCAACTAAATCATTTCCTTCTAAATCACAAATGTCAATTAGAAATATAGCACCATATCAGTTGTATGTGCAATTATTGTAATGTTCTCATTGACAAAATATAAAATGCACGAATGGATCTATAACACCATATCAAAAGTGTATTTATTTCATATTTCCATTGACAGACTTGTTGCATAAAATACTTCGTATTTTTTGGAACTCTTCTTTCGCTTAGGCTATTCTGCTCTTCGCCTCCGAGATTCATCTTCACTCATAACTGAGCATATCTTGAACAAAAACCCACAGTGGAAAGGTGGGGAGCCTAATGAGAACCTGGAGAAGGATAGATGAGGAAACCAAAGCAACCGGATACTTATAATAGAACAAAAGGTGCAATCTAGAAATCGGTGGTGAGCAATAATTCCAGCGCCTGTGTTCCGCAGGCAACGAAAAGTAGTTATAATGATTGATTATTGATAATATTGATGAAAGCAACGACGATGTTAAAGATATCATAAAATACATTTGATGGGGATAACTAAAGGAAAACATATTTCTTTAGTACAGACATATGCCACTTATTATCAAGCAGACATTGTTAATACAGGAATGTAGCGCCTGACTCAATGAAAGAATGAGATGATAGAAAACTTCCTTAAAACCCTTATCAGATATCTAGATGCTTTGCGTTCCCTCAACTACGATGACTTGATAAAGACTATCATTCACTGTCACTCAATACTACTAGGTCTTTGAAACGATTCTAAACCTCTCAAGGGAAAACGGTGCATTTAAGACAAGATTATTTCTATCATTGTTTGAGCCTAAATCGATACGGTCGCTCTAAATTTGATGGATTGTGACGAACGATAGCTTCTTATATTTCCTGAGAGCCCCGTGGAGCCACACCGTGCTCCAACCATGAGCTGGCTGATACATGCTGGCGATTCGTGCTACTCAGAATTCGCAAACAGTGAGCGCCTGACGTGTAGATGGAGATTTGAATTTGCTTTATAGCTTAATCATGACGACGTGTCTGGCAGACGGCAGTATGCAACTCTTCAGGTGCCATTTAGATGCAAATACTTTGTTAAGGCTACACGTGAACGTAATTTACAATGCATATACGGTAATGATTTGTCTACTTGCTAAATAAGCTGAGGGAGAAGGAGTCGTTTGATAAGGGGAAAGCTAATATGGCTCATTTTTTAAGAAACATCGAATATAAATTATTCCTACAAGTTAAAAATGAGCCACTTTTTCTCACTGGGTCTTAAATAAAATGGTTCTTCCACAATTCTTTTTGAGCGTCAATCAAAAATAATTTTAAAAAGAAATGTTTACAAATTTAAGCGTCTTGAGCCGGTTTTTGTTTTGCAAATAAAGATGCAGTCATAGTCAGAGAGCCCACCAAACGTGTGATAGAAATAATCAAAGAACTAGAACATCACTTCTACCACACAGATACAATCATCACCATCAGCCTTCAGCGATCTATGGAGCACCAGCTTTCAAGACGTTCACGTAAAATATTTCTGTCCTTCCACATCCGTTCAAAGTTTTTCTCTAATTTCCTCCTCCGTCTGTCTTTAATCCTCTTACCTCCCTGCTTCGATTCCAATCGAGGTCCGAGGGCATACCTAGTCATAAGCCTGGGAGTAAATCCTATTCACCTGCATTGTCTCTTTAATCTGTAAATTTATTGATTGGTGTCTCTGTTCCTCATGTCAGTGAGAAAATGTGTAATACTCTTTATATTGAAACGAATGAAAGATAGTTTTAAATTCACAGACACAGATTATACATTTACACACAGTTTATGTATGTATGTCCTTTCAGACACAGAAAAACTCACTGATGAGCCTTTATTGCGAGATTTTGAAAGGCAAGAAGAGAACATCACGAGAGTAAACACAGCAAGCTTTTTTTTTTATCAAAACGTAACGATCCTCAGCTGGGGATTTTGTCAAAGAATTAAAGCCGCTACATTACGCCAATCTTAGCTGTAAGTTCACAAAGTATTTAATAGTTAATCTACTTTGTTTTACATTACTTACTTCCTTTTCTTCAAGAGCTGGTGTGGATCTACTGTCCTTGTCATGCAGGGATACGTGGCAATGAGAGAGCTGACAGACTGGCCTCTAGAGCACCCATACTGGGGACACTGAACATGGATAAGGGAGAGATACTAAGGACAATTAATGATCGCCTGCTGAATCATGACAGTGCAATGGATGAATCATAAATAACACATAAGGAAGGGAAACCCGAGGCCTGTAAACAGTAAATTAATATTAGACAAACATAAAGGTATGTTTTCAAGCACTCGTAAGAAATAAAGAAGTAGAACACTTGGACAACAGAAAAACAACAGACGTGAGTGGCTTACCCAGGGTTCGAACCCCGTACCTTCCGTACGACAACTCCGCCTAGCTATCAAGCGAATCACACTGACCCCACGGCCAGCTAGGCATCCCCAAATGTTTCTTACTGATAAATAGTCAGTAAAGCATCATTTTGTGTGACGCACAGATTACTGTTGACACGCATACAAATATAAAATGTATTTATTTGTCTGATAAAAATATATTTATCTTTGAATTCACGATTTTTAGTCTAAGGGACAGAACTCAGATTAGTCGATGTGTATTCATTCTGTGAGTTATCTGTTCTTGTATCTTTCCTGAATATCGAACTTGGCGTATGAATCTAGACTTATGTCATATTTTGTGTCTGGTATGGCCAGAAACAGATTATTCTTGCTTAGGTTTAGGCAGGGATGTTTATGACCCGAATCTATGTGTATTTCGTGTCTATGTAGGACGAGTCTGTCTTATATCTTAATATCTTTGTATGTCTAAGTCGAACTATATCTTCGGTGTCGAACTCGGGGTCAAAGGTTGTTCAGCGGATGTGTCGCTAAGGGGAGGTGAGAAGGTTCCGCCCTGATGGGTGCTGAGTTGTTGTAGAGGCCTGTCGCCGAAAAGTGATCTCTATACTAGTGGGGAAAGAGGTAGTCTCTTTAGACATATCATGTATTATTCACCCCAGTGTTTATTCTTACTGCCAAGGAATGGCAGAATCATATTCTAGTGTATTTCTGATACCAAGGTAAAGACGCATTTCTTATGAACTTTTCCTGAGGCATTGTATTCGATGGGCAGTCGTACGGTTGTACGTTTAGATGAATATTAACCAGATGAAGATGACATTCATACCTAGCAGCACCATATTATGTGATGAAGTCAATAGTATCAATGGTAGAATCTACAAAGCAATGAGGACATTTAATGAATGATCAGCTTTGATTGCGCTTCATAGTTTGAATCCTGGGTGAGTGACTACTCACTGGGAGGAGAAACCATTTTGAATCCTATATTTTCCAATCATCGTGGAGAGAACAGGGATGCCCCTTACTATCACCTGATGAGTCAAGAGATCACTGCTACAGAAGAGAACCCACTACTAGTGGTTCAATATTGTTATCAAAAAAATATGTGCTGAGCTTTACCTAAAGGAATCTTCGCTAGACGAGGTTAGGTCTAGGAACCATCTTGAAGCTTGTTTATGAACTGACGTGCTCTGTCAGTAAAGTCAGACGATATATATTGGAATTACTGAGTGCTTGTCTACTGACATTTCATTGGTACTGTTATGCAACATGAATGCCCATGTGATAGTGTATTTCATTGATCAACATTATTATGATTTATGCCAACCTGTCTGCTGTCACTGTACCCGTGCTGTCAGGTGTGATCGTTTCAATTAAACTGTATGAAACGTACATAGTAGTTGGCGTAAATGACTTCCAGCCATAGGTGAGTGAGATTGGTCTATTTGTCAACTCTAACGAACGTTTGCCATCATTCGCATGTACTGTATCCTCACTCTATGTATACACACCACTGCGTAGGTCGAGTTGACCTTTTGTTTGTCTTCATTTTGACAACGCCCATCAACACCCTCCGAACACGATTGCAACCAAACAAGCAACATATATATATATATATATATATATATATATATATATATATATATATATATATATATATATATATATATATATATATATATATATATATACATATACATATACATATACATATACATATACATATATATATATATATATATATATATATATATATATATGTATATATATATATATATATATATATATATATATATATATATATAATAATAGCCCCTTCAGTCATAACTGACTATGGGAATGCGCCCCTGAGGTGGCAGCCCTCAGCTGCTTGTTTTCCTGGTGCTCCTTTCGACGTTTTCTCTTCACCTCTGCTTCTTGTGTGAGCCTCTCTTCGCCCAATCTGAGGTGGTGCCGTAAATAACATCGCCACTTAGTGCGATCGGCAGCTTCATCCTCCCATGTTGCTGGATCCATGTCCAGTGCCCTCATATCTCTCTTGCACACATCTTTGAACCTCAGTTGTGGTCGCCCAACTGTTCTCTTGCCATCTGCTAATTGTCCGTAGAAGATATCTTTTGGGATACGACCATCTTCCATGCGGCGAACATGGCCAAGCCAGCGAAGTCTGCGCTGTCTGAGCAGCGTATACATACTTTGAAGGCCAGCACGTGACAACACCTCGACATTTGTAACTTTATCTTTCCACGAGATTCCGAGGATGCAGCGTAGACACCGCAAATGGAAGGTATTGAGCCTTCTTTCTTGCTTAGCATAGGTCGTCCAGGTCTCGCTGCCATATAGGAGTGTGCTGGTGACGCAGGCATTATATACCGCAGCTTTGGTCTTCATTGTGAGTTTAGAGTTTCCCCAAACACGCGATGTGAGGCGGGCAAAGGTAGCTGCAGCTTTGCCAATGCGGCGGTCGATTTCTGTATCCAGTGAGAGTTTGTCATTGATGGTAGACCCTAGGTATGTGAAGTGGTGCACCACTGCCAATTCATAGTTATCGATAGTGATAACTGGTGCAGCACCCACATCCTGACTCAGCACATTCGATTTCTTTAGACTTATTGTGAGGCCAAAGTCCTTGCATGCTTTAGTGAAGCGATTCATCAAGCTCTGAAGCTCCTGTTGGCTTTGAGTGACGACTGCAGCATCATCAGCGAACAACAAGTCTCTTATAGTGACCCTTCTGATTTTTGTTTTTGCCTTCAGCCTTGAAAGATTAAACAGACGGCCATCTGACCTAGTGTGAATGCATATTCCTTCAGTTGCATCTCTGAATGCATGTTTCAAGAGTAAGGCAAAGAAGATTCCGAAGAGGGTCGGAGCCAGAACACCACTTCGTATATCAAAGGGCTGTGACGTGCTTCCAGCATATTGGACTGTTCCCTTCATGTCGTCATGGAATGACTTTATTATTTCCAGCATTTTAGAAGGGCAGCCTATTTTCAGGAGGATTTTAAAGAGTCCATCCCTACTAACCAGGTCGAATGCTTTTGTGAGGTCTATAAAGGCGATATATAATGGTCTTTTCTGCTCTCTTGATTTTTCCTGAAGCTGGCGGAGAGAGAAGATCATGTCTGTTGTTGATCTGCCAGCTCGGAATCCACACTGTGCCTCTGGATATATGCGCTCAGCTAACTTGTGTAGTCGCATTAAGATGACTGTGGCAAAAACCTTACCAACAATACTAAGAAGAGAGATGCCTCTGTAGTTATTGCAATCACTTCTGTCTCCTTTATTTTTATACAGTGTTACAATCTTGGCATCTCGCATGTCTTGAGGAATAGTTGTCTCTTCCCAGCACTGGCACAGCATCCTATGCAGGGGATGTAATAGCGTGCTCTTACAGCATTTGATTAAATCAGGAGGAATCCCATCACTGCCTGGTGCTTTGCCAGAGGCCAAGCTATCAATGGCCTTACTGAGTTCCTCTAATGTTGGTTCGGCATCCAGCTCCTCCATAGTTGGCAGACTATTGACAGCATCAAGGGCTGCAGGCGTAACGGTATTGTCTCTAGCGTAAAGCTCAAAGTAGTGTTCGACCCACCTCTCCATCTGTTTACCCTTATCGGTTAGCTTCTCTCCGCTGATGGTTTTTAGCGGTGCCGTCTTACTTTTATGGGGGCCAAGTGCTTTCTTTATACCGTCATACATTTGTCTAATGTTGCCTGTTTGCGCTGCGATCTGGATGCTCTCACTGAGCTGGAGCCAATAGTCATTTGCACAGCGTCGAGCAGTTTGTTGAACTTTGCTTCTCGTAGCCCTCAGGGTGTGTAGGGTTCTGGCACTCGGTGAACGTTTGTATTCATTCATAGCACTGCGCTTAGCTTCAATGACAGGTGCCATCACATCTGATGAAGCGTCAAACCAGTCATTTGACTTTGCTGTTTTCTTACCAAAGGTGGCAAGTGCAGTACTTTGAATGGTGTTCCGTAGATGCTCCCAGTTCTCTGTAATAGTATCACCATGCTGAGGGCTACCTAGCACTTTCTTGAAGGTCGCAGTGAATTGAGCAATCATGAAAGGGTCTGACATCTTGCTGGTATCAATGCGTGGTTTCCCTTCATGTCTGACACGATAGAGTTTTCTTGGTTGTGCTCTGATTTTGCAGCAAACCAAGGAGTGATCTGTGTCACAGTCTGCACTATGGTACGAGCGCGTGGAGAGCACAGACCTGAGGAGTGGCCTTTCTGACGAGAATCAGGTCAAGTTGGTGCCAGTGCTTGGATCATGGGTGTCTCCATGACACCTTATGCTGGGGTTTTGTCTGAAAGCAGGTGTTGGTCACGCGGAGGTCATGGTGGACGCACAACTCTAAGAGCCGTTGTCCATTTTCATTCATCTTGCCAATACCAAACCTGCCCAGACATGAAGGCCATGAAACATTATCGGCACCCACTCTAGCGTTAAAGTCACCAAGGAGAACAAGCTGTTCTTGCCTAGGTATGCTTTTGATTACTGCTGCTAGATTCTCGTAGAACTCATCTTTAGCTTCTGAGGCAGAGTACAGAGTAGGAGCATACACACTGACAAGGGTGATGGGACCTGTGCTAGTTTGCAGGCGGAGCGTTAACAGGCGTTCTGATCCATTCTCGCCTGGTTCAACCATTTTAGTTAGCGATTTTTTGACCGCAAAACCTACTCCGTGTTCTCTAGCTTTATTAAGATCTTTCCCTTGCCAATAAAATGTGTAGTCCTTCTCGCTCACCGTTCCAGAGCCCGCCAGGCGCGTTTCCTGAAGTGCAGCTATATCCACCTGAAGTCGTTTAAGCTCGTCATTAATTATGGCTGTCTTCCTTACATCGTTTAGATCCTGTAGGTTTTCGGATAGTCCAGTCAACATAGTCCGGACGTTCCAGCATCCCAATCTGAGAGTTTGCTTATTTCTATTTTTTCGATAATTGCTTGGTGCAAAATTTTTCTGTCCACAGTTCGGGTTTGACCCTAATCCCCATGCACCCAATGGGGAAAGCAGACAGTGGCGGGACAACACCTTATTGACTGGGGGCTGCCCAGCTTGAAACGGGCGGTAGCTGTCCAGTGAGATCCTAGAACCTCTCCCACTGTCGGAAGTAGCCCCTGGCGCCATGCCCTACGCCAATTGGGCAAAATGCTTATAACCGGTAACTGCTACTTCCCGTGTTTTGCTGACACCTATAGGGTGAAGCTGGAGTGTCCTCTCCAGGGCGCGAGCTTGAGCACAGTTATATGGAGATCAAGCTGTTGCATACCTAAGCAAGAACAGCTTGTTCTCCTTGGTGACTTTAACGCTAGAGTGGGTGCCGATAATGTTTCATGGCCTTCATGTCTGGGCAGGTTTGGTATTGGCAAGATGAATGAAAATGGACAACGGCTCTTAGAGTTGTGCGTCCACCATGACCTCTGCGTGACCAACACCTACTTTCAGACAAAACGCCAGCATAAGGTATCATGGAGACACCCACGATCCAAGCACTGGCACCAACTTGACCTGATTCTCGTCAGAAGGCCACTCCTCAGGTCTGTGCTCTCCACGCGCTCGTACCATAGTGCAGACTGTGATACATATCACTCCTTGGTTTGCTGCAAAATCAGAGCACAACCAAGAAAACTCTATCATGTCAGACATGAAGGGAAACCACGCATTGATACCAGCAAGATGTCAGACCCTTTCATGATCGCTCAATTCACTGCGACCTTCGAGAAAGTGCTCAGTAGCCCTCAGCATGGTGATACTATTACAGAGAACTGGGAGCATCTACGGAACACCATTCAAAGTACTGCACTTGCCACCTTTGGTAAGAAAACAGCCAAGTCAAATGACTGGTTTGATGCTTCATCAGATGTGATGGCACCTGTCATTGAAGCTAAGCGCATTGCTATGAATGAATACAAACGTTCACCGAGTGCCAGAACCCTACAGATCCTGAGGGCTACGAGAAGCAAAGTTCAACAAACTGCTCGACGCTGTGCAAATGACTACTGGCTCCAGCTCAGTGAGAGCATCCAGATCGCAGCGCAAACAGGCAACATTAGACAAATGTATGACGGTATAAAGAAAGCACTTGGCCCCCATAAAAGTAAGACGGCACCGCTAAAAACCATCAGCGGAGAGAAGCTAACCGATAAGGGTAAGCAGATGGAGAGGTGGGTCGAGCACTACTCCGAGCTTTACGCTAGAGAAAATACCGTTACGCCTGCAGCCCTTGATGGTGTCAACAGTCTGCCAACTATGGAGGAGCTGGATGCCGAACCAACATTAGAGGAACTCAGCAAGGCCATTGATAGCTTGGCCTCTGGCAAAGCACCAGGCAGTGATGGGATTCCTCCTGATTTAATCAAATGCTGTAAGAGCACGCTATTACATCCCCTGCATAGGATGCTATGCCAGTGCTGGGAAGAGACAACTATTCCTCAAGACATGCGAGATGCCAAGATTGTAACACTGTATAAAAATAAAGGAGACAGAAGTGATTGCAATAACTACAGAGGCATCTCTCTTCTTAGTATTGTTGGTAAGGTTTTTGCCAAAGTCATCTTAATGCGACTACACAAGTTAGCTGAGCGCATATATCCAGAGTCACAGTGTGGATTCCGAGCTGGCAGATCAACAACAGACATGATCTTCTCTCTCCGCCAGCTTCAGGAAAAATCAAGAGAGCAGAAAAGACTATTATATATGTCATGAAATATTCTAATCCACATATATAAATTATTAGGTAAATATGAAGCCTAACAAATAAAATTAATAAAGAGAAGAGCAATGGTAAAATAACAGTGCTGTCACAAAGAATGTACTCGAAATCCCCCTTGTTTTCTGCTTCGTCTGCAAATTGTAACGCTTTCACGTTGATATAAAAGCTTACTGTATTATTACCCGCCTTCTTCAATGAAACGTGTGCTGCATTTCTAAGAAAAACATTGAGACGTACTGCGTAATGACCTAAATTAATCCTAACATTAATTATACTGCGTTACCAAAACGAACGAACAGATGGACAAAAGGATAAAGAGAGAGGGGAGGGCTGGAAATCAGGAACGCATGCATCACGCGTGTAAGTCTACATGCACTAATTTTTTTTCAGACGGACAGTGATAAAATACACTACCCTTTCCCAGAGTTAGGTTTATAAATCATAAAAAACTCTTATTAGAAAAGATAACATTAGATGGGTTTACGGTTGAGAACATAACAGTACCCAGACAGCACATCTTCGAAACAGGAGGTAGAAGAAATTGCATATTTTGAACGCAGCCACGTAGCTCCTTTAAATTTGTATTTTTGGGTTCCTTAGGGCTTGCTGACAAATAATATGTAAAACGTTACGCAAATAGTCCAGGAATTAATAAATTATACCCAAAATAAAATATTGGGGGTGCCTGACAGCATAAAATCATTTCTGCTCATAAGATTTTTTTTAACGTGTTTGAAAAAAATTTACGTTACAGAAATAGCCTACCATGTAAACTCCAAATTGATTGGAGCGCAACAAATGAAAGCCTAACCACGATTGGTCGGGCTATAAATACTATCTTGGTTGTTAGGGGAAACGGGGAAAGGTAACATTTTTTCAAACACTTGTCGAAACGGGGCTCATTGGTCAGACTCGCTGATATACACACTTGGGAGCGTTAGTTCGAACCACTTGTTTAAAATAGCTTGATAAAGCATCAGTGCGTTGAAGCCAGCATATATTTTGCTAAATAAAAGCCTGGAAGATAAGCAGATGGGAATTTGTGCCAGTTTGTGCCAGAATTCATTGCTAATCAACGTATCTGTGTTTATTCGTATGAATTGTGGTAAGCTTGAACCATTCAATATCTTTTAATGAAAATTGAATGTGAATTGTTGATTTATGCCTGTATATATATGTGTAGTTCAGTGGCCAACGTGAGGTAAAGCCTGTAATGCTCCAGCCTGAACAGAGGGTGTCGGAGAGAAGTAAAACGGCATGGAATGGCCAAACAGTACACTGACACCTGGATGATTGACTAGAAAGAAATAATGCTGGAAGTGCAGAGGCGTAGTAACCATTAAGAAGGGTAATACTGGAATAAAGTATTTCAAATGAAGCTGACAGTTGGCCTAATGCTCTGAACTCAATGTTTGTGCTGTATTGTGATCAGTGTAACAAGAGAGTTTAAGTTAGTTATGAAGTAGAAGGTACATCCTTCTTGATTTCAGGGACAGTGGTCTTGATGGTACTGAGCAGCACCTGGTCAGAGCTTTGCTGAATCCAGTGTCGGACAGCATACTCCTTGGTCCTTTTAGCTATCAGTGAGGTGTCTCCAGAGCCCAGAGGAGAATTCGAGCAGAGGAGTCCTTTCCTGCCGCCATCACGCCAGATAAGCTAACTTGGCCAGCTGAGCTCAACATTATGTCCCCTCATCTTGAACTGACTTTGTAAAATTAACATTAAGAGGGGAATTTACTTGTCTTAAAATCAGGAACTGTGAACATCTCCAATACTAGTCCCTAAAGACAAACTATTGAAGTCATGATGACAAATACCAACAGAGCTTGAACAAAACAAAACCAGTATTACCTCATTTTACTACTACACAACTGACACACATAGAACATTTGTAATAATATATGTCACTACAATATTCATATTAAATACATTCTGTACATAACTTGTAATTTAAATTGATTGTGATTCCTGGTTCCCTTGTAGTTGAATCAGGACACATATTCATTCATGCCAGTAATGAATACATATTGTTATTTGAAAGTTTATCAGTGACTCTTTTAAGATATCTTTGTAGAGTGTTATATGTATGTGAGTGTCACAGTGTTGTCAAGAGTAGTGGATTAAATTAAATTGTTTATCTGTCTGTTGTTGTGACTTACACTTCATCATACACATACCCTAGACACATAACGTAGCATCACACTATTCCAGAATAATTCTGACTGAGATATATAGATATGTGGTAGCAAGTAAGGTTATCTATAATACACTACTCTTAATAGATATAGATACCTTCACAGCTGATCTCAGTCAGTACACTAAGTTCCCTATAAGTATTTATAACATCCCACTTCACCACATATATTGGGGTCTCGCTCTTGGGATTTTGAATCTTTCCCTATTAAAAATATTGGGGGTAATTCACTTCAGGGAATATAAGAATTAAAAGGTATCCTTGGGTGGAATTAAATAAGGTTGAGCTCACGGTGCCTGTGTTGTCCATTAGAGATTGAATTGTTGGTTAGACATTGTATAAATTTACCTGATAGACAATGGCGGACCTGGCCAAATTTCGATCTGCTGCGGTTCAGACTGCAAAAGAGTTAGGATTAGATGGGCAAGTTATGGTTGCCTATGTCACGACGGAATGTGACAAATTTATTGAACGCGAAGAAAGAAGGTTTGAAGCCGAAAGAAAGTTAGAGGCTGACAAGGAAATTAAGAGGTTGCAGATTGAGGCTGAGGCTAAGAAATTGGAAGCAGAAAGAGAAGACAAAAGATTAGCTGCAGAAAGAGAAGCCGAGGAAAGAAGACAGGCTGCAGAAAGGGAAGAGAAGAAATTAGCTGCAGAAAGAGAAGAAAGAAAATTAGCTGCAGAAAGGGAAGCAGAAGATAAAAGATTACAAAGGGAACATGAGTTACGACTAAGGGAGTTTGAGTTTCAAGGCCATGCTCCTGAAAATGGTGCCAGTCCCTTTGCCTCTGATGCTACGGTTACTCAGGGAGCCTCAACCTCAGCTATGAATTTTCATTTAGATCATTTTGTTGAGAAAGACGATGATATTGAGAGCTATATAAATAGGTACGAACTATTAGCTACCACGTATGGGTTAGAGAGAGAAAGGTGGAGCTTAAAGTTATCTCAGGGACTTCGTGGGGCAGCTTATGAAGTTTTTGCAAAAATGAGCAGAGGTGATCAGGAAAATTATGACATGCTAAAGCAGGCTCTTTTGTTAAGGTATGAAAAGAATGCAGAGTTTTACAGGAAAAAATTTAGGAATGCTAAACTACTGTCAGGTGAAACCTATCACCAGTTCTCTGCACGAATAGAGACATACTTGGAGAAATGGACTTCTCTGGGGAAAACCCAAGATCTTAAGGAAATGGTCCTTATAGAGCAACTAAGAGAGTCCATGGCTCCAGACCTGAGAAAGTTTCTCATGGAACAAGGTGCAGAGAGGCTGGGTGAGTTGCTAAATGTTGCTGAAAGGTATCAAGCAGCTCAAGCAGAGGTAACAGGTAATAAAAAGAAACAGGTGGATAACTTTAGGGCACCACAGAACTTTAATAAATTTGATCCTAGGGATCAAAATAAAGGTAAGCACCAATTTGATAGGCCACGGTATGACAATAAAAATAAATTCCCACAATTCGATGAAAGGAAATATGATGAAAGAAAATCTTTCAACCAAGGAAAAAGGTGGTGTAAAAATTGTCAGATGGACAATCATGACACTGACCGTTGCAGAAGGAAACCTGTGTATATGGCAACCCTTCAGGTCAGGTCGACCTCAAGACAGGAGGAGGATATTATGTTAGATACCACTCCAGAAGAGATGAGGAAGGCACAGGCTGGGGATAAAACACTCAAGCCTTGTTTCAGAAAATTGTCAACTTGTCATACAACTCCAGGCAAGGGAGATTTTTACATGAAAAACAAGTTGATGTATAGGAAGACTGGAGCTAGATCCAATGGTCACGGACAGCTGGTTCTTCCAAAAAGATATAGGACAGACTTAATAAGGAGCCTACATGTGAAACCAGATGGGGACCATGAGAAGATAGGTACCATCATTCAAAAGGTGGCTCACAATTATTATTGGCCCAAAGCAAGATGGGACATTGAGAATTTTGTAGAAAGGTGTAGCATAGCACATGAGGGAACACCCACAAGTGGGAACATGGATCAGGACCTGGACACGCCACGGGGCAAAATTAGGCCTGATAATAAAAGGAGATATAAATTTGATAAAGTGGACCAAATGGAATGGGAAGCCCCTTTTCACGGACAAGCTTCACTTAACTGTTTTACAATGGCCACTATGCGGAGAGTGCAAAAAGATGTCTTACCCCAGGATAAGCCGACAATCCCTCAATCGGACTTAAACAAACTGGAGGAAGAGGATGTAGAGAGGAAATCTCTCATCAAGAATTTTAAGAGGGGAGAAAGCCCCAAAAGAAAAATTGGTAGCGGTCGTTTTGTGAATGATAATTCTGGGAGGAAAAATCATCACTATAAAGCTTCGAGTGGAAGAGACCATACCGGTGCATGGACAAATAGGTCCACACAATTAAAGGTCCATATGTAGCTTTGTTAAGAACGTGGACTGATGAAAAGGCAGAGGAAAACATTACATCTTCATACCAATATGTGAATGAGCTGACCACTCGGTTGAAAACTGGCTGGAAACTTGCCAATGAAAATTTGAAACAAGCCAGGAAGAAACATGCTGCCTATTATAACAGGAAGGCGAAAGACAGAAATTTGGCTGTGGGAGAGAAAGTACTGCTTCTTTTGCCCGGGAGTCAGAATAAGTTACAAATTGGATGGCAGGGTCCATATACAGTTCTAGAGAAGGTGTCTAGAACAAATTATAAGATAGATAAGAAGGGGAAAGAAAAAATCTATCATGTGAATCTCCTGAAGAAATATTTGGAAAGAGAACATCAGGAAGAGACACACTTGTTGACCTTGTCCATCGCCATGGAGATGAAAAAGGAACCACTTTCATCATTTGAATATCCATTACACCCCTGTGAGACAGCAGCACAGGTGAAAATCAGTACACATTTAACGAAAACTCAGAAAGAGAGAGTGCAACAGGTTCTAAATAATCATGCAGAGGTGTTAACAGACCGACCAGGGCATACAAACCTATTGGAATATGATATGAAACTCATAGACTCCACACCTGTCTGTATGAAACCATATTCGATTCCGTTTGCTAAGGAAAAAGCTTTGAAGGAAGAGATAGACTATCTGTTGAAGGAAGGAATTATTTCGCACAGTGAGTCTTCGTATAGTTCCGGTGTTGTACTCTTAAGGAAGCCCTCTGGAGAACATAGACTCTGTATAGATTACAGGAGACTGAATGCTATTACAGAAGGACAGGTGGATCCATTGCCGGATACAAATCAGCTGTTTGCCAGACTAAATAAAGCTAAATATTTCTCAAAAGTGGATCTGAGTAAAGGATACTATCAGATTCCAGTAAAGCCTGAGGTTAGACCATACCTAGCTTTTAGTACCTCAGAAGGACACTATGAGTTTAATAGATTGCCATTTGGATTGAAGAATGCGCCTAGTGTCTTCTCTAGAATGATGAGAAAATTATTGGATCCTCTGAATAATCCCTGTATAACAAATTTTATGGATGATATCCTTATAGCAACAGAAACATTTGAGGAACACATTGACTCTCTGAACATGCTGTTTATCGACTTAGGGAGGCAAATTTAACAGCCCGACCAACCAAATGTTGCGTTGGATGTAAAGAATTGGAATTTTTGGGACACACAGTTTATCAGGGAAACATGACCCCTGACCCAAAGAATTTAGAGAAACTACAGAAAGCCCCGAGACCACAAACCAAGAAGGACGTGAGATCCTTTGTCTCATTATGTGGTTTCTACCAGAAGTATATCAAAAACTTTAATTCCATATGTGCACCGTTAACTGAATTGACACGTAAAGGACATCCAGATCGCATTACATGGACACCACAATGTGAAATGACTTACCAAGAATTGAAGGAAAAGCTCACAAGTAAACCCATTTTGAAATTACCTGACTTAAGTCAAGAATTCATAGTAAGGACGGATGCAAGTAATATTGGGTTAGGTGCAACTCTACTACAGAAATCAGATGCATTGGATGGGGAATTAAGCCCAGTGGCATATGCTAGCAGAAAGTTGAATAAAGCTGAAATCAACTACTCAACTAGCGAAAAAGAATGTCTTGCAGTAATATGGGCAATAAAGAAATTCAATATTTATCTATATGGGAAGGCATTTAAGTTGCAAACAGACCACAAACCTTTATCGTTTTTAGCACAGGCTAAGCATGAGAACTCTAGGTTACTCCGATGGTCTTTGCTTCTGGCTCCATATAATTTTAGCATTGAGTATATATCTGGAAAAACCAATTTGGGAGCGGATTTTTTAAGCCGCCATCCGTGTGATGAGAATCACCGTAAACCCCAGAAATAATAATAAATTTCTCTATGTGTATATAGAATAAAGGACTGACATATAATGTCTGTTTTAAGAGGGGAGGTGTCATGAAATATTCTAATCCACATATATAAATTATTAGGTAAATATGAAGCCTAACAAATAAAATTAATAAAGAGAAGAGCAATGGTAAAATAACAGTGCTGTCACAAAGAATGTACTCGAAATCCCCCTTGTTTTCTGCTTCGTCTGCAAATTGTAACGCTTTCACGTTGATATAAAAGCTTACTGTATTATTACCCGCCTTCTTCAATGAAACGTGTGCTGCATTTCTAAGAAAAACATTGAGACGTACTGCGTAATGACCTAAATTAATCCTAACATTAATTATACTGCGTTACCAAAACGAACGAACAGATGGACAAAAGGATAAAGAGAGAGGGGAGGGCTGAAAATCAGGAACGCATGCATCACGCGTGTAAGTCTACATGCACTAATTTTTTTTCAGACGGACAGTGATAAAATACACTACCCTTTCCCAGAGTTAGGTTTATAAATCATAAAAAACTCTTATTAGAAAAGATAACATTAGATGGGTTTACGGTTGAAAACATAACAGTACCCAGACAGCACATCTTCGAAACAGGAGGTAGAAGAAATTGCATATTTTGAACGCAGCCACGTAGCTCCTTTAAATTTGTATTTTTGGGTTCCTTAGGGCTTGCTGACAAATAATATGTAAAACGTTACGCAAATAGTCCAGGAATTAATAAATTATACCCAAAATAAAATATTGGGGGTGCCTGACAGCATAAAATCATTTCTGCTCATAAGATTTGTTTTTAACGTGTTTGAAAAAAATTTACGTTACAGAAATAGCCTACCATGTAAACTCCAAATTGATTGGAGCGCAACAAATGAAAGCCTAACCACGATTGGTCGGGCTATAAATACTATCTTGGTTGTTAGGGGAAACGGGGAAAGGTAACATTTTTTCAAACACTTGTCGAAACGGGGCTCATTGGTCAGACTCGCTGATATACACACTTGGGAGCGTTAGTTCGAAACCACTTGTTTAAAATAGCTTGATAAAGCATCAGTGCGTTGAAGCCAGCATATATTTTGCTAAATAAAAGCCTGGAAGATAAGCAGATGGGAATTTGTGCCAGTTTGTGCCAGAATTCATTGCTAATCAACGTATCTGTGTTTATTCGTATGAATTGTGGTAAGCTTGAACCATTCAATATCTTTTAATGAAAATTGAATGTGAATTGTTGATTTATGCCTGTATATATATGTGTAGTTCAGTGGCCAACGTGAGGTAAAGCCTGTAATGCTCCAGCCTGAACAGAGGGTGTCGGAGAGAAGTAAAACGGCATGGAATGGCCAAACAGTACACTGACACCTGGATGATTGACTAGAAAGAAATAATGCTGGAAGTGCAGAGGCGTAGTAACCATTAAGAAGGGTAATACTGGAATAAAGTATTTCAAATGAAGCTGACAGTTGGCCTAATGCTCTGAACTCAATGTTTGTGCTGTGTTGTGATCAATGTAACAAGAGAGTTTAAGTTAGTTATGAAGTAGAAGGTACATCCTTCTTGATTTCAGGGACAGTGGTCTTGATGGTACTGAGCAGCACCTGGTCAGAGCTTTGCTGAATCCAGTGTCGGACAGCATACTCCTTGGTCCTTTTAGCTATCAGTGAGGTGTCTCCAGAGCCCAGAGGAGAATTCGAGCAGAGGAGTCCTTTCCTGCCGCCATCACGCCAGATAAGCTAACTTGGCCAGCTGAGCTCAACATTATGTCCCCTCATCTTGAACTGACTTTGTAAAATTAACATTAAGAGGGGAATTTACTTGTCTTAAAATCAGGAACTGTGAACATCTCCAATACTAGTCCCTAAAGACAAACTATTGAAGTCATGATGACAAATACCAACAGAGCTTGAACAAAACAAAACCAGTATTACCTCATTTTACTACTACACAACTGACACACATAGAACATTTGTAATAATATATGTCACTACAATATTCATATTAAATACATTCTGTACATAACTTGTAATTTAAATTGATTGTGATTCCTGGTTCCCTTGTAGTTGAATCAGGACACATATTCATTCATGCCAGTAATGAATACATATTGTTATTTGAAAGTTTATCAGTGACTCTTTTAAGATATCTTTGTAGAGTGTTATATGTATGTGAGTGTCACAGTGTTGTCAAGAGTAGTGGATTAAATTAAATTGTTTATCTGTCTGTTGTTGTGACTTACACTTCATCATACTCATACCCTAGACACATAACGTAGCATCACACTATTCCAGAATAATTCTGACTGAGATATATAGATATGTGGTAGCAAGTAAGGTTATCTATAATACACTACTCTTAATAGATATAGATACCTTCACAGCTGATCTCAGTCAGTACACTAAGTTCCCTATAAGTATTTATAACATCTCACTTCACCACAATATATCGCCTTTATAGACCTCACAAAAGCATTCGACCTGGTTAGTAGGGATGGACTCTTTAAAATCCTCCTGAAAATAGGCTGCCCTCCTAAAATGCTGGAAATGATAAAGCCATTCCATGACGGCATGAAGGGAACAGTCCAATATGCTGGAAGCACGTCACAGCCCTTTGATATACGAAGTGGCGTTAAACAAGGCTGTGTTCAGGCTCCGACCCTCTTCGGAATCTTCTTTGCCTTTCTCTTGAAACATGCATTCAGAGATGCAACTGAAGGAATATGCCTTCACACTAGGTCAGATGGCCGTCTGTTTAATCTTTCAAGGCTGAAGGCAAAAACAAAAATCAGAAGGGTCACTATAAGAGACTTGTTGTTCGCTGACGATGCTGCAGTCGTCACTCAAAGCCAACAGGAGCTTCAGAGCTTGATGAATCGCTTCACTAAAGCATGCAAGGACTTTGGCCTCACAATAAGTCTAAAGAAAATGAATGTGCTGAGTCAGGATGTGGGTGCTGCACCAGTTATCACTATCGATAACTATGAATTGGCAGTGGTGCACCACTTCACATACCTAGGGTCTACCATCAATGACAAACTCTCACTGGCTACAGAAATCGACAGCCGCATTGGCAAAGCTGCAGCTACCTTTGCCCGCCTCACATCGCGTGTTTGGGGAAACTCTAAACTCACAATGAAGACCAAAGCTGCGGTATATAATGCCTGCGTCACCAGCACACTCCTATATGGCAGCGAGACCTGGACGACCTATGCTAAGCAAGAAAGAAGGCTCAATACCTTCCATTTGAGGTGTCTACGCCGCATCCTCGGCATCTTGTGGAAAGATAAAGTGACAAATGTCGAGGTGTTGTCACGTGCTGGCCTTCAAAGTATGTATACGCTTCTTAGACAACGCAGACTTCGCTGGCTTGGCCATGTTCGCCGCATGGAAGATGGTCGCATCCCAAAAGATATCTTCTACGGACAATTAGCAGATGGCAAGAGAACAGTTGGGCGACCACAGCTGAGGTTCAAAGATGTGTGCAAGAGAGATATGAGGGCACTGGACATGGATCCAGCAACATGGGAGGATGAAGCTGCCGATCGCACTAAGTGGCGATGCTATTTACGGCGCCACCTCAGATTGGGCGAAGAGATTCTCACACAAGAAGCAGAGGTGAGGAGAAAACGTCGAAAGGAGCACCAGGAAAATAAGCAGTTGAGGGCTGTCACCTCAGGGGCGCATTCCCATAGTCAGTTATGACTGAAGGGGCTATTATTATTATTATGTTTCTGTATAATCAGTGCGGGAGGTTGGAAGGGAACTGTGAATTTACTATACCTCTAAGGATGGTCGTAAATTCATGCATCTGTTTGGTTCAAATTAAGGAGCCGGCGTACATGGCTGAGTGTTACTGTCTTGATTGAATTAAACAGGTCCATTATTTATCGAGTTGTGAAAGTACTGTTAATTGTAAATTTTGTTATTGTTGTGAAGTTTATTGTAAATTTTATTCAGTTTTGCTACATTATTGTTTGTGACATTGTTAGCCTAACCTTGCTATCCCTCAGTTATTAGATGTCATACATGTGGTAAACTCGTGCTTGTCTTGTCATATGTGTGATAGAGCTACTTTTTGTTCATTTGATCTATAGTTCATACAATTTTTTTCCTTGCTTGACTATTTGCATTATCTTACTTTAGCTCTTGTCACTGTATTCAGTCATCTTGTTTGTATCTCTGTTCTCTTATTGCTCCTAGGATAACATCTACTATATATCTATTATTGCATATAGTTGGGTGATTTTGAGTGATGAATTAGTTGTGGCTAATGTTGCTCACATAGTGTTGATATTGTAGTTGAATTATTAGTGGACCATCTATGTTCACATTTGTGGTGAAGTATGTCTGCCATTGAGTATTTTCTCAGGCAGGGTAAGAAGTCTGGGTTCCGAGGACCAGCTCTTCAGAGATTTATTATGGAGAATTTGGAGCAGGTAGAAGAGGAAGGGGGTGATGATTTTTCTATGGAAGGAGAATGGTATTGGAGAGAAAATGAGTTGTTGTGGGTCATTGAAGACAGTGAGAGATTGATTGATGATTTAAACGAAGAGGTGAGGGCACTAAAGTTGCAGGCCGAAGTGGACAGATCTAACTTTAGATCATTAAAAGTGGATCTTGCAAATTGTAAGGAGTCGTTAGAGACTGCCTTGATGAATAATAAAACGTTGGAGTCTGAGGTTCAGGACCTGCATGATCATGTTGCAGCCTGTCAGAGAAAATTTACCAGAAACAATGATGAGTTATCTAATAAGATAGTTTCTATTAAAGCAAATTTTTATAAAGCAAAGGAGGCTTTGGAAGCCTGAATTCAGGCACAAGTTGCTCAAATTAAATGTCTTAAGGTTCAAGTTGCCAGACTACAGCCACATATGGAGGAGGCACGTAAAAGGAGATTGAAGTAAATGGCAACGAAAAAGAGAGCCATGTTGGAGGTAAAGTTGGAGAGTACATTGGCAGTACTTGAACTTAAGAATCAAGAACTAACATGCCTTCAGGGTCAACAAGAAATTTTGACTCGTGATAAGTTGATAAATTGTGAGGCATTACTTATTGAGAAGAGAAGTCAAATTGTAAACCTTGTAGAGGAAAATAAGAAGAAGAGTGAAGAAATTTCACTCAAAGATTTGGAGATTGCTAAAGCAAGAAAAAGGGTTGATGGTTTACTGGATGTTGTTTTAAACAAGGATATATTATTAAACGCTAGTTATGGTAAAAATAGTGTACAACATGCCAGTGGTACTAGAGGTAATAAAAACAGGTCAACCAAACCTGAAAGGGTGAAGATATCATGTCGAGGCAGATACAACTTCCCTCGACATCACTTTTATACCAGTGTTTCTGGTCAGATCAACACTGCCGCTTCTGAGAGTAAGTCATGGCGACATGCCAGCAGCAGTAAAAACAGTGTGACAAACAGTGTCACAGATCAACCTATGCTCACGGGGGAAAATGTATCCCATAATCGACATAATCAGGTTACATCTGGGCCTGAGAAGCCTAACATAATTGCTACAAACATTGCAAACTTGCAGGATCTGTGTCGTAAATGTACAGACCAGTTTGTTCAATGTGATCTTAACGTGACTGATGTTGTTCAGATTGGTTCCATTTATTTTGATAAGGATCGCTATACACAGCTTTGTCGTCAAAAGACAGTAAATGCTGATGTTGGTGCTGTTCAGCATCCTCTTTGTAAACAACATGCTCAGAGTTTATCTACTCTTAAGAATGGGGATGATGTTGTCCAAATTGACAAAAAAGTTACTGATAGGAATCAGTGCACTTAATGGTAACGATAGATCTATAGGCATAAATAGAAATAGGTGTCATACTCAGTCCAGCCAGTATGATGCATCTTACAATAAGGGTATTACTTCCATTAGAAATAAACATGTTCATGGTTCTCATGTGACTAAAGGTGCTTACTCACGCACCTTGCTAGTGCGAAATCTGCCACCAAATACTACATGGCAGGCACTGGGTGAATTTTTTTCAATTCATTGCTGACGTAAAGTTTGTACGTCTTTTACCTATCAACAATTTCAATGTTAGGGAAGCACTTGTTTATTTTTATTCATATAGGGATGCACGCATGGTTGTCGATCGGGACAACGGTTATTTTCAAGACCATTGTCTTGATGTACAGGTGATACATTATTCAGCACCACACAGATTTTGATGCTGTTGTGCATCTTGATGATAATAATCCATTTCAGAAAGATAATGAATGTGGTGTAGATTTATAGAATAGTACAGATTGTTCTAACTGTACTTTTCTATTTCAGCTTGAGGGAGTTCCTAGAGTCCAGTCTGGACATCTTTTGCCAGTCATGTCCTCATGTAATGGGACAAGATCAGTGGTTTTTTAATGGGGGTTTTGTGAACTTCCAATTTGTGTTTATACTTAGGGTCACTGCATCGGCCACTGTTATGGTTCGAGATTCATTGGTGGACCCTTCTGATTACACAGGAGACGAGACCCAATGCATTGCATTTGGGCTTACAGTGGAATATTATCCCACTGCAGAAGTATTTTAGATACCCCGTATTGTACATTCAGGTCTATAGTATATCTGTGGTCAAGGCCAGTGGCTGGGATAATTTTAGGGAATATCCCTGGCCTTTGTTATTGTACTGATGATGATATTATGAGGTGGGAGAAGAAACGACATGTATATACTGCCATGGGTAATACTACCAGAGCACAAGCTCTTAGGCATGAACATGCTCAATTACAGGTTCTGACTCAGTGACACTATTTTGGGTAGTGATGAGGATGGTGAAAGTAAATATCTTCTTCCCATCATTGAGAAATCATCAGATGTCTATTTTGACTCGAGTGAGTCACTGGTTGTTGATTGGAAACCAACCACATCCAATAGGGATGATATGATACCCACAATTGTCAATGACAATGTTGCTAATATGAGAACATCCGCATCTATCATTGATGTTGTTGTCTCAGACATTGTTAATGTCGAGGTTGGTCTGCTGTCAAATATGGTTTGGTGGTAGACTATTCAGTCAAAACTATATGTTTGGCTGTTTCTTTTCCTTTTTCCAATCGTCCTACTAATATATGATTTTTCCTTTTCATATAGGAACATCAGGTATATTAATATTATGTCAGCTATTTTCTTTCAGATGCTAACATCTCATGTTTTCATGTGGTATGTACTGGCCACTACATTGGGTAGCGTGGCAGTTTTTAATAATACTATTTTCGTTTTCAGCGGTCATGAGCAAGTCATATTTGTTCCTTTGCAGGGACGTGAATGTTCTCTGCCCATTCATCATCTAAGGGAGATCTTGTTTCCCTTTGATACTCATAATGAGACTAATAGGGTGGTACATCCTAATGCTCATGTCTGTAGAGTGCACACATCTTGAGATTATACGTTGATTATTTCATTGCTCTTTGCTATGCTGAGCATCTTACTTTGTTAAATTCTTTACTTAGTGGAATAACTACTGTTGCTTTTGTCTACAGTATACGAAAGATTTTCTCTATCGTAATAACTTTATCTCTTTTGGTGATGGTATTTGTCTGTTCAATCAAACATGGGAAGAACTTGTTCTTCAAATTCAGTCGTTGTTGAATACTTTGCGTCTTCAATATCTTCCTGCTAGACCTTCTAAGACAGGAATAGGACTCACGGAAATTTCTTTTCTTGGTAATAAAGTAGGACATGGGTTTCTTAATCCTGAAGGTTCTACTATTTCAATAATCTTGAATCTTGACATTCTTCGAGCTATAAAAAAAAACAAGTTCGCTGTCTGTGAGACTTGGTAGTTTCCTATAGGAAATTCTTACCTCATTTTGTTTTAGATATTACCTCAGTTATGTCTTTATTGGTGGAAAAAAAAGAACTCGCCAAACATGATTTTCTGTTCGCATGTTTGCTATGTGTTCGTAAATATTCTAAAATGCTATTTTTCTGCATCACCAGTTTTGAGATTGCTTGACGCTCCATTTCCTTTACCCTCAGAGTGGACGCCTACGAAGCAGAAATCGGTGGAACGTTGATGCAGATGTTGAAAGGCTACATGCTCCCAATTATGTATGTCAGCCGTGAAACACCCTATATCACCTATGAACGCCACGAATACAGGTGATTCACAGGATCGCATCTTACCTACATACTTACTTCATGATGATCTGATCATGAAAATGTTCCATGTATAACATCTTGTTCCTATGACACTATACATTGGCACAACAATTATTACGATTGAAAAGGTTCTCTGACATTGTGTACGCTAACTATGCTGTGAATTAAGCTACATGGTTACATCGTCAAATACAGAAACATTGCTAATATGAGAAAGCGTTTCGCACAGCACCAAGATGATGATGAATTTTTAAAATACTCAAAATGGACTAATACCTCGTTGAACTCAGCGCATTACTGCTGATAATGTGGTTTAATGACAGTACGTATATTCCACATACATACTGCAAATCAGAACTTTAGTGAAATGTTACAAGTGATGTCCTTTCATGAGATTTTCGTATGGACATATTTTATCATTCTGAAGTGAATTGACTAACGTTGTCAAATAAAGGGAAATAATACTGAAATGACTGACGCGAAAATATCAAGGGGACACAACAAGAAAATTACCTCTGATTTTTATTTGATTGAAATTCGCGGTGATCATGGACAATTGGATTGATCATATTAATATATCGCATGGTTGACAAACATGGACATTATCAAGAAGCTGGGAGCCGCGCTAGCGTAGTGGTTACAACACCGCTCTGGCGACCGGGTGATACAGGATCAAACCCGGGCGACGGCATTTGAGGATTTTTCGTCGACCGGGATTTGGACTGGATTAACTCGAGACCTGGCGAGGACATTTGAAGGAGTGTCGTCGACCAGGGACTGGCGGCTCCTGAGCCGACCCAGCTGCAATGGGTACCTCCGAAATCGGCGAGTATTTGCCTGAATGGCGAGGGACACCTGTCTCTGTACAAGAAATAAAGGGATACTCACGTAAAATCAATGTCAGGTTAGACATAAAATAATAACCTGAGATTTCGCCTCGAGTATTAGCGGGCGAAACAAAAAAAAAAAAATCAAGAAGGTGTTTCTACATACATCTAGGAACATTATATAAACGTTTATGCATTAGAAAGGACTTTGGATAATGACACTGAACTTGGTTATATAATATTAATTAGTAATTAATGTGAATTAACAAAAATTTGTTGAAGTTTTGACATAATTTTGTCACACTCACACTGGACTTTACTATAGTTATTGGCTAATATGCCCTACTATGAGTTATTATTGCTACACATAAACATGTTCTTCTCTATTTCTCTCACTCATATGTTACATTCATGACATATGATTCTGGAATACACGTAATATCATTCATTTGACAAAATGTCGCAGTCATACACTTTATTGATTGTTTGTCTGCCTCATGTCATCCATTGTCTCTATTACTTAATTGTAATGCTTTGCATTTTAAGACTAAATGACTAATGTTACCATGACGGGACAGTTAGGTGTTTTGGACGGTGTGCGGTATGATAGTGCCTGGACTGATATAATCATTTCATTTTTGCATGTTGTCTGATTTTGCTATGGTTACCTGTTGAATTCGAGAGTACGGATTGATAGGGGTGGCTCCAAGAAGAATGTAAATGTTATTATGTGCGCTGATAAAGGCGATCAGCATACGTCGGGCTTACAGGTGGCCGACAGGTGTGTATCTATATAGACATCAATGAACGCGAATGCATGTAGTACTAAAGTAAGTCAATAATAATCACACACCAAAAGCACATATAATAGTCAGGAAATGTTGCAACTCTAAGAAACGTTATACACAGTTTATTATTCCACAGTCACGAGGACATCACCAAAATACACTGTCAATACGTCAGTTCAGAACACATCATGGAAATCACAATAGTTCAATACATCCGTATATAGCATAACTGGCACATATATATCTATAAAAACCTATTTCCGGCTTTGAAGTAATGTCAATATTCTCTCTACCTTCTTTGGCAAAAATAAGCCGTATAAGTTCCTGGCTTCCAAGTAATGTAAATATTCTCTTTATCTTCTCTGGCAATATTATAAATAAGCCGTATAAGTTCCTGGCTTCCAAGTAATGTAAATATTATCTTTATCTTCTCTGGCAATATAATAAATAATATACATTGCAGTATAAGTAGAAGCCATCATATCCTTGGCTTTAGAAATATATCAGGGAGTCTCCAACATTTCTAATACACAAAAATATCTCCCCGTACACACAGTCAAAAAACATGGCTGAACACCTTCCCGGCAAAATGCTCAGGAACGTACTGTCACGGGATTACCGTATCTCCGTCCAGCTCAGACAATCACGCATGCGCGGCTAACCGCGAGAGACGTGAGCTGAACTCATCTAGAAGATTCGCGAAAATTCTCGATCAAATATTTTTAAACAAACTAGTAGCTACACAAGGGATATAACAAAAATCTGGCCTGTACATACAAGTATATTAATGTTTAATTCCCCTTGACTAAAATTTGACTTAACATTACCTCACACTAGTGTCAATTGATTTGTATCCTTTGTAGTCGATGATGTTAGTATTTTTGTTACTAATTTCCACACCTTGAGTGTTTATTTGCCTACTGTGGAGCACAAATCTGGGTGCTATACTATTCATACCAACAGTGAAATGTGATGTTACCATCTTTTCACTCCAGTGATGTTTTAAACTCACACCACGTAAATAATGACAACTGCGTTCATTATTTAACGGGGGCGGGGGGGGGGGAGTAAATATTTTGAGTAAATTCATAACATGTATGTCGATATAAATACAGTCATCGTCATGTTGTTGATTTGTTTATGAGACCGTTGCCCTGGTTTCAGGAAGCGACGTCATTACTTTTGGTGGCCAACTTTGCAGACGTGAGTTTTTCAGTCTGCTAGCTAAAACGTGCCGTGCTGGATTCGGTGTGTGGCTTTCCAAGGTGTTGTACGTATGTGTTATCAGCTCCTGAGAATTATATGGTTTTACTAAATCTTCATTATGTTGTTCCATCACTAGTGTTACCTATCACTTTGCTCACAGGCTGGTAATTCATCGCTGTGCGCAATGGAGCAGAACGCGAATACGCTTCGATTGTAAAAGCGTGCGAGTTGTGGAATGGGTGTGACACAGGTATTTAGTGTATGACGTGGACAGGGTCTTCTGCGGGGGGAACGAAGGTGATCGTTAGCACAGTTGTGTCTAGCTGGTGTTTTCGAAGTGTATGGAATTTTATGTGAGAGCGACAGACCAGTGTTTATTGTTATAAAATATTTCAGAGTCAGGATAATTGACTCAATTCATTAAGAATGTGTGCCTGATCGTGTGTGGCTTAAGGAGATGGACAGTAAGTGATTTGAATCAATACGGATTTGTAAAGTATGAAGGCGTTGTAGACGATACATAGACATTCTGACTTTAAACCGGCACAACGACATTATTGCTTATGGATGCTACTGATCACATTTGTATTACTGGTGTAACGTCATATCATCATATGCTCTCAAAAGAAGTGAAGTACACTTATGTTGTATTGTGACATATTAAATGTGATAAAACGTACAACAAGCTGTTGATCAAGATTATTCAAGTTGGCCATTCCGTACGTTACTGTTGAAACTGTTGTCTATTATATCAAAATATCTTACAAGACCAGTGCAGCACATTAATATACTCGTTACCCAATAGCCTTCAATAAGTATAAGGTAACAGTATAAAGTGGTGGCTAGTATACACGGGATTTCGTTCTACCCACAAGATTTTATCAAACGATACTACTGTCCCTAGCCACATCGACGAATTTTACAGTATCGAAAAGCAATAGAAATTTCGACGCAACCTAGGCCAACCGGCTTGCTTCAAACTAGAGCCGGCAAGAAGAAACTTAAAGAGTAAACAGCACACTTCAATCATAATATTTGCTGAACTTTACCAATAGAAGTTCGTATTTTCTTCATCAACATTTTTGAGACGAAAGTTATCATCACTCTACGCAGTTCCAGGTTGGATTCGTCAGGAAAAATTAAAGTAATCAAACAACATTTCTGCAGTCAAGACAAAGCACAGTCATTCAACCAGTGAAAAGAAGATGGATAGTTCTACATGTGGGAGCAATCTGTATCGATGAAATTTCGCTCTACCTGTTGCATATGTTGGAGGCAACAAAACTGTCACGTACATTTATACTTCGGAGGAAGGATCATAAAAAGATAAGTGGACTAGTTTGTTGTAGCCTTAGTCTTACACAATTCTATAGTAGAGCCTTTTTGTTTATCTGTTTTATGTTTGTTGGGGTTTGTGGGACCTTGATAAGCAGAATTAAATCTCACCTTCGGACGGGTCTGCAATCAAGGGTTTCAGTAGGGAAATTTATGTAATATTTTCTCAAAGAGGCCCGGCTCAAAATGCTGTGTGGAAAGCGCTCTTTGTGAATATACTATATTTACTTTATGTTATAGACGTGCTGTCCTGTTTTTTTACTGTTGTTTGTATTTGTCAGTTGTTTTTTTTAATTCAGTTTTTCTGCATTTTTGTACGTCTATTGTTGGTCTTCTCTAGCTATCATTATGTTGATATATGGATTTTACGTTGTAAATTCGTCTTGTCTAGTCTAACCTTATAGTGTAAGCATATATTTCAAACATTATCCTTTTTTCTACACCTTAGTATTTTCTTCTGTTGCTACACTATTGTACTACGTGTTATGTCTTATAGTGTACGACACTATTTTTTTTTGTTTGCATTGATTACTTGCTAAGTCATATTTGCAGAGTACTGAATTTTAACAAATTGGCATTGGTGCTGTTTATCACTCATCAGTACCCATATTCATATTCAAACTAAGTAACTTATTTATATATACTTAAACTTACATAATGTCTAGTTTGGAGCATTTTATCCAGCTAGGTAAAGATATGGGAATGCAAGGCCAGGAGCTTAAAGAGTTTGCCATGCAGCAACTGGAAAGAGAAGAAAAGAAACTGGAAAAAGAAGAAAAGAAACTGGAAAGGGATGAGAGAGCAAGAATGAGAGAGATCGAAAAAGATGAACGAATTCAGTTAGAAAAAATAGCAGAAAAGAAAAGACAAGAAGAATTTGAAGAAAAGAAAAGACAAGATGAAATAGCAGAAAAGAAAAGACAAGAAGAATTTGAAGAAAAGAAAAGACAAGATGAAATGGCAGAAAAGAAAAGACAAGATGAGATAGATTTAGAGGCTAAGAACGCCCAATTTCTGCATGAAGAAAAAATGGCTTCTCTAGAGTTGGAGACTCAAGTTGGAAGCTAGTAATAAACAGAGTAATCAAGAAGGGCAGGTTCGGTCAAGAGAGAACATGCTTCATCATTTAAACTTCACTTACCTAAATTTAATCAAAATATAGACGACATTTCGTGCTTCCTAAACCGATTCCAGACAGTGTGTGAGGAATACAAACTGGAAAAATCATCATGGGTGATACATTTAATGTCATTACTGACAGGTGAAGCGTTGACAGCTGTGTCAACAATGGATGAGGAAAACATAAAATCTTATGAGGCAGCTAAAACATTACTTTTAAGAAAGTATCAATTAGACGAGAATGGATACAGGCTAAGATTTAAAAAACTCACACCCGAAAGCAACAAGGACTTTAGTGAGTTCATTTCAACTATAAAGTTATGCTTCAATCGTTGGATTGAGTTGGCTAAAATCAAACATACATATGAGGACTTGATGGACCTTATTTTGAGAGACAAAGTACTTTCTTCCATTAGCCCTGATTTTTTGGCCTATTTACATGAACGGAAGCCAGAATCGTTACAATCCCTTGAGTTGTTAGGGCGCCAGTTTATGACGGCACACCCAGGGAAGAGTGTGAACAACTCTACTATTAAAGAGGCATTACCTGTTGCATCAGCTCATTCAGTGCAGATAAACAACCCTAGAGCTCGATCGCAAAGTATGGATAGAAATTTTGGCAGGAATAATGACCGAAATAGTGGATCTTTCCGAGGACGGTACAATTTTGGCAATCAACCTTATCAATATCAGAGAAACTCCCAACGATATTTTGATGGAAATAGACCATCACAGGGTTACTTTCAATCTAACAGAGGATGGCGTAGATCTGATAATACCTACATGAACAGAGGAGACAGATCCTATTATACAAAGAACAACCAAAACTCTTCTCCATCTCAACACTGTCCAGGTTGTACGTGTCCTCAGCATTCTAATAATCCTCAGAATGGTAGAGAGAGTCGAAATTACTACCGGAGTAATAACAACTTTAACCGCATTCGGAGCGGAAATCGAAAAAACTCGAACTGGAATCATAATAGTAACACAGGAGCAGTTAATCCCAATGGGGAAAACACAAATATTGCAAATGCGTGTGCAGCTGATTTATTTAATCCATCAAATTGTTCAGAATGCAGCACTCTGTTTCAGCCAGATGTGGTCTCCAGACTTTCCTGCGGTCATCCTGTGCCCGCGTTGTTACCTGCATTAGCCTCTCATGATGGAAAAGGCTCGCTAATGTTTCACAGGGGTTTTTTAAATAATCAACTAGTTTCAGTCTTGCGTGATACAGGTTGCACAACTGTTGGGGTACGCAAATCGTTGGTAGACCCATCTTGCTGCACCGGGGAGAATGTAAAATGTGTCCTATTTGGAGGCACGGTGGAATTCTATCCTGTGGCCATTGTGCACATTGATACTCCATTTTTCTCAGGTCAAGTGAAAGCATGTTTATTACAGGAACCAATTGCTGACATAATCATGGGCAATATTGTGGGTATAAAAGCGTGTTCACTCCAAGATATAGAAATCTGGGAACGTCAGCATATACTACACGCTAATATGGTCGTTACAAGAGCACAGGCACAGGCTCAAGAGGAAGAAGAAATGACTAACAATCATGACAAGGAGGAAGATCAACATCTTATGCCGATGTTAACGAAGACATCATTTATTGATATGCAAAAGAATGACAATTCTTTGAAAAGATTTTTCAAATTGGTAAAATCAGATGATGTCGGTTGCTCGGAAAGGTCACAACCTTGGTATACAATTAAAAATGACATATTAATTCGTAATGCTAGAGATGCTACATCGGTACAGCAGCAAATTATGGTACCAACCAATATTCGACCTTACATTCTCAGACATGCGCATGATACAAACTGTGCAGGCCACATGGGCTTTGCTAGGACGAAATATAGAGTCTTACAGCATTTTTATTGGCCTGGAGTAGTCAGGGATGTCAAATTATTTTGTCGTTCGTGCAAGACATGCCAACAAGTGGCTACAAAGGGTGCTTACCATAATGCACCTATACAGGCTGCGGATATTTCGGTGCGACCATTCGAAAAAATGGCCATAGACTTAATAGGTCCACTGTCAGTTCCGTCAGCCAGAGGTCATAGATATGTCCTCACCTGTATTGATATGTGCACCAGGTGGCCGGAGGCAATACCTCTTAAACACATTGCTACCACCGATGTGGCTGATGCACTATTCCTCATTTTTACGAGAGTGGGGTTCCCTGACAATATTTTATCAGATAGGGGAACACAGTTTGTGTCAGATGTCATGTCGCATGTCATGAAACTATGCAATATTGATAGATCTCTTAGCTCTGTTTATCATCCTATGTCCAATGGCATGATAGAACGTTTAAATAAAACGCTGAAACAACTACTGGGAAAAGTGACCACGACGTATCCACAAGACTGGGATAGAGTGCTCCCAGCAGTGCTGTTCGCTTATCGGGAAGTCCCAAACGAACACACTGGGTTCTCGCCTTTTGAGCTCATGTATGGTGCTCCACCACGAGGACCCATGTCGATAATAAAACAATTACTTACAGGTTCGGAGATGACTCAGGAATGCCAGTCATCCTATGAGTATGTGGTGAATCTACGAAAGACACTTATAGACGCTTGGAAAATAGCGACTGATTCATCTGAAAAGGCAAAAGAAAAAGCTAGATCTCTTCAAAACCGTTGGAAAAAGTTAAGGAAATTACTTCCTGGAGACAAAGCTTACGTCCTGCTACCAACGAGAGAGAATAGCCTTCTCATTTCGTGGAGTGGTCCATATGAAATTATTTCAAAATTGACAGATGTTGATTACATTCTTGACGTGAAAGGCAAGAATAAAACCTTTCACATCAACATGCTCAAACAATTCCATGATAGACCTGAATATCTCAAACCTATCTTAGATGCTGTTAATGAAGTAATCACTGATCATCCTTCATCTTACTCTTCATTGTCAGTGATTCAAGAAGAACCCACTTCTTTTCATGATGTACCTTTGCAACTTCCTGTCATGTCTCTTTATCCGACAGAATCATGGGTAAATGTATCTATTTGTCCGGATCTATCCAGCGAACAACAATCTCAAATTCTTTCTATTCTAGAGTCATATCAGCAAGTTCTGTCTAATATTCCAGGCCGAACGTCTATAATCACTCACGATATTAGACTCACAGATCACAAACCTATTAAATTAAAGCCTTACCCTATCCCTATCCACTTTCAGGATCAGGTTGAAAAAGAATTAGGTCAAATGTTACAGCTTAACATTATTGCACCATCAGAGTCTGCTTATTCTTTCCCAATGGTTATAATCAAGAAGAAGGATAATAATATCAGATTATGCATGGATTTTCGTAAACTCAATTCCATAACGGAGTCTGACGCAGAGCCAATGCCAGTTCTTGACGAATTACTGTCAAAACTTTCTAAAGCAACCTACTTTAGCAAATTTGACTTAGCCAAGGGATATTGGCAAATACCTCTCACGGAAAAAGCAAAACCTTTCACTGCTTTTGCTACCCCTAAGGGTCTCTTTCAGTATAATTTCATGTGCTTTGGCTTGGTAAACGCACCAGCGACTTTCGTTCGGATGATGAGGAAACTATTTTCTCATAGGTCTGATATCATCTCCTATATAGATGACATTTGTTTGTTCCACAACTCTTGGGACGAACATGTTTCTGGATTGAAATCTCTTCTCGAAATTCTTCGCTCTAATAATCTGACAGCGAATCCTTCGAAAGTTCACATAGGTTTCAAAGAAATTTCTTTCCTAGGTCACAGAGTGGGCCATGGATTTCTGAAAACTGAGGATAAAACTATCTCGAAGATTCTTAACCTATCAATTCCTAAGACTAAGAAGCAGGTGCGGAGTCTTCTCGGCCTTATACAGTTCTATAATAAATTTATGCCTCATTTATCTTCAGTTACGTCAGTCCTGTCTGAGTTAACTACGAAAGGCTCCCCTAATAGAATTGTCTGGACGGAGGCCTGCAACATAGCTCTAGTCCATTTAAAGCATTACTTTTCATGTGCACCAATTTTAAAACTCCCTGATCCTCATCTCCCATTTATTCTCAGGACAGACGCTTCGATGTACGGTATTGGTGGCTCCTTGATGCAAGAAGTAGATGGAATGCTTCATCCAGTGATGTATGTGTCGAGGAAGCTCACAAAGACAGAAACCAGATATCCAATTATTGAGCGCGAGCTTCTCGCGATCATATGGGCTGTCACAAAGCTTCAGCGTTACCTTCTTGGTTCTCGTTTCATCATTGAGACAGACCAGAAGGCCCTGTCGTTCCTTCAAAAGTCCAACATGAAAAACGCACGAGTCGCACGTTATGCAATTAATTTGCAAATATATGACTATATCATTCGACCTATTGAGGGCAAGTCCAATGTGCTTGCAGATGTTCTGTCGAGATGTACACAGACAGACCTGCCCGATTCTCAAGGATATGACATTGCTGCGACCCATTGACCAAGGTACACTGCTGATAGTCTACAGATACCTCGCTAACTTAAAAACGCTATCTTGACAATATCCATAACCAGATACATATTACCATCGTTATCAAGAGAAACAACTCAAGTCATTTGAAGACAAGATAAGAGACGTTTTGTGTGGATACATTCAAATCGTTTCACACTACATCAAGTTCCATGAACAGTACACAGGATCTGATTTCCGGACAGTCATGACGTATGCGGTAAAGGAACCAAATCAAACAGTATCTCAGATAAACAGTATAAGGCTCTTTGTCATATCTTAATGGCAATCCTTCACAAAATGACTGGGATGCAGAACTTTAAAAAGATCATATTTCCTATTCCAGCAAACGAACTTCAAAATGTTGGGGCTCAGAGACTGTGACACTCAAGAGGCAACATATGAAAAGAAATCTCACACAAGAAACAATCGATTCGATACGCCTATGGAGAACTTCGCCATTTGAACATTCTTTTTTTGTTATTACTTAAACCAGTTATGTGACTCTAAAGTGCTAAAATTGCAAATAGTAAGCTTTCACACTAATGAAAGAAGAACCTATCATTGAAGACACTCAGTAACTATAGTTAATTAGTTTTACACAATGCTACAGACAGCACACACACACATTCATGTGGACATTTACATTAACGTAATTATTATACTTACTTAATACTATTTAATTAGTTAGATCTTTCATTTCATTCATCTTTTAATTAAATGCATTCAGATATTTCATTTTCCAAAACTTCACAATTTCACTATCATATTTCTTCACATTTTCATTGATTTTTCTCATTTTTCCATGATGCTGACTACATTCCATAGACTGTTGCTCAGGTATGACATAGACTGGACGGTAACTTCTCGCATTTTCTAAAAATGACTTCCTATATGGAAAACTTTCAGTTTTCGCTGGGGGGCGGGGTAAAAGTGTTACCTATCACTTTGCTCACAGGCTGGTAATTCATCGCTGTGCGCAGAACGCGAATCCGCTTCGAGTGTAAAAGCGTGTGAGTTGTGGAATGTGTGTGACACAGGTATTTAGTGTATGACGTGGACAGGGTCTTCTGCGGGGGGAACGAAGGTGATCGTTAGGACAGTTGTGTCTGGCTGGTGTTTTCGAAGTGTATGGATTTTTATGTGAGAGCGACAGACCAGTGTTTATTGTTATAAAATATTTCAGAGTCAGGATAATTGACTCAATTCATTAAGAATGTGTGCCTGATTGTGTGTGGCTTAAGGAGATGGACAGTAAGTGATTTGAATCAATACGGATTTGTAAAGTATGAAGGCGTTGTAGACGATACATAGACATTCTGACTTTAAACCGGCACAACGACATTATTGCTTATGGCTGCTACTGATCACATTTGTATTACTGGTGTAACGTCATATCATCATATGCTCTCAAAAGAAGTGAAGTACACTTATGTTGTATTGTGACATATTAAATGTGATAAAACGTACAACAAGCTGTTGATCAAGATTATTCAAGTTGGCCATTCCGTACGTTACTGTTGAGACTGTTGTCTATTATATCAAAATATCTTACAAGACCAGTGCAGCACATTAATATACTCGTTACCCAATAGCCTTCAATAAGTATAAGGTAACAACTAGCTTACCCATATACCTCCGTGTTGTACGACTAGTTTATTATATGAAAGAGATGAAGATGATTCTGTGAAGTATGTGAGTTGAAACATTATAATAATAAAAACTGTGTGGAAATGTCCTCGACATTGTCCTTAGTACAAGACTGTACAGCGACGTTAAAGACCGTCTTATTGATGCCATAACTGCATGAGCATATTCTCAATATATATATTTGGAGCTTTCAACATGTTTAATAAATTGTTCTGTGAATCGTCCAACCTGGCCTTGAAGCATCATTTATGTTTTTGAAGTATACGGCGGGTACTTAACGGGACATACCCTTATCCGTGTTTGGAATGAATCTGTGTTTGATTCTATTGCATCAACAGAATAATTGCCACACTCTATCATTTATTAGCCCAATATACGACACATCGCCTGTACGTATCAATGGGAGCCGGTACGTATCACACACACACACACACACACACACACACACACACACACACATGATATAAACCATACATTTGACGTGTATCCAGGCTGACATATTGCATTTTAATAGCAGATAATGTTTAGTCATTCATAAAATATTGGTTATCACTGTTTCACGTGAATACATACGATCAGAAAAGCTATAGATAAAACGAGCGCGAGAGATAGAAAAAGCAAGTTAAATAGAGATGACAACATGGGGAAGACGAAGAAATCAAATGTTTCCAATTATTCTCAGCTCCATGAATGTCCAATCTTTATGTTCCAGATTTAAGAAAAGAAAAAACATTCTCTTCCCTCATCTTGCACACCACAGGTTTCCTCATCTCGAAAGGCAAAAAAGTATAAAACCTTACATGTGATTTTTAGCTGTCCGGAATTAATGAGAGAAATTTAAGCACAGGGCAGTCTAATTAAGCTGATGTCATGCACAGTGCAACAAGAATTACGACCAGTAATCAATAAACAGAAGCTAAGATGTTGAAAGAATGCTTTAGTGACCAAAGTGGAGCCAAAATTGGAATCTATTCATAGAGATCATTTCAGATTCACAGCTTAAAACTGCAGTTGTGTTTCTTCTTCTCCCAGATCAGAATTGTCATTATCATCATTATCAACCTGCAGCACCCTGTGGAGAACAAGTCTTCAACAAATTCATGCTACGACTTCCAGTCCTGTGCCATCCAAACAAGGTCTTTTTCTGTCGCCTTTATCACATTCATTTATGTTCCCAGTTAATATTCTCCATGTGTATTTAAATCTCCCTCTATACACACGAGAACAGTACCTACTGGTAAGCTAATAAGGGCGGTAATATCATTGGGCAGTCTGACGTAATCGTCTCCCAGCTGTATTGAAGTTAGTGTTACGTCACTTTCTATTAATTTCTGCTGAAGGAGGCACGTGTGAGCATGTTAAATTAAGACGTGTAGAATAACACAAATAGACTGACGACAGAAGCTACAAAAAAAGATTATGCATCTGTCTGAGCAATGTGATGACTAAGAATAGATGATGATGACGACGATGATGATGATGACGATTATGATGATGATGATAATGAGGATGATGATGATGATGGCGACAATCTCTTGTTTGTACTCTGAAAGACAACGAATAACGTGTCTATTCTGGGCGGGAGACATACATAAGAGCTTAACGTATAGAGCTTAACTTATAGATAGTCAAAGTACCAATTATTCACTTTTATTTAAGATCAAAACCGTCATGTAAATCTGTCCCCTTTTAAATCTTTCAAGCTCAAAATCTCTCATTGTTGACAGATATACCTTGGCACGCAGCTCCCTATCTTCGTACATTTTAATCTTTCAATCACTGGCCGGCAATGTTATGATTTCATGATTAATCAAAGGAGGGAGGAAGAACATTTCAATCCATGAAAAGGAGAGATACACCAACATCCTCCTCCTTCATGATAGACGTGAGGAAAGGGTGTTTGTTCACAGCGACAAGCTGCTACCAATGCCAAATCATCTTATGCATGCCATACTTCTTAGCTTGTTTCAAAAACAGTCTAGACTGAAGAGAGCCAGTTTCTTCCATTTCTCCAAACATCTGCAGTACTGGCATGAAGACTTCCTCCCAAACCAACATACAGAAATGGAAATTCTAATTGATTTTGAAGAGTCAAACTACAGCCATGAAAACATGTCTGTCATCCCCAGTATAAGAAGGAAAGACCACCATGCCTCTCCTGAACCCAACTAAAAACATTGGCATACGCGTTGATAGACGATAAACCGAATGTTAAGGATTTGACACACATGCACACAGGTTGATCCGCAGATGAGACAGTAAATAATGAAGGAGACGCCTTTATAAGATTCAACAAATGGAGGTTTATCCAAGAGATGTTCCCAACCGACAAGATCTCCTACTTCAGAGTGGAATCTATGGCACAACTTGAGGCACTGAGATTCCTTACCAAATCGGAACAGCAACCGCCAGCTAAGATAAGGATCTTTACAGACTGTATATTACTTATAGAATCAATACAGGACAACAGAAATGAAAACAAGCTGCATCAAATGCAATCTGAGCTTAACATTATCCAAAGATCCTCAACCGTTGCCGTCCAGTTGTTACCCTCCCATTATGAAACAGCTAGAAATGAGAGAGCTGATTTTTTTTTTCTGAAGCTGATGGTAAAATGAAGCAATTCAACCACTCACTGCCGCATCGAGAGACTAAAAGCATCATCCACAACCTGTACAACTACAAATGGAAGAAAGGACGGGATTTCGATAACAGATCCGACCCTATTGTGACGACATTTGTACGTTCTCATTTTTCTGGTCTTCACTCCTCTCCTGCATTATTAATTTACCTCTCATTTTATGTGATAAATTCTTCCACCATTCATTGTTTATGCTTTCCTCCTTCAGTTTCTTGTCATGTCGTGTGACCTAATTGATCAGCCCTCACTATTATCTTGATCGCTGATCTGGTTTTGAAACCGTATTAACATCTATTTGTGCAGAGGAAGTGTTTGTGCACGATTATGTAACACACTTCCGACTAGACAGTAAGGCGCACGGATTAGTGTAGGAGTGTATTTGCCACGTGAATCATGAGACCGTGGTTATTGTTGTCAAAAGATATCAAACACCAACATTGGATATGCGGACAGTAGCTGCAAAATACCAGATAACAATTTGAAAAGCTGCTAAGAGCAAACAAGTCGCACCCCAAAAAGAGGCAATATTCATTGTAGTGTCGAAAAATGACAAATCTTGGTAACACATTTAAACACGGACAATGATGTAATGCTTCCGGCGGATTTATTTTCGTGTTTGTAAAACACGGGAGAGATAACAACATCTTGAAGGAATTAGTAGTGATAACTATGTAAAGGAGGGAGAGGTAGACACGACAACGACACTGGGAAATGATTATGGATGACATGTATAGAATATATCTTGAGTATCGTGAAGAATATTCTACAACATGAGGGTGGAGGTAATAAACTAAGACCTCAGCCGATGTCAAATCTTGCTCGTGGTTGGATCGGCTGAGATGTCGAAAAATACTTCATTTCTGATTGTAGCCTTGTGTCACGTGTTACCTCCCCATTTCTCTGCAGTGATGGTCCAACAATGGCCAAAACTTAGAATATGGGTCTTCAAAGGTATCTACCGTCGCAAAAGATTACTCTTGGCAGAGATACAGATAGAAGGATGATGATGCTTCTAACTCGAGGGAGTATTTATAAGATAATCCAGAAATCAAGAACATTGCTGAATTGGACTGAGCAATTGTTAACTTTGTATCTGCCCGACACATTTTTGAAGAATTATTATGTCTTTTAGCTCGTTAAAGCCCCCAAATGATATAATTCAATGAAATCTTAATTTAGGAGCTCTGTTTTAAATGTATTTAAGATGACTGAGACATACGGTACAGTACACTCAAAAGGATTAAATCAACTATAAATTTGTATATTTACAAATAACCAATTTAATAATCAATTATATTTAACGGTGTAAAATGAATAATTCTCTTTTAAAAAAAGGTAATCATCACAGTGTGATGTTATGGATATTGAGGGAATTTTTCCGAAAAAAGTTCATTTGGCAGCTTTTAAATTTGTACTTAGCTGCCAGTATGTTTGTTAGTTTCTGCTCCAGTCGATGATTGGTTCTTTGCAGGTTATGGACTGATGTACTCTCGTCACTGGTCAAGTTTGGAGGTTGTGACACGTTCCAAGAAATATCAGGGAGTAATCACGAAGCTGGTCCAGCGTCTTCAAGACCCGTCTGATGATGGTGTCTATCGTTGACAGCAGGTCACTTGTACCACACACTTTGTTTCAGAGATTGTACCCTCAACTAATATCACCATCTAATATGATGAAAGAAGAGAAACGAATACCCTCTTGAGTATTGAATTTCCTGACACACAATCGTGTGCCCACCCTTTTCATTCCACCATCCCATCTACCTCTGAACTTTACCCTCTCTGAGCTTTAGTACTAATCCCAGTGAGAGGAAAACATTCATGACATTTATATTGAATATCTTTACATTTGCACTGGTTAAAAGGTGAATAATATAATAAGTATGTGCATCAGCTCAATCATCATCCACTCCCTGCTCCATATGGATCCTGGGACTACCTCTGCCTTTGGTTCTCTATGAGAAACCCGCATAAAGCAGTCACCATCTCTTGCAGTGGTGGTTCATGAAACCATCATTCCATAAGCTGAGGTTGCCAGCCACAGATGTCCTGGACATCCATTAGCAATGTTCACATGTTAATAAATGCAAAATATAGAATTTTAAAATGTTAAACTCACCCTAAAATCTCTTTAGGAACACCGACTCCTGGCTCAGAGCAATAGTTAAGGCAACTTGTTTAAGATGCCTGTTACACGCGGTCTGGGGTATTACTTTACACTAGGCTCCCACTTCTGACGTTGTGTTTCAGATTCTTAGGATTTCGCCTTTCTGTGTTAATGTAGGTAGAGTTTTCATGGGCTATAAGTCCACAAGATGCTCAGACAAGGTTAGGTCCGAAAAATGGAATTCTGATCCTATTTCTTACTCTGGCTATCTGGTTGTCTTCTTGACGAGGTGAATTTGGCAGTGATCTAAAACTACAATCATAAATGTTGTTTGTAACATCTAGAATTTCCCAGCCAATTGTATTCAAACATGCGTGCTATGCTAACTTCCTCATGGAATTTTCTTCATGACTCATGCGTTTGTAAATTTCAAACGGTCATTTTTCGTATAAGGAATTGGTGTTTCCGTCAATTCTTGGTAATGATTACCACTACAACTTCTTAATTATCACAAATAATATCTTCGAAACAATTCTCTCCGGAAGCGATTACAACATTTCCGTCGCCTTCAGGTGCATGTCTACTATATGTCACCGCCTGGATAATTTAATGCCCTGTACCTTTGCAACAGAAGAGAACAAGTGGTAATCTTCAGACTCCGCACTGACCACAACAGATTGAGATACCATCTACTCAACAAGCTAAAGATAGGAACTACCGATCAGTGTATCTGTGGCACTGATAAAATGACTGCTGAACAACTTCTTTAAAGTTGCCCCTTATATGCGGTACAGAGAAAGCGCATATTGCCGACGCCAGCTCCTTTCGTGAAAAAGCTTTACGGGGATTCAAATAGCCTCAGACTGTCTACTGCTTTCTTTGAGAACATTAAAGTGGACGTCTGAGAGTGTACGAAGAAGAAGAAGTACCTTTGCATACAAACATTCATCCTATGACCAGCTGGGTTGTGTTTACTCCACGAGAGAAATTAGGAAATAACAATAGCCATATCATCTCTAAGTAAATTCGTTGGGGCGAACTTCGTGTTACTCCGGCGCGCCCAATGTTTGGTACACGAGAATATTACTAACATGACTGTCGGTCAATATTGCATCACCTGTTTACTCTCTCTGCAGGGATGGTCAGGTAAACAGACATGACGAATTATTGCAGAAAGAAGTGTAAATGATGACTCGAAAATACCAATACTGCCGGAGAGGAAAAGAGAGCGAACAAATTATGTCACACCTTGTCATATAACAGCATCGTTATAACCTGGGCCGAATGTTGCTTATAATCTATCACTTTCTGAGTCTATAGTACTGCTATTCTAACTTGTCAAAAAGACATTTCAGACAGTGAGGGAAGAATAGAATCAGGATTCTAACTTAAAGGACAGGACAACGTATGCGAGGATCTGCTGGACTTACACAGTAAGAAAACTGTACCCTTTTCTAAATACAGAAAGCCAGGAATTCTAGAAACCTGAATAAGAAGTCATAGTGATATTCTATTAAAGAATAATACCCCAGACCACCTGAAAGAGGCATCTTTACCAAGTTACCCGACACTATTCAGCTAAGCAAGAAGTCTATATCTCCCAAAGATATTTCAGGTGAGTTCTATATTTTATCATTCTATATTTTGCATATTAAAATGGGAAATTGCTGGTGAATGTCCAAATTCATACGAGGCTGGCAACATCAGCAAATAGAATGATGGTTTTATGAACTACCACTGCAAGAGCTGATGACTGCTTCGTGCCGGTGACTGCTTCATAGAGAACCAAATGCAGAGAAAGTCTTAAGTTCCACATAGAGCAGAGAGTGAATGATGACAGAATTAATGCACATCATTATTATTATTAACATTTTAAAATGTGTAAATGTATGTGTAAACATGTTTTAGGTAAATACAATTGTTGTTTTCGGCTCACTGGGCTTAACATTAATGCTCAGAGAGGGTAAAGAGAGGGATGGTGGAATGAAAGGAAAGGTCGCCTCAAGAGAATTTGTGTATCTCTCTCATTTTATGATATCAGTCTGTAGTACAAATCGGTGTTGCTAGTCTGCGGAACAAGTGGGTGGTACAAGTGGCCATCAGTCGAAGCTAGACACCAACATCAGACGGGTCCTGACGACGCTGGACCACCTTTGTAATTACACCACGATACTGCATGGCACATGTTACAGCCAGCAGACTTGACCATTGACGAGAAGAACCAGTCTATACCCTGCAAAAAACCAACATCGGCTCTAGCAGAAACCAACCGACACCATATTGACAGCTAAGTACTCATACAGAGCTACCAAACAAACTCATAGAATTTTGTTTTTAAAAAACACTAACTATATCATCACCTCGGATGAAGGCAACAATTTTTTCCATCAACACCTTTATTTGTTTTAAAGGCCGGAACGACGCTGGTAGCGTACATCCACAAAACCCCTAGAAGCCGAAACGACGTTGGGAACGTCACTTTTGTGTTCTGTGAAATTTGTTACGTATTTTCATTATGACTCATAATTGAATACTATATGTAGAATATCACTAAAAATCCTTCATATTCTAATTCTACATTCATTTATCTTTACTGTGATGTATAATATGTGTGTCTTTGTTGTGTAATAACTCAGAAACTTTAGAATTTATAAAGGTACTGCTTTAAGGCACAAAAATAATTCTGGCAAAACTGATGAAAAAATTCCGGCCTGCAAGAGTTAACTATAAATGATTATTAAATTTGTTATCTGTATATACAAATTATAGTTGATTTACTCATTTTGAATGATCTGCACCCGTTTGCCTCAGTCATTGTAAATACACATAAACAGAGTTATTGAAGTAATGCTTTATTTATTTAATTCAGTTGGGGGCTCATCAAACGAGCAAAATTCTCTTTTATTTATAGAAAGTCTAGGAAGATAATAAGTTCACAAGCAGCTTTGATGATCTCAGCTGTGGTGCTTGATTTCTTAAATTCCTATGAGGCCACCTAGAATAGAAGCATCATTCTTCTATTTACGTCTCTACCGAGAGTTATCTGGAGCAAAAGGTAGATACCTTTGAAGACCCTCAATAGATGCTCTATCCACCATCGTTATAGGTACCAACAGGCTATCCTTCGCTGTCTGAGAACTGGTCGCTGTAGATTACTAGGCCACTTCAGTCTCCTCAAGGTATCTCACACTAATGAATGTCCATGTGGAACCGAAATCCAGGCGAACACATTATCCAAAACTCCCCAGCCATCAATGATGCACGACGTCAAAACCTGTCCAGAAAGTGCAGCGCTGAAGCAGATGCTATGGGGCTGACACGTGGACCTGGAAAAGAACGGAGTGGGTCCTGGCGATTGACGTGCATAATTAGCATGACGACTAACAAACTGAAGGGAGAAGAAGAAGAATATTTCATGAAAGTTTGTTTCTGCTAGTGTCTGACACAGACAAATCTATTATAATCTCATGAATATGTGTTTCTGCTAGTGTCTGACACAGACAAATCAATTATAATCTCATGAAGGTTTGTTTCTGCTAGTGTCTGACACAGACAAATATATTATAATCTCATGAAGATTGTTTCTGCTAGTGTCTGACACGGACAAATCTATTATAATCTCATAAAGGTTTGTTTCTGCTAGTGTCTGACACAGACAAATATATTGTAATCTCGTGAAGGTTTGTTTCTGCTAGTGTCTGACACAGACACATCTGTTATAATCTCATAAATGCGTACTTATTGCGGTTGGTCGAGAGAGGCTTAGAGACAATGCCGTTATAACTTCATAAATTTATATTTATTGCTAGTGACCGAGTAAAACGTAAAGACAATAATGTTATAAGATAATAAATGTATAGTTGCCACTAGTGCACGAGACACACTTAAAACCAATGACAGTGAGGGGAGTGTATATATCACACGTTTTTTAATTAAAGTTACAGTTTGCTATCGGAGACAGATTTATGGATGATAAAAGCGACAGAAAAAAAATTAGACTTGAATTTTGTTTATACCCAGAAATATATGCGAATTAATTCATTTCAAATGTGAGCTTTCGGAGTTTGTATAAAACATTCGGAATTTGAAACTGAGATTATGTTTACCAGATGGAGAAACTTCTTAAAGTTAATTTTTCTTCAAGTATTCTAATATTATTTATAACAAGCAACGTAATTCAAAATCTTACATTTATCAAAATAATAAATCAGATAATTCTTAAACAGGAGGAAATAATCTATTTTGCAATCTTCTAATAAAACTGCGTTACTCCTGTCTGTCTAAGACGCAAGACAAAAATAGTTCTGGTACAAGCTGATAAATAAACAATTTTGTTTCACGGTACGGAGACGAATCACAACAACAGTGATAAACCGATTGGGTAGATTAGGAAAAACTCGCTTCAATCTTGAAATTAGCTGTACATTACACAAGATTAGGGGGATAAACACAGAACCAATGAGAGGATTGTCGGGACATTACGTCAGCAAACGCTTACAGACAAGGCAGATAGGTAGGTAGGTAGGTGAATAGATAAATAGATAGATAGATAGATAGATAGATAGATAGATAGATAGATAGATAGATAGATAGATAGATAGATAGATGGATGGATGGATGGATGGATGGATGGATGGATGGATGGATGGATGGATAGATAGATAGATAGATAGATAGATAGATAGATAGATAGATAGATAGATAGATAGATAGATAGATAGATAGATAGATAGATAGATAGATAGATAGATAGATAGATAGATAACCTACCAACTGAGAGAGTGTTAACGAAGTGGCGCAGAGCATGAACGAGAACCATCTTTGTTTCTGAATCGGACTTGTCTCCCAGAGTAAACATGCACACACACACACGCGCGCGCACACACACACACACACACATACACACTTTTGTCACAATAATTATTAGACCGCAAAAGACACACAGTAAAGACACTAGACAAAAGTGAATAAAGAATGTCAGAGATACCCTGGAGATTCAAAGACTCTCCTAGTGGCAGAATCGCTTTGCTTGCACAAACAGAAATAATGTACTAGGGAAAACGGTCGTTTGGCCGCACAGGTGTTGGGAGACCAAAGAACAAATCTGCAGACACGCGCATCAACCATTTCTCGCGCGTGCCAGCTTTGGCTGTTAGTTTTTTTTTTTTTTTTTGTTTTTTTTTTGCGTTCGCCCGCTAATACTCGAGGCGAAATCTCAGGTTATTATGTTATGTCTAACCTGACATTGACTTTACGTGAGTATCCCTTTATTTCTTGTACAGAGACAGGTGTCCCTCGCCATTCAGGCAAATACTCGCCGATTTCGGAGGTACCCATTGCAGCTGGGTCGGCTCAGGAGCCGCCAGTCCCTGGTCGACGACACTCCTCCAAATGTCCTCGCCAGGTCTCGAGTTAATCCAGTCCAAATCCCGGTCGACGAAAAATCCTCAAATGCCGTCGCCCGGGTTTGATCCTGTATCACCCGGTCGCCAGAGCGGTGTTGTAACCACTACGCTAGCGCGGCTCCCATGGCTGTTAGTGAAAGAAATTGTAATGAAACAAATTATTTGTGCAAGTACTAAAACAGAGCTTCGCATCTTTTTATATTTGTTATTGGGCGAGCAAAAGCAGAATATAATTCCATAAATGCTTAGAACACGAAGTTTTCTTAATCTGGTGCGGGCTTATTTAATAACGATAATAATAATAACAATAATAACAACTTGCTCCAACAATTTGCCTAATTCCACAGAGATTTTTTCTCCCTCTCTCTCTCCGTCCCACCCTCTCACTCTTGCTCTCTCTCTTTCTCTCTCTTGCTCTCTTTCTTCCTCTCTCTTTCTCTAAAAAAAAGAAAAAAAAAAGTCCCTGAGTCATTCAGTTGAACACCGTATGAACATTTTACAAGTTCTCATAACATACCTCTGAATATGTCTCAAATCACTAATTTACAGTACGAAGAATTCGATTCTTTTTTTTTTTTTTTTAATTAATTTATTTTTTATTTATTTATTTATTTTTCAAATTCATTATTACTATTAATTTTTTTTATTTTTTTATAATTATTTTATTTTATTTTAAAAACACTTTAATTATGATGATTATTGCAAATGTAATATTACTTTTATAATGATAAATGCCTTAATAATGCTTAAAGTAAATGTGAGGATGAAAGGATATTAGTATACATGATGAGAGAGAGAGGAAGGGCAGAATGTCAGACGGGCCTGCGTGCCCAATTCTTAACCCTTTGAAAATAAAGTTCGTTCGTTCGTTCGTTCGTTCTCTCTGTCTCTCTCTCTCTCTAGCTTAGGATGACCATATCGTTTAAAAAAGAGAACATATTATGACCATTTTATTAACTTCAATCTATTAATGAATCATTGTAACGCCTTAGAGCTAGCTCTAGCTTCATAAAGGTAAAAAAAAAAAAGAAATAAAATGTCGTTTAAAATGTAGTTTTAAAATCATTTTGTAGCAAAATTTGGTACCACTTGCTTTGTTTGTAAAAAAATGTATAACGCGACACAGCGATAAGGGTGAAGGGACATCTCGGTGGGTCTTGCTTTGAAGTTGACGGTGGCTGAAATATTTGCGCTTCGCCTAGCCGAACAGCATTGGGGACAGTGTAGGAAGGAGCGAATATATGAAACATGGCCGACCTTAAAAATTTGCTTTGGCAGGAAAGAAAATCTAAAGCTACAAGAGCAAGCTTTGTGGAGCGACATTTAACATAGAATAATTTACATAAGGAGATAAAGTATGAATGATTTCCAAAAGGATATTATTCAAATGTAAGTAGTTTTAAAAACAATTAATATTTTTCATAGTCATCACATCTGCTAATAGTTAGCTCAAGATCTTTAAGAAATTATTATTAATTCATACCTCAACGGATTTCGATAAAACATGGATAGAATGAATGCTTCCTATAGGGAAAATGAAATGATACCTTGTAAGGAAGGAAAGATATAAGTGTGGAGTGAAAACAAGAGAAAACAAGTACAGAAAAAGCACTCAACGCCTCAAACCAAGAGATTAAACGAAAATCTAAGCGGACTCAAGACGGTGCTTTCTTGTACGGTAGAGTCTCCCAAATATAAGGACAGAGCGGCCCGTTTAAAATCACACACACAAAATCCAGACGCCAGAGTGAGAGACTGGAAGACAGTATCTGCAAGAACAGTTTTTTCCCGCTGCATGCAGGGCAGATATACTTCATCAAATACAGCCTCACTGTGCTTATTAATCTTAGAGGGTACGTAAGTTTATTAAAGATATATGTGTGACTAATATCATTTTATTTCAGATTTTGTTTACGATTTGATTGTATCAGACATAATAAAAAGGGTATACAGGAAGCCAGTGACGCTAACCAGAGATAACCTCAACAGGCATTGTCGGGAAGCATAACAATTAATTGGTTAGCCAAATATATCATGGCTAGTTGTTGTCTGGAAGCTTACGACATACCAGCAAGTACATAAGTGACTTTGCATCCATAAGTGGAAGGCAAGGTTATATCATACCCATGTATCATAACATGTGATTTATTCATGTATTTTGTTATCTTCTGCACAGTAGACACTATCTTATCATGCTATCTCTGTAACATACTACCATGAATCATTCATTTATATACAAACACTGAAGACATGGTCGACTCATGAACATCAGTGGTTGGTGAGCTTGTTGGAACACCATAGCTCTGAAGCCTAAATCTATTGTCCAGCTCAGAGTATTCACAGCCGTAACTCAATTGTGATACCAGTGTACTTCTTGGGCACTGGGACTTCCTACTTTCTAGAGAAATTCTACTTCTTCTCTACCCCTATCATCACACTAGGAAAACCTTTCGCTACACTGGGGGCTCTTTCGCGGGATATTATTTTTTATCCTGAGCCACTATCTATGTATTCTTCTATCTTGAGCCACAAACAGTTTGTAATAATAAATTTTTTTGAAAAAAAAATCATAATAATAGTTGTCACGGCGTATTTTCTGGTGGCAGAAAATCTAGGTTGGTGACATCGTTATCAGCGAGTTTTGGCAACCCTGATAACTTTTTAAGAAACGACGGAGTCACGTGAAGAGGACGGAAGTGGAAGATAGATTAAGCAGGAAAGAGACAGAGTGATGTTCTGGCTTGTCCTATACGGACGTGTTTTGGTTCCCTTTTCATTGAGTATGGATTATGGCCTAAAGTTTGCTAAAGTGGTTTATTCTATTGGACATAATTATAATTCTGGGGTGGTTTAGTGTCCAGTGATATTATTGTCAGGCCATCCGGTATAATTTGCCAGTGGATTGAGTTTTCCATTGTTGTAATTCTGGTTCGCCATAGTGAGCGATCTTCAGTACTGAGTTTGTATAGTACTGGTATACTGTCATGTGTGAGATTAATTTGATATATTAATTCGAGAAGTTTCTCGGGCAGTGTTATAAGTATCCATACTGTTTTCAGCCGTGTGTGACTATGCTGTGTGCAGTGTCTATTAAAAAGGGAATTCCTATAGAAAGTGTTATCTTTCTGTGTCAACCATTTCATGTTGTGGTCATCTCCTAGCGGAGCGAGCCAAGTCTTTAATTATTGTCATTATTAAATCCACAGCATTAATTGGTAGTTGACATCTGGGTGGTTCGTCCTATTCTTTAAAAGGCCAGAGCTTAGGATGCACACAGAGTGGTAGAAGGTTGTAGTCACAGTGTGTTGGCGCTTTTATGTGTACGAAGTCACGATAGTGAGTTATTTTCGATTGTCCAGCTTCAGGTCAGTGTGTTTGTCAGTCAGTAGCTGTGAACTGTGGTTGGTCAAGTGTGACGCGTAGCGGTATGTGACCCAGTTTTTCTCTTTTTTTTCAGGTCACAGTGTAAGGGTGGTGTCAGTCTGGTAAATTAGTCAGGAAATATTTGGTCATTGTTATGGTGTTTGACACTGGGGTACAAGGTAATTTCGATGCTAGTGTGGATAGGATTGTTATAATATGTGTCAAGTGTGTTGAAATAGAGGTGCAGTGAGTCAGGCTTTCAAGAGATATATAGCAAGGTAGTCTTCACAATTTCTTGGTAACATTCGGGTCTCCCTGCGGAGTAAAGTTACGTGTTCAACAGGGCTGGGAAACGACTTCGGTTGTTGCACTATCCTGCTTGATACATTGTGACTTTGAGTGTTGCCTTAGAAGGGTTAGGAGTTGTTGTAGAGTACCTTTGTGAACTTTTAAGTTTACATAGGTCTACGAGTGTGTTAGAGTGTTTTGGCTGTAGGCGAGTTGTCCTGTTCCCGTCACAAGAAGTAGCTAGTCAGCTGAACTCTTGCTGCTACCTTCCTGCGGGTGTTCCTGTGCAATAAACTGTGACGGAAGGTATCCATGTTTTGCTGCCAACCTGCGCTGTAGATGTAGACAACGGTCCAGTGTGCTGAGACTTGCATGTTATTAAAGTTACTGTCCTGAAGTGTGAAGCCTGCTGATCTGTATGGTTCCGGAGTACGCTATCCTGAAGTCTGTCACTCTTCTCCGTCTTGCTGAACTGGTCCTTCAACTGAATTCCTTTGAATTCAATGGTCAGTTTTTTTACCAAATTAGTGGTGTTGCCATGGGAACGAAGATGGGTCCTAGCTATGCCTGTCTGTTCATGGGCCACTTGGAGCATCAGATATGGCAACAATACTCCGGTCCTTTCCTCGGGTTTTACCGCAGATATATCGATGATGGCATAGGCCTCACAGATATGTCTGAGATTGATTTATATCGCTTCACCGACTTTGTCAACCACTTTCACCCCACCATCAAGTTCACCTCCCTCGTCTCCACAGTATCTGTCAACTTCCTTGACATTACTATTTCTATCACGCCCTCCGGTCTTAATACCTCAGTATACTACAAGCCGACAGATGCCCACAGCTACCTCCTGTATACCTCTTCTCATCCTCGGGCCTGTCGTGACTTCCTTCCTTTTTCACAACTTCTCCGCCTCCGCCATTTGTGCCAAGACGACGATGACTTCCACTTCCGAGCAAATGAGATGTTGGATTTCTTCCGTAGCAGACTTTATCCGGAACATGTTCTCACCTCTGCTCTCCAACGTGTGCTCCCCATCTCTCGTCAGGAGGCCCTCATACCTCACTATAAATCCACTTCAGATAGAGTCAAATTAATCTTGACCCATCACCCTCACAGTACTGCTGTCAAACAGATCCTTTTCCGCCACCTCCCTATCCTCCAAGCAGAGCCTGCGACCCAAGAAGTATTCGGTGAAGCACCTTTGGTGGCATATAGACGCGACAAGAACTTGAAGGATCTTCTTGTTCACAGCCGTCTCCCACAGGAGAATGCCAGTCACTTTGGCACACTACCCTGTGGTCGGACCCGATGCAACACGTGCAAGTATGTCATCTCAACCCAGAAGGTGTCCTTTCCTAAAGCTACGTACACCATCACTAGTAGCTTCACTTTGAATCGCGTAATGTCATTTATACGATCATATGTAAACGTTGCTGCAAAACCTATATTGGCCAAACAGGCAAACGACTTGGGGACAGATTCAGCCAGCACTTAAATGACATCTCTCAGCAAAAGTCCACACCAGTTGCCACACACTTCAATAGTCCTGACCACCATGGTCCCATCGACATCCAGGTCACTGCGATCCGATCCTGCTCCTCTGATACTGCCAGCCGAGAACAGCTTGAGAACCGTCTTATTCACCGCATGGGGTGTCTAAAACCAGCCGGTCTCAACACTTTCCACACCTTTGTCTGAGGTCACCCTTTCCTCTCTTGCTCTATTGGGATTCTTTCCACTCTTATCCTATTCTTCTATTTTTATGCCATCCTCCATAATATGTATGGATATACACGGTTTCTAATTTGTCTTGATTTTTTTATTTCATATTCATTTATCTCCTACTCATTCTGTCCTCTTCTATTTCCAGTCCATACTTTTATTACGTTTGGGTAGTTTTTTGTTCAGTTTCGTTCTTTAGTTTTTAGTTTCTTAGTATGTATTGTGTACATCCGGGGGCAGAAATCACTTCCTTTTCAGCCATGCTTCGCCTTCAGGGAAGTACCTAGGTTTTATTTTTATATTTCTTTAAGTCCTTATGTCTCCTATCTAGCCTTCACTTTCTTTCTTTTCCTGACGAAGGCCTTGTGGCCGTAACGTAGACTACTTTCTTTGTCTTTTGTCCTCGTAAGACGAATCACCTTTTTCGATTTTTTCCCATACCCATCCATTGGATTCCTGAAGTGTAGTACTGTGGAGTGTTCTGTACGGGGATATATTTAGAATCGGGCACATAGACTTGTGTAGCTGGCCATTCGTGCGAATATTCAGTCGGGATATTGGACATATTCGTATCATTATCCTATTGTGGACAGTGCTGTGTTAGCACCGTTTAGAACAGTATATTCACCTTGATAGTGGTGACAGTACCGTGCCAAAGGACATTAATGTATTTGCTGGCACACAGACTTACGTAGAAGTCTGATTTTCGGGATCTATATTGTGCAGTGGATGTTACAAGTCTGAGTTACGTTTGTGCTGTCCGCATTTTTATCACCGGAGCTGATGAGTTACGTGATCGAGCATCGCTGGAGCGTCAGTTAAGTTTTTTGTTGTTTGTAAGATGTGTTATTTTTATGCTTTTTGTTTTTCCTCAAAATTCTAAATTTTCTTTTCTGTCTATCCACCTGATACTATTTATTGTACAGTCTGATCTTTTAGAGTAGGATAGTTCGGTTTCTTCATCTGCTTATTGAAACTTGCGTATTGGTTTGTTGTTATTTTTCTTTCCTTTTATGCTGTTTTTTTCCCTACTTTCTTTGTAGAACTTAGTCTGGATGTTTATATGGTGTTAGTTAGTTAGGTGGGATCTTTCACTCTATTTTATATGACGTGGGGTCATTAGTATTATTTACATAGTAAAGCTTTGATATGCTATTCTATGATTATTGGTTATATGTGATGTAGTTTCTTTTGTTGGGAGTGATTTCATAGTGCCTAGTGAAGGAGATAGCTCTCAGCACTTCATTGTTAAGTGTAGTTGTTGTTTAGTCTATTGTGTAATATTATATTTGTGTGTTCAAGGGTGGACGGGTGGCGAGTTTAATTCATTCTGGTCCTACTTGTGGGAAAAGATTGAATTAGACTGATTTCTTTCTAGGGGTGACTGTGTATGTTTAGTAGTGGAGTAAGGCAGACGGTTTTCCTGCGACTGCCCTACTTAACATTCCAAGCCCTGTTGGTGTTAGGTGTATTGGTGTAGTTTGTAGCGACATTGTCTTGCACATTCAGTAATTCTTTTGTTGTGTTTAAGTGGTGTGTTCTCTCGTTCCATCTTACTGTCTTGTAAATACGGTTACAGGTATCCCTTGTTCTCGTTCGTTTGCAGTCACGCATTGTATATAATAATCTACCTCTGCTCAACTTTGTCTATCATCTTATTCCTCGTGACTGGGATTTTTGTTTCCGTAGTGTTTGGTGTGTGTCTTTTCATCTGTGTAGTGTTCATTTTGCCAGGGTAAACACTTATGTAAGACAGATTAGTAATAACTGAATTATTATCTGAGTATAGCACCAATGTGGGTGCCAGTAACAGACTTGTGGAGTAAAAGCTGATATATTGTCAAGTTGGTTCACTGGTGTCATAGCACCAGGAACTGTCGACTATTGTAAGGGTCTGTTAGTGTATCACAAAGACCAAGTGGTCGTAAGGACCAAATTTTCTGAGTAAGGAGACAGTAGTCAAGGGGCAAAGTAACACTATAGTTGTTCAATAAGAGGTGAAGTGGATGATGTGTAGACAGTGAGAGGTGAGGTGTTATATACTTACATGCATATATATATATGTGTAAATTGGAGAAGTGATATCGATATTTACTATCATTGCTGCATACTTTGTAAGCAGAGAGTTAGCTGGTGATATAAGTGAAGTACATGAGAGTGAGTAGTTGCATAGTAAAAATCTATAGCAAGAGATAATAGTGAGTATTCTGAGTGTGCACCATGGACCTACAGGCTTTCATTCAGATAGGCAAGGAATGTGGGTACACACGGAAAGAACACATGGATTTTGATGAAGCAAAATTTTATTCAGTTGAGAATCAAAAAGCCTTGGAGAAGGAAAAGATTGAGAAACAGAATGCCTTAAGAGAAGCTCGAGCTGAAGAGCTAGAGCTAAAAAGAAGAGAATTCGAGTAACAAGAAAAGAAGATGAAAGAAGAAAACGAGTGGAAACAGAGAGAGTTCGAATTGAAAGAAAAGAAGTTGAGAAAAGATAGAGAATTTGAAGAAAAGACGAAGGAGAGAGAGATAGAAGTAGAATTAGAGAAGGAGAGAATGAGAATAGCTCTGGAAGAGGAGATGATTGATAAGGAAATGCAATTGAAGAAATTGGAAGTGGGTGCGAGTGGTCAGAACTCGACTCCTGGGGGGTTCCATCGTCCCTTTAAGCTGCGTCTGTCAAATTTCAATGAAAAATTCGATAGTTTAGATTTTTTTCTTGAGAGATTCGAGGCCGATTGTGTGGCCTGGAAGGCTGACATAGATCAATGGACATCTCTGTTATCCACAATGCTAGTGGGGCCGGCGATGGAGACTTTCTATAGTCTCCCGCTAGAAGAAAGGGCCGATTACGACAAAGTAAAGGAAAGGTTGCTCCGGAAGTTCCGTCTGACTGCTGACGGGTACCGGACGCGTTTCAGAAATGCGATGCCAAGCGCAGACTAAGACATCGAGGACTTCATCTCGAAGATAAAACTTCTGCTTAACAGATGGATTGAGATGGAGGGGATTAATAAGGACTATGATGGCTTGTTAGACTTGATGCTACGGGACAAAGTGTTGTCGTCGTGCTCAACTGAGTTGGTGGCGTTCTTCTAAGAGCGCCAGCCAAAAGACATCGACTCCATGGCCCAATCGGGGCATCATTATGTCCTTGCCCACCCGGGAAAACCCATCCACAAGTCAGGTCTGCCAGACGACGTAGTTGCCGGTGTCGGCAAAGTTCAGCGCCATCCTTGGCAAAATCAGTCAGGCGATGCAGACAGGGGCCAAGAGCAGAAGTATGAGAAGCCCTCCAGTCCCTATCAGCCACGGAGAGGAAATTATGGGAATTTCCGACCCCATCGGAATGGTCGGCCGAGTTGGCAGAACCAACAATGTAAAAGTTATAGCGACGGAGGGGAGCGCCAAACGCGAAAGCAGGTACGCTTCGAGGACTTTCAGGACGAAGACCGGTTTTAGTATAAAGCAAAGCATTCCAAGCAGAGGAGTGGTTCATCAGAGAGTCGATCTTCCGACTTTGATGCGCGGTCTTCGTCATCGAAAAGCTCCAGACGGAGTTCACGCGATGAGTCGAAGAAGGAGCGCCTGTGTTCCAATTGTGGTGGCAATAACCATTGCGCTGACAGGTGCCCCACCACGGTAGAACACGCGAATTCCGCGGTTGTGTTGGATACAGTCAATAGTGAGGACTGTGCGGGGTGTCACCCTCTGTTCCATGCAAACGAGAGGTTAATGCTACATTGTGTGCATGCAGCACCATGTCTGTCAGCAGTCCACGAGACGGGCAAGGTGGCTCTCCACAAAGGCAATGTAGAGAATAGACCAGCTCTGGTGTTGAGGGACACTGTATGTACAACTGTCGGTCGTGTATCGACGAATCCTGCCTCACAGGCAAAACTGTAAAATGCACCACGTTTGGGGATAAAGTTGAGTCTTACCCCGAGGCGTGTATTAATGTGGACACCCCGTTCTTGTCGGATAGAGTGAACACATTTGTCCTCGAGGACCCAATTGCCGATTTAATCGTCGGCAATGTACGAGGAGAGCACAAGACTATGGGTGAGGCTGGAACAGGGGCCCGACAACTCCAGAGTCCTGTAGCGGATGACCAGGTGGTGGAGATATTACCACCTGACAGTAAAGTTCATGTGAGACAGGGGTCGCGGCAAGTGCCAAGGCACATGAATAAGAACAGAAGCGGCTCCCCCGAGAGTCTGATAGCGAGTAACCGAGTGGTATGGGTCCACAATGTTCCCCTGAGTGCAAGTTGGCGCACACTCAGACGAGTGTTTAATGAAGTTGCATCAGTAAAACTCGTCGAGGTATTGTCATTACGAGACAATACCAAGGTTGCGCGAGTAACTTTCGCGAATAGGTGGGGTGAGCGTGATGCAGTAAGGTGGAAGCACATGTCGTTGCTTCACAACCACCTGCTGATAGTCCAGCAATAGTAGGGTTAGGTCTCGGGTTCGTGTACAGTGGGATGTTTCGGTTGACGCGAACCGAACCTTGGAGTCTAACCCACGCCCCAAGTACTATTCTGATAGGAATATGAGTATTTTGTAGAGTTGTAAAGATCATGTGATGCTGTGCAATGCATGTTGATGCTGTTCTATGGTACGCTTTGCAATGTATGTATTTTGGTGCCATAAAGGCAATCTGCACTAGAATCGAATATAATGGATATTTATAGCATGTACAAATGATTGTTTATGCTAGGAGATTAGTTAATGGGTTGTATGCCTAGATATGAATAACTATGAATGTACTATAGATTGTGTTTTGATATACCAGGGGTGGAAAGTCGTTGTAATTTTCACGACTACCAGTACCTGGGGAGGCTTATTTCATGCTCATATTGTGTTTAATGGATAGGTTGAGAAGGTATGAACGACAATGGTGGTGGAGAACTATGACACTCTCTAGGCAGATGAGGAGATGCTGTCATGGCATAGATTCGTCCCAACTCCGTACGGGTTTGGGCGATGACTCTTCCGATGGAAGAAAACTACGTTTTGTTTCTTGGAGAAAAAAAAGCGGGGGGGGGGGGGGGGGGGGGGTTGGATGTCACGGCGTATTTTCTGGTGGCAGAAAATCTAGGTTGGTGACATCGTTATCAGCGAGTTTTGGCAATCCTGATAACTTTTTAAGAAACGACGGAGTCACGTGAAGAGGACGGAAGTGGAAGATAGATTAAGCAGGAAAGAGACAGAGTGATTGTCTGGCTTGTCCTATACGGACGTGTTTTGGTTCCCTTTTCATTGAGTATAGATTATGGCCTAAAGTTTGCTAAAGTGGTTTATTCTGTTGGACATAATTACAATTCTGGAGTGGTTTAGTGGCCAGTGATATTATTGTCAGGCCATCGGGTATAATTTGCCAGTGGATTGAGTTTTCCATTGTTGTAATTCTGGTTCGCCATAGTGAGCGATCTTCAGTACTGAGTTTGTATAGTACTGGTATACTGTCATGTGTGAGATTAATTTGATATATTAATTCGAGAAGTTTCTCGGGCAGTGTTATATGTATCCATACTGTTTTCAGCCGTGTGTGGCTATACTGAGTGCAGTGTCTATTAAAAAGGTAATTCCTATAGAAAGTGTTATCTTTCTGTGTCAACTATTGTTGCGTATGGTTTTTTACAACATTTTTGTTGTTGCGCATCAAAGAGCGCTGAGTTGAGTTTGGTGAAAAATATTTGAAGATATGTGAATAGTACACTTAGGTGCATTATTCATGCACGCAGAAATAAAGGATGACGTAGGAGTTTTTGTGTGTTGAAAGAATGACGTGGAGAACAAAAATGGACCCAAGAAATAAACAAGACGTGAACAGCCTTGTGTGTGCTGGTTTGCTTGAAAACCCGTGAAAAAGGGTTATATTGATTCGTGCCATGAATGGGAATGCATACCAGGATGAGTACTATTAATAATGTATAATTTGATGCTTATACATTTTTTTTAGACGGGCAGGTCTATACACCGTAAAAATCGGAGTCTGAAAGATCCCTGCTCTGTCGTTGATGTGTGCTGACTTTGGGGAATTCATGTTAATACAGTTATATGAGTTTGGAAAGAAATTACGGGAGAAGGGCACGGATATAATCAATCCATAGAGATATATAGATGGATTGGGACTGAGAAGCAACAATGTATTACTGTCAAGAAGTATAAAACGATGTTACGAATAGACAGAATGACATAACTAATGACGGCTCATCATGTCTCATTGATCATGAGTTTTCAATAAAATTTGTTGTTATATTACTGGACCAGTATTGGCTTCCTACCTGGTTATCTTTGAGCTGTTGGGCATATCTGAGACCTTACAAATTCGTTATTTCTTGAGAGAGAACACTGCATAAATAATACAGGAACGATACAGTGCAGTTTTTGGCATACCCACGAACACAGCATTCGCGTGACACCTTTGTTATATACGAATGATCTAACATTCATATAGACACATATGGGAATAATGATGGTATACATATATCAAATGCGGACAATCTCTTTTAATACACTGGAATAAACGAACGGGCGGACATACCTTAACATGGTGGCCATTATAATGTACCTTCCCGTTCGATTAAAATTCAGATATTTGGAGCTCAATTAATTGCCACGCATATTGGAACAATGACACTTGTTGCATGCTCAATCAATCGATCGTTATGTCAAAGTCGTAACCTTGACTTGGAAGGTCAACGTTCGTGTGATGTACATACTCAAGTCTTCAGAGAAGTATCATAATTGTACCGGGGAAATGATGCTACAGTTTTCGATTTCCATTTTCAAGTCCTGCTGTGTATCTGCGGAGATTACATTGAGTGACGTCATTCGGTAACAGATACTTTCGATCAGAGCGAATTGCTGGTCCTTTCGAGAATTGCTCATCTTCAATTCAGCTGTATGAATTTCATAACCTGTGTTGGATAGAATACTTTACGAGGAGTATTGGGATTCCCGCAGATAAGTAGACATTGTTATTATGGTGTCCGTACCCTCGTTATTATTAGTGAGCACCTTTCTTTGTCATTTTAACTCGTAGGATACTTATTCTTCATCATAAGTGTCCTGGAAGTTTTCCTAGGTTGATTTCAGGTCGATGAATCGCAAAGGGCTTATAGCCAGTTTCTTTGGGGCTGCTGAAATGTCGTAGATTTTTGTGTTGACGCCGTGGTTCTTTACGATATTATCTCTTCTTTAATTGTTTAGGTGCGATGATGGTCATTGCTAACGTATATATTTCTATGTAATTGATTCTCTTCATGGATCATTATGTTTTCAGTAGTACTATTATCTTGTATAATTTCTCAGTTGATTGATTTATAGCTGCATATTTTATTAAATAAAAGATGATCGATCTCCAGTAATGAGTATCGATAAGGTGACGAATATAGGATACTAATTGGAATACTACAGTTTATTTGATGAGGTAAATATATTAATTCAGATTCTGAAATGTCGACGGCGGAATACTTTATTAAACAGGGTAAAATTCTTGGTTTATCAGGAGACAAATTACAAGAGTTTGCTCAAACAGAATATAAAGAGGCGCAGGAAAGAGAGACACGTCAGTTAGAATTAAAAGATAGAGAATTAACCAACCAGGAACGTATGAAACGGTTGGAAATGGAAGATAATGAAAAACGGAGGCAAGACGAAGAGAGAATTAAACTTTTGGAAATGGAAAATAATGACAAAAGGAGGCAAGACGAAGAGAGAATTAAACTTTTGGAAATGGAAAATAATGAAAAAAGGAGGCAAGACGAAGAGAGAATTAAACTTTTGGAAATGGAAAGTAATGAAAAAAGGAGGCGAGACGAAAAGAGAATTAAACTCTTGGAGATGAAAGAGAATGAGAAAAGGAGACAATATGAAGAGAGAATGATGCTATTGGAAATTGAAAGGCAGAAGTTGCAAAATGGAAATGCTACTTGTCAATCACATACTCAGAATGATGGGCAGAAAGGTGACATTAAAATTCATCTGCCAATGTTTAAACCAGGGGTCGACGATATTACGTTCTTCTTGTCAAGATTCCAATTGGTATGCACAGAATATAAAATTGATAAAAGTAAGTGGTGTAGCAAACTGATGAATTTTTTATCAGGAGAGGCGTTAAGTGCAGTCGCTTCGTTAGAAGGCGATAGTCAAAACTATGAGGAAGCTAGAGCTACGCTATTAAAAAAATATCAGCTTACAGCTGAAGGTTATAGAAGGCGTTTTAAAGAGTTGTTGCCGGAAACAGGAAAAGAGTTCTCACAATTCATTTCGGATATTCGTTTAACTTTTAATCGTTGGATCGAACTTGAAAAGGTACAACGGAATTTTGAAGATCTTGCCGATTTAATATTACGGGATAAGGTATTATCCTCAGTAAGTGATAAGTTTTTGGCATTTTTACAGGAGCGGAATCCTAAATCGTTATCGGAAGTTGAGACCCTCGGGCGCCAGTTTTCGGTTACTCATCCGAACTTGAATGTCAGAAACACTAAATTACATGAATCGTTACAGTCAGCGGGTGTTGCTACTGTAAATAACAGACAGGGAAAATTTAGATCGAATGGTGGTGACAGAGATAGGTTTCGTTATAGAAGTGCCAGTTCAGATCGAAATAATAATTATCAAAGAAATTTTTCTCATTTTGAAGTTGGAAATAGAAATAAATCACCAGAGTTCCGAAGATGGAGAAATAAACGACCTGATAATGTTCATCACGATTATTTTGGACACAGAGAGAGAGGAAATGGGCAACTAAATAATCAACACGGTAATATTAATAATAGATCTAGTTATTCCCAGAATTACAGAAGACATTTGTATAGCAATAATCAAGATAATGGCAGTGAATTTCGTTCAAATGGTTCGCATCGGTCTGCTCATCATGGAAATTCGGTACAGAGAGCAGAAATTGATATTACAAATAATAATAACAACGCTGTTAGTCAAGCAAATGCTTGCTGTTCATTTGACTTTGGTAATGCGGAAGAATGTTTTGAGTGCAAGAATCTATTTCAGCCTGACGTGGTATCCAGATTGAAATGTGGACACCCATTGCCGGCGTTACCTGCTATGTCAGCTCATGAAGGAACCGGGTCTTTAGAGTTTCACAAGGGCTTACTTAATGGCATGCCAGTAACTTTATTAAAGGATTCAGGTTGCACGACGGTAGGTGTGCGACAATGTTTGGTTGATCCTTCTTGTTGTACAGGCACATGGGTTAAGTGCATTACGTTTGGTGGTAGAATTGAGAAATTTCAAACTGCGGTGGTTCATATCGCGATGCCATTTTTTACGGGACAAATAAAAGTATGTTTGTTGCCGAATCCAGTTTGCGATTTAGTTCTTGGTCGCATTCACGGTTTTAAAGAGTGTACTCTTGAGCAAATAAATGATTGGGAACGAGAACACGTACACAGGGCTAATGTTGTGGTTACTCGAGCACAGGAGCAGTCTTAACATAATGTTGTGCCACTAGTTAATGATGATGTATTACACAGTAACATCAACAAGGAAGTTTTTTCTACGTTACAAAACAGTGATGTTTCATTAAAGAAATTTTTTAGTTTAGTCCAACGTTATGATACAAATGATCATACTTCTCACAAACAATGGTATACTATCGTAAATGACATATTAGTGCGAAGATTCAGAGATAGTAAATCTTGTCATATTACTACTCAGATCATGGTGCCTAAGGTAATGAGATCCTATATCTTGAGTCATGCTCACGATTCCCGTTGTGCAGGTCACATGGGATTCTCTCGTACTAGATCTAGAATTCTGGCATCTTTTTTCTGGCCGGGAATGTCGAAAGACATTGCGATGTTTTGCCGTTCTTGTGTTACTTGTCAGGAGGTGAAGTCTAGAGGGGCACGTCATTTGGCTCCCATTCAAGCAGCCGATATTCCGGTGCGTCCATTTGAGAAGATGGCCGTGGACATTATTGGCCCACTTCCTATAATGTCATCGAGAGGACATAGATATGTATTAACTTGTATAGATTTGTGCACGCGTTGGCCAGAGGCCATACCACTCAAGAACATTACTACGCAGGATGTAGCTGATGCTTTGTTTCATATCTTTACTAGAATCGGATTTCCGAGAAAACTGTTGTCGGACAGAGGTTCTCAGTTTGTGTCAGGTGCAATTACGGAGGTTATGGCAATGTTTCATATAGACAGATCACTGAGTTCCGTATATCACGCCGCCTCAAACGGGATGGTGGAGCGTCTAAATCGATCAATAAAACAGATGTTAGGAAAGATTACAATCGATTTTCCTAAAGAGTGGGACCGAGTTTTACCAGCGGTACTTTTTGCATATCGTGAAATACCGAATGAGCATACAGGTTTCAGTCCATTTCAACTTGTATTTGGTGCTCAGCCCAGAGGTCCATTGTCCGTGATCAAAGACTTGTTGATTGATTCTTCCTTGTCGCAAGAAACTCAATCGTCTTACGAGTATGTTGTAAATCTTAGGAAAAAAATCATGGATGCATGCCAGCTGGCAACAGATGCATCGGAAAGAGCTAAAGAAAAAGCTCGTATGTTACAGAATCACTCAAGACGTCTTCGTCTTCTTGTACCAGGCGACGAAGCGTTCGTGCTTTTACCGAGCAAACAGAATCGACTACTGATAACTTGGTGTGGTCCATTCAAGATTCTGTCACGTATTTCAGATGTCGATTATGTCCTTGATGTTAAGGGACAAAGAAAGATTTTTCACATTAACATGTTGAAAGAGTTTCACTCAAGACCTGAACATGTTCAGGCAGTCTTTCACGCGGTTGATAATGTAGGTTCACATCCAATGAGCTGGGCGTCTTTATCAGTTATTCAGGAAGAAGAATCTTCTTTCCCAGCTGTATCAATGACATTTCCTAGTCTACCGGTGCAATCTACCGAAACTTGGGAGGACGTGACAATCTGTCCGAATTTTACACTTGAGAACAAAACACATGTATCCGAATTATTACATTCGTTTCATGATGTACTTACAGATATACCAGGCAAAACAAATGTCATCACACATGACATCATTTTAAATGATGAAAAGGCTATTAGAGTGCGTCCTTACCCGATACCATTACACTTTCAAGACAAAGTAAACAAAGAAATAGATGACATGCTGCAATTAGGTATAATCAGTTCTTCTCAAAGTAATTTTGCTTTTCCCATGGTTGTAATAAGAAAAAAAGACAATAACATTCGGCTCTGCATTGATTTTAAAAAATTAAATCAGGTCACAATTTTTGACGCCGAACCGTTACCATTATTGGATGATCTTTTACCAAAATTGGCAGATGCAGTATATTTCAGTAAGTTCGATCTGTCAAAAGGTTATTGGCAGGTCCCATTGGCGGAAAGATGTAGAAATTTTACGGCTTTTGCTACTCCCAGAGGGTTGTTCCAATTCAATTTTATGTGTTTTGGACTGATGAACGCACCTGCTACGTTCACTAGAATGATGAGAAATCTCTTCTCGCATAGACAAGATATAATCTCGTACATAGATGATATTTGTTTGTTTAGCAACACTTGGGAAGAACACTTTCACGGTTTACACTCTCTATTATCCACGCTCAGATCTGCTGGGTTATCTGCTAGACCATCTAAGGTTATATTGGATTCTCTGAGATTACTTTTCTAGGTCATAGGACTGGTCATGGGAATCTTCAAACTTTGGAGCAGAATGTTTCCAAAATTCTAAATCTTTCCATTCCTAGGACAAAAAAACAAGTCCGTAGTGTGTTAGGACTAGTGCAATATTATGGTAAATTTATTCCTAACTTATCTTCAATTACATTAGATCTGTCCAGTCTACTTAGGAAAGGGGCTCCTAATGTAATTAGGTGGACTCCAGAATGCAATGCTGGTTTTCCTAAAATTAAAGATTTGTTTTCATCCCCACCGATTTTAAAACTACCCAGGCTTAATAATCTTTATACTCTTCGAACAGACGCTTCGTCCAAAGGCGTTGGTGCTATGTTGCTTCATCAATTTGATGGACATCTGCATCCGATCACGTACATTTTGAGAAAGTTAAACAAGGCGGAAATAAATTATTCGGTGTTGGAAAAGGAACTTCTCGCGGTGGTCTGGGCAGTAACCAAATTAGAGAAGTATCTGTTAGGTGTACCTTTCGTAATACAGTCAGACCAGAAGGCTTTGGCGTATTTAAAGACGAAGAACCATAAATGCGCCCGAGCCGCCCGTTATTAGATTCTGATGCAGCCGTATAATTATACTATTCAAGCAATTCGAGGGTCCGACAATGTGGTTGCAGACGTACTGTCGAGGTGCCCTCAGGAAGACAGTACACAAGTTTTTAATGACATTTAGTCCATGGTCAACAGTAGTGGTGATGTAATTGGGACATTGAATTTTTATTAGTTTTATCCGGAACATAATTTGGTGTGTATGGTGTAAGGTGCACATACAGTGTACTATAATATGACTGTACGGCAATGATATTCGTTAGCGATAAAGGTTTGCGTGTATATTATAGTGGTTCCTAGGGGCATTGAAATAGGTAATTTGGGACCAATTTATGAATGTATTTGCTATTTTTTGGGGTTGGATCAGGAATAAATATGTATGAGATTTGCAGTGTACTCTGTATTGGTGAGGTACACATTATTGCAATCATTTTCCGCTGGGTAGGTAAACCTATTAAATATAACCATATTATATAAGTTTTGGTTCTAGTATTATTGATACTAAAGGTAATAGAGGGCGGTGTTGATTCCGCGTAATTTGTTTTAATTTAGTAATATTATTACTTCCTACTTGGATTTTATTCATAAGGCAGTAGATTATATGACTTGTTTATCACCGTTTCATCTCATCGACGACTGACTAATTATGTTATGAGACATTAGCTGACTTAGACTTACTGAGACTTAGGATAGTATTATGTTGGTATGGTTTCTAAAATTACCTTAAGTGGTACATTTTTTTGAAGAAAATAGAAACTACGTGTCTTTTTTCTTAACGGTGGTAGGAGGTAATTGTTGCGTATGGTTTTTTACAACATTTTTGTTGTTGCGCATCAAAGAGCGCTGAGATGAGTTTGGTGAAAAATATTTGAAGATATGTGAATAGTACATTTAGGTGCATTATTCATGCACGCAGAAATAAAGGATGACGTAGGAGTTTTTGTGTGTTGAAAGAATGACGTGGAGAACAAAAATGGACCCAAGAAATAAACAAGACGTGAACAGCCTTGTGTGTGCTGGTTTGCTTGAAAACCCGTGAAAAAGGGTTATATTGATTCGTGCCATGAATGGGAATGCATACCAGGATGAGTACTATTAATAATGTATAATTTGATGCTTATACATTTTTTTAGACGGGCAGGTCTTTACACCGTAAAAATCGGAGTCTGAAAGATCCCTGCTCTGTCGTTGATGTGTGCTGACTTTGGGGAATTCATGTTAATACAGTTATATGAGTTTGGAAAGAAATTACGGGAGAAGGGCACGGATATAATCAATCCATAGAGATGTATAGATGGATTGGGACTGAGAAGCAACAATGTATTACTGTCAAGAAGTATAAAACGATGTTACGAATAGACAGAATGACATAACTAATGACGGCTCATCATGTCTCATTGATCATGAGTTTTCAATAAAATTTGTTGTTATGTTACCGGACCAGTATTGGCTTCCTACCTGGTTATCTTTGAGCTGTTGGGCATATCTGAGACCTTACAAATTCGTTATTCCTTGAGAGAGAACACTGCATAAATAATACAGGGACGATACAGTGCAGTTTTTGGCATACCCACGAACACAGCATTCGCGTGACACCTTTGTTATATACGAATGATCTAACATTCATATAGACACATATGGGAATAATGATGGTATACATATATCAAATGCGGACAATCTCTTTTAATACACTGGAATAAACGAACGGGCGGACTTACCTTAACAACTATTTCATGTTGTGGTCGTCTCCTAGCGGAGCGTGCCAAGTCTTTAATTATTGTCATAATTAAATCCACAGCATTAATTGGTAGTTGATAATAGTACCATTTAGTACCAAGTAAATAGGTGACGCTCCCAAGGATGTAAGGATTTGTTTTGTTCAAAGTAATTAATTAATTTTAATTAAGTTAGTTTGTTAATGAAGGTAAAATTATATACCCTCTGGTAAGTAAGCATCATGGCTGAAATGGTGAAGTTTAGGACTGCGATCATGCAGATGGGAAAAGAACTAGGCATGTTAGGTAGTGATATTATCCAGTATGTCACAACGGAAGTGGACAAACATATGGACAGAGAGGAAAGAAAACTACAAGCGGAGAGAGAAGCCAAAATATTAGATGCAGACAAAGAAGCTGAGAGAGATGCCAAAAGATTAGATGCAGAAAGAGAAACTGAGAGAGAAGCCAAAAGATTAGAAGCAGAAAGAGAAGCTGAGAGAGAAGCCAAAAGATTAGAAGCAGAAAGAGAATCCAAAAGAATGGAAGCTGGAGAAAGAAGGTTACAAAGATTTCATGAGTTAAGTTTAAGGAACTTTAACTCCAGGGAGGAGCTAGAAATCATAGTGCTAACTCACCTCACTCTGAGAGAAGCTCTAACCAGAGCACGGCAAATGGAGCCATGAGTTTCCGCCTGAATTCATTTATTGAAAAGGAGGACGGCATTGAGTCGTACCTGCATAGATATGAGAGATTGGCCTCTACCTATGAATTGGAAAAGGACAAATGGAGCCTTAAGCTATCTCAGGGGTTGAGGGGAGTTTCATACAATGTTTATTTAAAACTCTGAAAGGAAGACCAGAAAAATTATGAAATCTTAAAACAAGCTTTACTGGTCAGGTACGAACAGAATTCTGAATCTTATAGAAAGAGATTCCGAACTGCTAGGCTACTTCCAGAAGAAAACTATCACCAGTTTTCTGCCAGATTGGAAACATATCTGACAAAATGGACTAACTTTGTAAAATGTCAAGATTTAAAAGAAATGATCATGATGGAACAACTGAGAGAATCCATGCCTCAGGAAATGATGAAATTTCTTATGGAGCAAGGAGCACAGAGATTGGAAGATATTTTAACCATGGCTGAGAGATATCAAGCAGCTCAGTCAGAAGTATCCGGAAATAAGAAGAAGCAGGGTGAGAATTTCAAACCTTTACAAAACTATACCAAATACGAACACAGGGACAATTCCAACAAGAACAAACAAAGAACTGTTTATAAAGACAAAAGCCCTCTAGGATCAGATAATAAACCTTCAAGAAAGGAAGGAAAGTGGTGTAAATCTTGCCAAATGAGTAACCACAATACTGCAGACTGCAGAAGGAACAACCCTCCTTATCACGCTGCGTGTCTTATAACAGGAAACAAGGGAAGGAAGGAACTGGCAGTTAGTCAGAATGACCGTCATCATCCCACTGTCTGTGAGGAAGTGACATGTAATGGCACTAAAATTCAGTGCTTATATGATTCAGGACTGGAATTCGACTCAGTCGTGACAGCAACCCTAGTGCACCCTGATCAACTTACTACAGAAACAGTGGACATACAAGGGGCGATGAATGGAACCGTCACCATGACACTTCCCATAACAAGGATCAACGTGAGAACTCGCTATGTGGAAGGAGTGAAAAGAGCAGCAGTGAGTGATGATCCTACATACCTGCTGGTAATAGGATGTAAACATGTCTTTTTGGGTGACCCAATAAAACCTGTTGTCATGGCAACAAACCATACCAGGTCGAGCACCAAAAAGGAGGAGGAAATTCCAATAAACATTCATTTTATAAAGATGAAAAATGCTCAAACAGCAGACAGCACATTGAAGCCTTGCTTTGGCAAATTACCTAAAAGCCATAGCCCTCCAGAGAAAGGAGACTTATATATGAAAAATAGCCTACTATATAGAAAAGCTAGAAAAGGACCTAAACGGCATGGACAGCTGGTAGAGCCAAAATTCTACAGGGAGGAAATTATGGAGCAAGAGCATGCTACATCAGGCAGTGGTCACAGAGGAAAAGGGGCCATTGGTCAAAAGATAGCATTGCAATATTACTGGCCAGGAATCATTGAAGACATAAGTTGGTATATGAAATCCTGCTCAGAATGTAACCAGGTAACCTCAGTCAGAAGTGTAGACCAGTTACAAGACCTAGGGAAGCATTGTTGCGGACGTAGGCCCACCAAGAAAACACACAAGAGAAGACAACAGGTAGATGTGGTGATAAAGAGAAAACGCAATCACAACACGTCTACTGTTACACCAGTAACCATGACAACTCTCCGTATTGTACAGAGAGGGGACGAAAGACATCCCACCCTGACTAGATATTGTTAGGAACACCAAGGCCTGGATCATCTGGAAAATTTGGGTAGTCAGCAACCAGTATTAAAAAGGCTGCGGAAACAAACCAGAACCGTAGGAGGTAGGAACCAGGGCTGTACCAAACAATTGATGTATACAGGCCCCACTTCGGTATACTGCCACTTACAATAGAAATAGGTGTGGGTCCGGCAACGTTGTTGTTTCGTAGTCCTACACACGGTCCACTGGAAGCATTATTGAGGACATGGACTGAACAATAGCAAGGACAGCCACTCAAGGATTAGATTGACATTCTCTTAAAAGAAAAAAATATTTCAAAGTCGGAATCTCCCTACAGCTCAAGTGTGGTGCTATTAAGGAAGCCTAGTGGTGAACACCGGTTATGAATTGACTATAGGAAACTAAATGATATCACTGAATATCAGGTAGACCCATTACCTGACACCAATCAGTTGTTTGCTACCTTGAGTAAGGCTCGCTATTTTTCAAAAGTAGATCTAAGCAAGGGATACTACCAAATACTAGTGAAACCAGAAGTTAGGAAACTGTTAGCCTTTAGTACACCGGATGGACATTACTAGTTTAATGTACTCCCATTTGGTTTAAAAAATGCTCCAAGTATCTTCTCCAGAATGATGAGGAAATTATTGGAACCATTACAAAATCCTCATATCACCAACTTCATGGATGACATTCTGATTGCTACCACTGCATTTAAGGAACACATAGTAGCGCTCTCCATGTTGTTAGATAGACTGAGAGAAACGGGATTGACAGCACGTCCAACTAAGTGTCATATTGGATGTGAGAAATTGGAATTTTTAGGTCACACTATCTCTACAGGGCAAATGTCTCCTGACCCAAAGAATGTAGAGAAAATGACAAAAGCACCAAGACCACAAACTAAGAAGGATGTAAGATCCTTTGTGTCATTGTGCGGGTTTTATCAGAAATATATACCCCATTTTAACTCATTGTGCGTGCCATTAACCGACTTAACCAAGAAAGGACAGCCGGAAAATACAATGGACCGCGGAGTGTGAACATGCTTATACAGAGTTGAAAAATAAGCTAACACATGAATCTATTCTTGCCCTTCCCGATCTCACACAAGAATTCGTACTAAGAACGGAAGCTAGTAATTTAGGCATCGAAGCAACATTACTACAGCGGTCAGACACACCACCATGTATGTTACTACCAGTAGCTTTTGCAAGTAGAAAGTTAAATACAGCTGAAAGAAATTATTCTACAGTCGAACGTGAATGCCTCGCTTTGGTCTGGTCGATCAACAAATTCGCCCCTTTTCTTTACGGGAAACACTTCACTGTTGAAAGCGACCACCAGCCTTTGATAATTTTAGCGGTGTCTAAACAATTATTTTCCCGACTTTTAAGGTGGAGTTTACTTTTATCTCCATGTTCGTTCAATGTGAGATACATTCCAGGACGGGACAATCTTGGACCCGATTTTTTAAGTCGTCATCCTATCGCAGGAGATAGAGAGAGACAAAAAAGTAAGGAAAAACGGCAGCATGTGTTACCAAAAGGTTAACCGTGCATGCACTGTTTTAAAGAAGAGGGCTCTGTAGCAAAATTTGGTACCACTTGCTTTGTTTGTGAAAAAATGTGTAACGCGACACAGCGATAAGGGTGAAGGGACAACTCAGTGGGTCTTGCTTTGAAGTTGACGGTGGCTGAAATATTTGAGTTTCGCCTAGCCGAACAGCATTGGGGAAAGTGCAGGAAGGAGCGAATATATGAAACATGGCCGACCTTAAAAATTTGCTTTGGCAGGAAAGAAAATCTAAAGCTACAAGAGCAAGCTTGGTGGAGGGACATTTAACATAGAATAATTTACATAAGGAGATAGAGTATGAATGATTTCCAAAAGGATATTATTCAAATGTAAGTAGTTTTTAAAATAATTAATATTTTTCATAGTAATTACATCTACTAATAGTTAGCTCATGATCTTTAAGAAATTATTATAAATTCATACCTCAACGGATTTCAATAAAACATGGATAGAATGAACGCTTCCTATTGGGAAAATGAAAGGATACCTAGGAAGGAAGGACAGGTGTAAGTGTGTAGTGAAAAGAAGAGAAAACAAGTACAGAAAAAGCACAGATCGCCTCAAACCAAGAGATTAAACGAAAATCTAAGCGGACTCAAGACGGTGCTTTCTCGTACGGGAGAGTCTCCCAAATATAAGGACAGAGCGGCCCGTTTAAAATCACTCACACAAAATCCAGACGCCAGAGTGAGAGACTGGAAGACAGTATCTGCAAGAACAGTGTTTTCTCGCTGCATGCATGGCAGATATACTTCATCAAATACAGCCTCACTGGGCGCTTACTAATCCTAGAGGGTATTAAGTTAATTAACGATATATGTGTGACCAATATCATTTTATTTCAGATTTTGTTTACGATTTGATTGTATCAGACATAATAAAAAGGATATACAGGAGGCCAGTGACGCTAACCAGAGATAACCTCAACAGGCATTGTCAGGAAACATAACAATTAATTGGTTAGCCAGATATATCATGGCTAGTTCTTGCTTGGAAGCTTACGACATACCAGCAAGTACAAAAGTGACTTGGCATCCATAAGTGGAAGGCAAAGGTTATATCATACCCATGTATGCATAACATGTGATTTATTCATGTATTTTGTTATCTTCTGCACAGTAGACACTACCTTATCATGCTATCTCTGTAACATACTACCATGAATCATTCATTTATATACAAACACTGAAGACATGGTCGCCTCATGAACATCAGTGGTTGGTGAGCTTGTTGGAATACCATAGTCACCTATTACCTTTTGTTCCAGGTTTTATGATCGTTCCTGATCGAGCTCATGACCGAGTGTCTGATCGAGTTCGTGATCAAGTAACAACTAAAGAATTGAGGACCTTTGATCCTACTAACTGGAGCCAGGTCAAACAATCTTCAACACCTCAGTCCCCCGTAGTTACAGGGCGGGCTGAAGGAAAGTCTTCTTAATTACCAGTGTGTCTCAGAAACTTGGAACAGACGTGGCGTAATGCAAGTTGAGTTTACGTGTATCCAATCCTACAAACACTGTGAGCGGTTTCAATAACGATTGTCAATGATGAGAAAAGCTAGAGACTAGATAGCAAGAGATACCAAAACTACTGTGACAGACTTTAGAATTTCATTGGAAGATACATCCAAGACTTTTTACTATTATTTATTTTAATTTGTAAATATAAATAGTCATACATTTTACCATCTTCCAAAAACCATTTCACATTACAAGGCTAGATAGATGTACATAATAAATTATGAAATTGTACTCATTTGACTTGCTAAATTTTTAACTGTTATATTTTGAGTTACTTTTTCTAATTTAAATATATTATCACATAGGGTTAATATAGCGAAAGTGGCACAGTATACTTCTGAAGCCTAAATCTATTGTCCAGCTCAGAGTATTCACAGCCGGAACTCAATTGTGATACAAGTGTACTTCTCTGGCACTGGGACTTCATACTTTCTAGCTAGAAATGCTATTTCTTCTCTACCATTATCATTATACTAGAAAAACCTTTCGCTACACATTTTTAACATCAAAAATGAGCTTTCCAGATAGTAATCATTCATTCATTCAATACCCTGTGCTCCCAAGGAGCATATGCCTTTAACAAACACGTCCTCCTGTCACGTGCCATCATCTCAAGTTATTTCCACGTTCTCCTCATCATTTTCACCTCTGTTTCCAGCTCTCTTCTCCATGTGCTTTTTGATCTACCTCTTCCTCTCTTGCCCTGGGGGTTCCAGAACAAGGACTGCCTTGTAATGCTATCAACAGGTTTCCTCAATGTGTGTCCTATCATCGCCATCGTCTTCTTCTCATCGTTTGTTCCACTGGCACTTGTCAGGTTCTTGTCATCAGTTCTCATTGGTAACCTTGTCATACCATTTTAATCCTTCTATTCTACACAAGTACCCAATAATGAAATTTTTGGTTGTTGTTTTTGTTGTTCTCCATGTTCACGCGTGTGTTACCGGGGCCCGAAAGGGGAGCAAAGAATAGTAACAATGTTCCCTACCAAGCATCTCCTTGAAAGCGACTAAGGAGGTTAAAGCATGGGCCTGGTTACCCCATCCTGTTAAAAATGGTAAACCACAAAAAACTTCAACGAACATGGACAAGTCAATTAAGAAAAATAAAATTCAACCATCCAAGATAATAAGAATCTTCAACTCAAATGTCAAGTCAGTACTATTATATGGCTCTGAAACATGGAAATAGTAATCAGTATTGATAAAATTATTATTGTTATTTATTTTACTGTATTTGTTTTTTGTGTGGAAAGTATCTTCTTTAGTAATTCATTATTTTCTTTTCATTATTCATGGAACTGACCTTACGGTACTTCTTTTAAATTATATTGCAGAAACAAAACTCCTGAGATGGAATCCACATTGAATATGTTTCTATCTTTTGTCTAGTGACTTTTCTTCAATGAAAAAAGCCTGTCGGTGCTTGCATTGTGATCAGGCATCGCAAACAAATAGTGTACGACCATTAGAAGTGCTGAATAAAATTCAACATTTGCTGATTGTTTTAAAATGTGGGTTCGTTTCTTATATCCCAGCAACTTCTTTAATCCTTCATCGCTGATGTTACTTCCAACAAATATTGTCGGGTTGTTAAGTTGATCACAGCACTTGCATCGTCAAATGCAACATCATTATCAATTAAATATTGCTCAGAAGCTTGAAAATATACACGTGTTGGTACTCCATGTAAGGTCATTCGTGAAAAGTATGTGAAATCTTCTAACGGTTTCATTGATATATGTAAGTCCTCTAAACAGTTGATGGACATACCGTACATTTATTATCTTCAAGAAACATGTCACACAGACTAACAAGTCCTCCTCTTTGTTTTTTTTTAACAAGCATATTCGGATTTTTCAAGGGGATAGACTTCTTGACACAAGCACTGTTTAAGAAAGTTTATCACAGATTTAATACAGTTTTGCTCTTCAACACCTGAACTATATTCTTTTGCAATTCATTCAATAATTACTTGACAATACTCCTTAAGCATAAGATATACCTCTTCGAAATCATGTTTAATCTCCGAGGGGAAAACTTCTGTATAAATTGCACTTTTGAAAAAACCGCCTGGATACCTACTCTTTGCGTGAAAAAGAAAACAAATTCGGGGAAAAGAGGTCAGATGGTCACCCTACTGTAGCTCTCTCTCTCTCTCTCTCTCTCTCTCTCTCTCTCTCTCTCTCTCTCTCTCTCTCTCTCTCTCTCTCAATCTCTCTCTCTCTCAATCTCTCTCTCTCTCGCTCTCTCTCTTTGTTGTAGAGCGGAGATGCCTCCTGGCAGAAGGGGGGGGGGGGGGGGGGGCGAGCCTTAGTTCGAATAATCAGTATCTACTAGGCTTCATTCTGTTCAGGTGTCTAACGATATGTATGGCTTCCAAGTCGTTCTCGACCTTGATGCAAGTGACCTATATTCTTTTTTTGGAGTGGCAATGTTCGTGTTTCCCCAACCAATCTTGGGGAAGTTACATTACGAGAGATATGTCTGAAACGGTTATTAAACGGAAGTTTAATATCCATTAATTATTCATTACTCTTACTTACTTAGTCGTTCCCCTTATACCGTGAGGTGTAGAAAAGGTTAAGGAACCCGTTACACGCCCATTAAGGCATATTGGGAATATGGTGTTAGGCCCATATTTTCGTGACCATCGGCACACTAGGGGTGATGTGATCAGCATCACGCCGGCCGCCTTAACCTTCCCAGAGTAGCTCTGGTACCCATTTGGGGCTGGGTCAACCCAGGAGCCGTTTGTGGCCTAAAAATTTTCCGCCTCATCTGGGGATCGAACCATAGACCACTGCGCTAGGAAGGCAGTGCACTAACCACTGTGCTACCGCGGCTCCTTTATAACTCACCATTTCCTAAAAAAAAAAAAATAGTGCCATGTTCAGGTCCCATGAACTAATTTATCTGTTGGTAAAACTAAACAGAGATGTTAATATCCCCTAAGTTAAACTAAACTGTCAAGTTAACATCCTATAAATAATCTATTGGGGAAACTGAACTGTCAAGTTAACATCTTTTAAAATAATATATTGGGGACACTGAACTGTCAAGTTAACATCTTTTAAAATAATCTAATGGGGAAACTGAACTGTCAAGTTAACATCTTTTAAAATAATCTATTGGGGAAACTGAACTGTCAAGTTAACATACAAGAAAGTGTCTAAACATTCAGCGGAGCTGAGTAAACAGTGGAGTTTTCTAGTCGACTCCAATTACTTCAAGCAATCATGACAGGGCTCATTCAAAGTTGCATACTTGAGGGTTCCTAGCTCTAAGAACTGATCACGTCACACAGCTAGATGACCTGCCCTTCAAACTGGATATTGTGCGTGTCAGTTCATTCTGAAAAACCACGGTCTCGATGTGCTTTTGTGCTGAGGTTTTATTTCTCTTCATTTGCAGTCACATTAAGTTAGTATTCTTTTTTTTAACATAAATCAAGGGCTTGATCATTGTTTCATTTCTCTACTTTCAGAATCTCTTAATCATTATTTTCTTTGAACTACGAGACTTCCTGACCTTGTTAAAAGACTACAATGTGTGACATGAAAATCAATCCTGTTGTAAACCCAAACACTTTTGAAAATCAATTCTGTTTTGGATCAAAACACTACTTTCAGACTTTATTGATTAAACTTGTTGAGCTTTCGCAATTCAACGTTATCGTGACAAATATGATGGTGCTTGTCGTGGTTGAGTTAAAGTGGTAGAGTATTTTGTCGAGTTGGACAATAGTAGTGAAATCGACAAGGGATAGTGGACTGACAGAGTTATAGATTACACTTTAGATACGGTGTAAATAGGAGATGGACTTGAGACAACCTGGAAGAAGATTTATTCAAATGATCTCTCTTTCCAAGCCTCAACACACTTATACTGTCTAAGCATCTCCTGCTCTCACTCTTTTCTCTTATCATACATAGAGATTCTAGTAAAGAGCTAAAAATGTAAATATGGAGGGAAGGGTCGTGAACAGCGCGTTAATAAATGAGTAAACGTTATTAAATGAAGACAAGCATGAAAATAATGCATCTCATCATAACATCATAAATGACATCAAAAAATCATCACCAATCTCAATAATCATCAATAGTCATCAAAATCATCAATAGTCATCAAATCATCAATAGTCATTAAATACGCAAAATACACCAACAAACACACACACAGACCATCGACATGAACCTGTAGAACACAAAGAGATAAATAATCGAGTGGCAGTCCTTCCGTTTTCGGGGACCAGATGAAATAGTCCAGACAGTGTCTTATATGTAGATCCTTCGTGAGGGACTAAGCCTACAAAACTGTCCTTGTTGGTACTAAACGTTGGTGACTCTCCCCTACTGGCGCGAGTTGAGCTGGAAGACTCTATTTACCTCCTGTTTACCAAAATGAATAAACTGCGTGTCAGTCCTTCCGCTTTCGGGGACCAGATGAAATAGTCCAGACAGTGTCTTATATGTAGATCCTTCGTGAGGGACTAAGCCTACAAAACTGTCCTTGTTGGTACTAAACGTTGGTGCCTCTCCCCTACTGGCGCGAGGTGGGCTGGGAGACGCTGTTTATCTCCTGCTGACCAACGGAATGAACTTAGCGACAGCCTGTCCGCTTTCGGAGACCAATGGAATAGCTCCAGTAAGTGGTTTTTTCGTATATATCCTCCATCGGTGATGGAATTAACCTGAATAAAATCACTGTATAGGCGCTATCGTTGGTGACTCCCCTTATCGCGTGAGTGGGGCTGGAACTCTGTCTATCTTTGGCTGGCTGCTCCTAAGTGCGAGGTTCCACATAATCCAGAAATAAGCCATGGGACGAAGTCACTTGAGGACAACTGATCCCAAGGCGTGCTTATCCGGCGCTAGAATTGGCTTTAAATCCGGTTTTGGCTGGTTGACTGTTGCTTGGCTGAGTGCCCCGTTTAGGCATACAGAGACTGGTGAATTGAATTCTGCTATAGACATACTGGGCTGTTTTGAGATTTTGGAAGCCACAATGCCCTGACTGGTAATCCAATAGGCGAGTAGGGAACTACTACTGCAATAGACGTTTTCAGATTGTTGCGTTGGCTCATTTCACAATGCGTGAGCTGAACTCCCGTGAGAGGGAAATGGCGTTGACAAAGGGTTGTTGTTTCAGGTATGGCTGTGACACTCGTGGGGCTAGATATCCTCAGAATCCCTCTAGAACGAAGAGACGGTGACATTCTTCGTCTGACTGGAAACTAGACTAGCAATTCGGTATCCCCTGAAACTGAGACCAAAAAGAGACACCCTTTACCTCAAGCAACAACGAAATCACGCTAAATGTCATAAAAAATAGTTATACTCCGCTCCTCCCACACTATCAATACTCCGCAAGCGCCTGCATAGGCTTAATATCTTTTGTACATCCATGTACCTGTCAGTAACATGTTCTGACAGCAAAATCTACTCCTCTTCTCCAAAATAAACATACAGCTGAATGGTTATGTTATTCATCTTACGACGTTAAGTTAATTTACATAAACAGATTACAGCAGGTGACATTACACAAATAAATCATATGTCCTCTTGGGGAAAAATTAACATTCCACAAATGAGTACATAGAAAATGCAATGTTCTCGCTATAATACAGTTGTGACTGAGTCATAAGGTAAAATGTTTTCTATGGCTGGTAGCTGCTCCTGTGAAAGTTATGGCTAAAGTCTAGCTACACAAGTAATCATAAAATGATTCTCCCCAGCCACTAAAAATATCTATCAACAAGGAATAAGCGACTATCTCCTATAATTCAGTGTTTAAGTGAATAATCCACCTCTGACGTTATCTTACAGAAATGACAGTTAATGCCTATTCTTAACCCATGATAAGCATCTGTGAACTTATTCTACGCCTAGTGAGTGTTTGTTTTTGTAAGTCTATCATTTAACCCATTATAAACCAAAAACAGCTTAAACACCACTTAATTAAGGCTGAATACGGCACAACACTATCACTGAATTAAATTACTAGATGAAGTCACCTTCCTATCAGATATAAAAGCTAACATGAATATATCATATTATAATTATAAGATATGTCAACCCACCCCGAAAAATGACTAGAGAAAGGCCTTAACATTTTAGTTCTGTGTTAAAGTTTGCCTTATCTCATGATGGTCCATCTCGGGCCAGGAATATCTTCACGAGTGTGTTGGCTTATTAAACATGTCTACTCTTATATATTACAAAGGACGCTCCCCCCGGACACCTGTCCTGCATATTTCTACAGATGTTCGGCGAAAGACGTAATCAAGAGAGTAAGACAAAGGTTATTCTAGAGACATCAGAAGTCAACAACCGCAAGAAAGTTCCCCCCGATAGACATAATATTATGGTCACTAATGCGTTCTAAGGGGCAAAACCCAGAGACTGACCGCGATTGTTATCTCCCCCTGAAACAGATCAAACTCGTTACCTAGGCCTCAAAGGGTACTAGCCGCTCGTGATCAAACGTTTTAAAGCGACCAGAGAAATTCCCCTGTTCGGACCACAGGGGCGTTTAGGTAACATTACGTTACCGCTACGCTGACTGTTTCTGACCAGTGGGGGATTTCTACTGAAAGCCAGAATGTAGCCGTGTATACCGTGCTTTATTCAGAAAACAGACTATATTCTAACAAGACAGAGGAAGCACAGACCACCCCATAATTTTATATTTTATGAGAAACAGAAAATAATAAATTATAGTGTCACATATTTAGGACAGAGTCGCTTCCACACGCCATTTCTAATAATTTGGTGATTTCCCCTGACCAATCGGATAGCTCAGATTTACCCCGGGGAATATAGAGCAACGACGCCATCTGGCAGTCAGAATGAAGGAGCGAAACTTTGGAGGACGTGTCTGGTCCAGCTCTACATATTCCTTAGTTTGAGGAAATCAACTGCAACATGTATTATAAAATGTGTAATTTAGGACATTGAGTGGTTTCATATTTCTTACTTGCGTAAGTAGTAACTATCATTCAACGCATATTTTTGAATAGAGCTTCCAACTCTGGTTGCAGCAGAACTAGGTTCGAAGATTGAGTCAATTTGCAAAACTAGTCTTACACCTAAAACCATGCTGAGCTGAAAATACCCTTGGGTTGGAAAATATTTAACTCAAGGAATACTTATGATGATAAAGAAATCAAGGACTAATCTGAAGGGATGAGAATATATCGTCGAACCTAAAATAAAACGTTAGGTCTAACCTGCATATGGTAAAATGATGCCGTGACCACTTCTCTTTAAAAAGCAAAAAAACCACCACTATAAGTCAAACAGAAAATAACGAAGATGGATCAATTAATGGAAGATTTCCAGCAACTTGGGGTAGAACAGCAGCAGCAACAGGAAAACAGATTCGCTCAAGCACAACCACTGCAGCCCCAAGACAGACAAAATATGGAAGGACCAACAATGATAGCGCTACAGCGCCTTACCGAGAACTTACAAAAGAATAGCGATTATGCAAAATTTTCACAAGTCAGGTCCATAGTACACCCATTCGATGGAGACAAGAAGAAATTCAGGAGATGGTTGGCCGACATAGAAAAATTTGCGGCAATAGCAGAGGCAACAACTGACGAAGAGAAGAAGAAAATCGCTCTGTTAGGTTCTGATTCGTACGTGACTGATTTTTTAAGAAGGAGGTCCCAGCAGTACCCCACAGAAACCTACGAGTCCCTAAAAAAAGAGCTCACCCAGAGATATGGGGAAATAATAGACAAAATGCATGCTTGGTCAGTACTTAGACAAATGAAACAGGAAAGGAATGAATCAGTACAACTTTATGGCGATAGATTCCTCAATATGGCAGAAGAGGCGTTTTGCGGAGAAATCCCTACCACACCTGATGTAGAAATACAGTTAGTGGGGATATTTGCCGATAGCCTTAGAGCGGAAAATATCAGAAGACATCTTATTAGAAAAGACACCAAGACTATTGCTGAAACAATCCAAGCAGCAATACAAGAGGAAAACCTTCACCGAAGGTTTCAACAAAGAGCAGGTAGGGAACCCCGGCCAGAATATAGGGACTATAATGAGCATGAGCCTATGGAAGTTGACCATGCCAGGAGGCAATGGACTCGCCCACGACAACGAGATGATAGGCCTCGCAATTATAGACCCCCCACACAGAGGCAAAACGACGTCAATAATGTCAATACAAACGGATGCTTCACATGCGGTAGGCTCGGACATGGTTACAAGTCGTGTAGCGCAAATTATAATAATGCACCATTCAGAAGAGGAGGTTATCAACCACAACAACCCGCACCACCCCCACGTGATTACACCAGAAATCGGTATACCAGAGGCACACCTCAACCCCTCATGCGTCAGGGAAACGGCCGCGCCACTCACTAAACAGGACCGTTAGTGAGGGCAACAATCACAGAAAATGGTCCAAAACAAAAGAAACAACACAGAACAGAAATTGTCAAGTAGGTCCATCCAAAAAATACATTATGAAGAAATGCTGCATGATGCAACTAAAATACATCCGGACCCCAGTTCCTGCATCATGGCTATACAGGGCCAACAATATAGAGCACTGGTAGATACAGGAGCATCCATTAGTCTTATTAGGTTCCAGCTCTTCAAGAAGATCCAACATTTAGTACGATTTCAACAGTCCAAAACACACCTAGCCTCAGTCACGGGACAAAGACTAAATTCAGTTGGGACAGCATGGGTAAAATTCTCTTTAGGTGAAACAAATTTTGAACACCCATTTGTCATTACTAAAGGAATGTCTAGAAATCTTATCCTAGGGAGGGATTTTTTTAACAAACACAAAGTTCGAATATACTATGACCTCCAGAAAATCAAAGTCAACAATACATACATAGATCTCCAGGACGATATCCACATAGCGTCTTTGGTAAGGATTACAGCTCCCATAACGGTGGCCCCAAACTCCCTGGTCATAGCAAAAGGCAGAGTAAAAAATTCTGAGTACATAACACCAGGGCAATCAATTCAAATACAGCCCCTAGCAGAAGAAAGCATTATTGATGACCCATTGTTCCAAATTACAGAGGGAATCGCTGAAGTCTCGAAGTCCAGAGATTTCCCCATCATGATATTGAATATGTCAGGAAAAACTACCACCATAAATAGAGGCACAATTGTAGCACAAGTGAATACGTCAACAATAAGACAGACTAAAACCAATAGAGACCATTCACAAATTGTCTCAACCACTCCCACTGGACATAGTGCACGAAATCGCAGTACAAATAACCATGGTACACGAAAGGTAAACAGTTATAAGTCATATGCAGAAAATGGCAGAGATACCAGTCACAGTTATGTTACACCACAGCATACCCCACCCAGACTGCAGAAACAAACCAGTCCATGTATAAGAAGGAGAGAAATAAGGCAGCCACGGTATGAGAATGACTATAATTACTCATTCTTGCGCCCCAGCACACCACGAGAAAAGATGAAGTGCTGTATATCACAGAGTGACAGAGAAACAGAGATTGTCTTGCCAGGAGGATATCCGAAGCGACAAGACAGAGATACATGTCCCATGGAGTATCAATATAACTCAAAAACAGGTGGATATGATAAAGTCCCAAAACAAATTGAATGTTCCGAAGAAAAGGAAGAATTCTTATATGACTCCACCACAGGAGGATACTATAGCAGCAAAGTTGGAAACAGAAAGAATGAAAAATTTTCGCCCAGGGAAAGAAGACAGCCCTATAGCACAAATGGAAGAAATACAGTAACGTACGCGGATAAGCGCAGTTACGGCAGAAATAATCAGAAACAATGGCACAATAACGACTACCCCAGAAATAATACTAGAAACGTATATACAGTAAATGCAGTGACAAATGGAAATGCACACAGCACATGGCAGAGGAAACAATACCAAGCAAAGCCCAATGAATGGCAAAGAAATACCCAAAAGAAAGCCACATACCAGGAACAGAGATTTTCACAAGATGCAAGAAAAATGCCCCAAGATTATGGGAATGAAACGGAGGCATCAAGACAGACCAGAGATATCATAGCAGATCATAAATACAGAGAGAGAATAGCTCAGTTACTTGCAACCCTGAATGCCACAGAAGATAATAATCAACGTTTGAAAACGTTTGTAGAAAAGCACCAGGATGTATTCGCACTCAATGACATGGAATTAGGCAGAACTAACACTGTCACAATGGACATTCAAACAACCACAGAGGAGCCAATACATATGAAACCCTATCATACGCCCTTGAAAAACAGAGAACTCGTGGAAAGGTCTATAAATGAAATGCTACAGGCAGGAATTATCGAAAGATCCAGATCCCAATGGTCCTCCCCCATCGTTATTGTAACGAAGAAAGATGGGTCCAGTCGCTTTTGCTGCGATTACCGAGCCCTGAACAAAATCACAAAAGTCATTTCCTACCCCCTCCCCAGGATAGACGATCTACTTGCGACGCTAGGAAAGTCTACATACTTTACCACACTTGATGCAAGGTCAGGCTTTTGGTGCATCCCCATGACACCTGAGGCAAAACAGAAATCCACATTCTGTTCACATATAGGAAGTTTTTTTTTGGAATGTTATGCCATTTGGTCTAAAAGGATCGCCAGCAACATATATGTCACTCATGGATGAAGTGTTAAAGGGTCTACATCCATTTGCCCTGGCATACATAGACGATATCCTGATACATACCGCAGGCACGATGGAAGACCACCTCCGCAAAGTTGAAACAGTTTTTGATAGACTCAGACATCACCAAATAAAGTTAAAACTGTCAAAGTGTGAATTTCTAAAGACAGAAACCAAATATTTAGGCTTTGTTATCAATAGAGATGGCATCAGACCTGATGAAGATAAAGTCAAAGCCATAAGAGAAATGCCTAGCCCCAAGACGGTCAGACAAACACGCTCCTTTATCGGTTCCGTAGGATACTATAGACGCCATATCATACATTTCTCACAAGCAGCTGAGCCATTAATAGCCCTTACCCGCAAGTATGCACGATTTAGATGGACAGAAGAGTGCCAGAAATCGTTTGAATATCTCAAAAATGCCCTAACCGCCATTCCGCTTCTGGGACATCCAGACATTTCTCAGCCCATGATACTATACACCGATGCCTCAAATAACGCAATTGGTGCATGTTTGGTACAACCAGTACTAGAAGATGAAACACCCATACTACCAGACATCCCCAATGTGAAACCCATTGCATTCTTATCCCACGCATTGTCAAAGTCACAGAAACGGTGGACCACCATTGAGAAAGAAGCATACGCCATTCACTATGCAGTACAGAAATTAGACTTTTATGTGAGAGGGACGAAACTCACTATTAGAACTGATCACCAGCCTTTGGTTAACTGGCTCACCAAAACACAGGAACAGCCTAAGAAGTTACAGACATGGGCAATGAATTTACAGTCCTATGACACCACTATCGAACATATCCCTGGCAGATTGAACATCTGTGCAGATCTCCTATCCAGAATCAAATATGATGATGAAACTGAAGTGAAAACAATTAGAGTCAAAAATGATGGCACATCCTCAGAGATTGACGATAATGCTAAAGAAATTAACGAAATTACTTCACCAGGTCGAAGAAGTACCTCAGATTCTGCCACACAAGTAGAAGAAGAAAGTCAAGATATGCTTGACATGAGGTTAGAACAAGCGAAAGATGCAGAAATTGTTAAGCTGCTCACATACGTGAAGGAAAACCCAACAAAAAGTAAAGATTTTACAGTACACCCAACGGATGGAGCTCTATACTATATTGATAGTAAACAAGAAGGGACACTAAGAAAAGTCATTCCAGCACATCTAGTCCCAGAAGTATTGCTACAGTTTCATGATAACAACGGGCACATGGGAAGAGACAAAACAATTGATGTCATAAAGAAAAGGTATTATTGGCAAACTTTCTACAAAGACATTACAGAATATGTAGCCACCTGTAGAACATGTAAATTGAGAAACATGAAGCCACATTTAATTCCCCTTCAAGAAATGCAACCTTCCCATTATCCCATGCAAACAGTAAGCATTGACTTATCAGGTCCTTACCCACTCACCCAATCAGGCAACAAATACCTCCTGCACATAGTTGACCAATACTCTGTTTGGCCAGAAAGTTACCCACTCAGTGATGCCACATCGCAGTCCATCACGCAAATTTTTTTACAAGAATTCATTCCCAGGCATGGCTGTCCAAAACGAATCATTTCGGACAACGGTAAACAGTTTATCGGTAACCCATTTAAAGCCACCTTACACCAGCTGAATATCGAACATACCACAACCACCTATTATTGCCCAAATGCAAATGGCAGAAATGAACGCATGCATGCCACCCTACATGATATTATTAGCAAATATATCAAGGGGAACCACCAATACTGGGATCTATACATTAACCAAGCTCTTGAAGCCATCCGAGTAAACGTGAACGATACCACAGGAATGTCACCATTTCTCATGCTATACGGAAGAGAACCAAATTTTCCGTTAGACAACCTACTTCGCCCACAAAGAAAATACATGGGAGAAGACCCCGTCGAAATAATCCTTCAAGAAAAGTACAAAGCTCACCAGATTGCACAAAGAAATACGCAGAAGGCATTTCACAAGAAACAGAAGCAACATGATAAATCAGCCAAGCTACCAACGTACAAAATAGGAGACAGAGTATACTACAAGAAACATGTACGCAGTTCAAAATTCGATGACCGATGGTTAGATGGCTACAAAATCATGAAACAAACTACGCCTGTAAACTTCATTATCTGGAATGAAGAGAAACAACACCAAACAAAAGCTCACGTAAAACAAATCAAAATTGATAACCACCGACCCATTCTGCCTCTGACGACAAATACAAGACCAGTCAGAAAGGCCACCCTAAATTATAATCCATCCAGTACAGATCCGTCTGACATATCAGAGGCAGAGACGACAGACTCTGAATTTTACCAAGACGACCGCATACCCAGACCACCCACCGATGCACTACATCGAGCAAGACAACAACGAGACTCGTCCGAAAGCGAAGAAGATATCCCACCACTTGAATTGCGTAATCGACTCCAAGACAGAGACCTGCGCATTAGAAATGAAGAAATAATGCCTCAGACGTCACATGATGACAACAACCAAACAACTTATATTCACACTCAAACTTACTCCCGCGGTGAAAAATCGTCAGCTGATACCTATCACACCCCCAGTTCAGGCAGTTCCAGTTGGAATACCAGCGAAGGACAAACACTGCTATACCACAAGAACAAGATTGCTCGTTCAGAACAATCAGATCCTGAAGAAACCATACCCAAGCAGATTGTTGAACCATATACCAGCAATCTTTATGAAGACGAAACGCAACAAGAAATGAGAAACTACAGTGTCAACCCCGGCACAGCTTTGTCAGACCCCAACGAACAAAATGACAAAGAAATGGTAGAACTATACGAACAAGAAACAGACATTGATACAGCCAGTTCTATTGAAACCAGTGATGCGGATAGTACATTATTTGTACCAGTCAGCTCCAGCGTCAAACGCGCCTACAAAACAGAATCTGATGACTCAATCCCTAGCAACAAAATTCCGCGTATACAGCACAGTTATATCAGACGAAAGATTCTGAAGAAACGCTATCATGTGCCCAAACCAAGCCAAGAAGTGTTAGCCTCAGCTCTACTAGTTAAAAACAACAGTGTGCAAATTACTGCGCCCACTGTAAAAGACGTTAACGTACCACGGGCCCAAGTCAGAAGAAAAATCAAGGCGAAACATATACCTGCCTCAAAACTAACAGATGTTCCAGCCATACAAACCCCAACCACAGTGAAACCATCACCGCAATCAAAATATATTAAGCCATCACCGCATTCGCCAATGTCCTCAGAACCCCAACAATCAGCAAATGCAGTGTCACCCACAGTTACTCAGTATGATTCTCGCCTAAGCAGTCGGGAAATTGCAATGTTGGAGTTTGCGAAAGAATTCAAAGACCTCGCAAAGCTTTTCTGAAAACACGCCCCTCAAGTCTTCAATGTACATGCCATCCCATGTACGGTCAACGCATATGTGAAAAAACCTTTTTAACAGTGTACTAACTTTCACATGTACTTTCGTTTCAGACTATGTGCAGATTGACAAGTATAGATGACTTTATGCCAGAAAGTTTTTTTCCCAGCCATACCACTACTGATGCCCAGAAGAAAATCAAGACCAGCCCACGGAGCATTTTCTTTGGATATTATAGTTGTGTGAAATAAAAAATGACAAAACAATAGATAACACATGGTGTTACGAGTTTACAGACATTATTTAGTTACAGACATTTTCTTAATATTTAGAATGTTACACAACCTTACCTATAACACATGTGTCACACTATTCTGTTGTAACATTGATCTCTACTTTTGTAACTGATCATATTCCACGCTCCATTCACCGGACTTCTTGTCCTTGTAGATCCAGAGTTCTGTATTTTCGCATCTTAGTGCAATTTCATGCAGACACTTTACACCAGTAGTTTTTCTTACCCCATACTAATATTTCTGTGATCTCATTTATGCTAAACTCCTTTATTCTATCACCTTGACCAATCATACTGTTCCTACTATGACATCTGTTAACAGCATATTAACTCATACCCAAAACTAGTATTGCATGTTATGCTATCTTTCTCCACAGGATTATTTATTTTTCCTATCTACATTATTATTTTAGACCCAGATGTATATTAGTACTGTCAAGATTTCAAACATTCTCCTAAAGAGATTCCATATCCCAACCTTGACTCTCTATAATAAGATTTCCTTCACCCCACTGTTACAACATCTTTAACTTACTATTTTTTCCATTCCACTATATTGAGACGACATTCTAGACTTGTGATCTTTTCAATCCCAATCATATTCATTCCTCGGAATTACAATCATGTTGTAATCAGGAGATCCTTGATGTACCCTTTCCTCGCCACTTATTGACAACAGATACTGCTACAACATTCATTCTATTCTGGCCTAAACTATTACTTGCAGCCCTATTGGTTAGGAATTACTATTAGAAATGTTGATAGTATATCTAGTGTTTAGTGAATTGATTTTTATCATTCTTTAGTACTTGTGATACAAACAAAAAAACAAAAGAAAAAATGAAAAGAAGAGAAAACATTCTATAGGATTGCTATATGTTTATATGCCACCCTCACACATTGTGATGATGATAAGCCAATATTGTAAAACATTGACTGCCCTGAGGTTAGCAGCTGAAGAAGAAAATAAATAAATCACCCTATGCCAGTCATACACCCCACCAGCATGATCTCTGATACTCCAACAATATTTTGTTGATACTGCCTATCACAAGTACCCCAATGACATTTGCGCATGCTGAATTTCTGCAAATGAAGAATCCCTTGAGAGCATTAGTATATGCTAACCCCAGATTGAACAAATGGCACCTATTTGTTGATGATACCTTTGCCCATGTTAAAAAAATAGCATTTGCACATGCTGACCTAGCAAATGAAATACCCCTCTACAGCATTTGTATATGCTGAACCCACATTGAATACCCCATCACCGCATGATAACCACTAATGACACATGAGATGAAGAAGCAACTGTTTGTGTATGATGAAGATGCAATTTGCTATTAAGGTGAAACTTTATGTCATGTTGTCACAGCTGACGTTTGGTTGTAATGTCGATACATAAATGCCCCACAGTACTGTCCACTAATAAATACAATTGTAGTCTTTCGTAGTTACGAAATAGACGAGAAAAATACTTGGAAATTTTTATGGATTTCCACGGACATAGATCAAAGCAAGGCACAAATGATTGCCATTAAAGGAACCATAAGAGTATGGATTACCAATGAATACGAGATTCATATGGAATATGAACATTCTATGAGAACCACAAATATACGAAAAAAAAAGTACATATGAATAAAATAGTTGCATAATTACCGCATCCAGCAGAAAATAAATGATAAGATTACCTCCGTATAGGAGAAGACATTTCCTTGATGTTTACATATGCTGTGTATTATAACCATTGTCATAATAAGGTGGATAGCAAATGATAATTGCTTGCTGATATTTATATAGAAACGGTTGTTATGATTTGACTGAATAATCATAGAGCCAAATATGACTGATACATTTTGACGGCGATTGGATCACTCAAAATGATACATGGATGGAATTCAATGTTGCCCATAGGATACATGGATTGAAAATAATGATGTTACCCCACGGACATATGGGTAATGGATCAACACAGTGGATATATATATATAAAAGAAAAAGAATACCTGGATTTGAAATACATGAAGACGAGGCATGGATATATAAAAAATATATATATATATATATGTATATATATTCCCTCATGCCCCACACCTGCAAATAACTTAGAAAATTTAAATAGGTTACCCATCTGGCTGTAGTCAGCAGATGTAATAAACACCGCAGGACTCTGACAAACCCTCGACCTGCGAAGGCAGAGTTGGTGTTGATATACTGAATATATGTACAAAACTATTTTATCTCATGTTGTCATAAAATTGGAAAAATGTTGTTGATGTTTACAAAAATGATTATTGTTTAACTAATGTTGTAGAAGGCATTGCTAAGTATCGTACATAAGGAACCATTAAGGAGGAATTTCTAGAAATAACAGGACCATTAGAAAGGATTAAATAAACGATCTAGAGCACCATAACTGACAAATTGGAGGAAAAATGAAGTAATATAGAACCTAATGTACACAGTCCACGATGCTTTGAAAATTTTTTTCATTGTATTTCACATGTTGGTAAAATGTTGTAAACATATTGTTTTAATGCTTACTGATTAGTTGATGTTGGATAATGACTAACTGATAGTTCAAGAAAGACTTTTGAAAAAAATATATACTTCAAAGAAGATTGTCTTGACAGAGGATAAAGAAAATAAATCTATCAGTGATTGGACATAACCAAACTCTTAATAAAAGGATCACTACTAAACGCATAATTTATATGGATACCTGGCGAAGTGGTGGATACCTTGAAAAAAAAAATAGCTACACATATCACTTAGAGAAAACCCAAGACAGAAAAAAAAAAAAAAAATTCAGAGATAAATAAATAGGAACAAGTCATGAGATTTTTCAATCACTTTATTGTGTACATTGTAATTGGTTATCAAAGTGAATTGTTTGAAAATGGTTATATTCATGTCTGCCATAGTTTCCCATGTGTCATAATGCGTAAGCGAAAACGTGATGAATCACTACGGAAGAATTACTGATTTGTACAATTGGATCGTCATTACCAGGATAATGTGGATATTTGGAATACTTTATACTGGAATATAATTGGAATGCATAATCAGTAAATAAGTAGGCCCAAAACTTATTGGAAAACCAAGATTGAAAATAACATAAGATTCTTCTGAACTACTTGGAGTCTTATGATAAGGAGCACACAAAAAGAACGAAGAATATATAACATGCTTCACCCACCATGCCTAATAGAATGATTTCAACTATGTAATGACATTGAGTTAGGACAAGGAGATATATTATTGCTCATATTTCCCAGTGTTGCCACTCGTCAAAATTTTTTTGTTGACAATCTATTGTATTAGAAGAAGGTTAGGAATATTTTGTTAGTCAGTGTTGCCAATTACAAAATTTGGTGAAAAATATTATGATGTGATGAATAAGTTACACTTTTTTGAAGTTGATGTCCACTACTAGTTTTTTTTAACATAGCAGACGACCTCATATAGACATAGGACCCCAGTATAGGAATTAAATTAAATTTTTTGGAAACATTTTTCGACTTAAAAAAAAAAAAAAAAAAAAAAAAATTTTTTTTGGGATAGTTTTGGATATTGATAGTATACAAATGTCTCCCTATGGGATACATTTGCAGGGCCCCGGGATCTGTATGTAGCCGTGTATACCGTGCTTTATTCAGAAAACAGACTATATTCTAACAAGACAGAGGAAGCACAGACCACCCCATAATTTTATATTTTATGAGAAACAGAAAATAATAAATTATAGTGTCACATATTTAGGACAGAGTCGCTTCCACACGCCATTTCTAATAATTTGGTGATTTCCCCTGACCAATCGGATAGCTCAGATTTACCCCGGGGAATATAGAGCAACGACGCCATCTGGCAGTCAGAATGAAGGAGCGAAACTTTGGAGGACGTGTCTGGTCCAGCTCTACATATTCCTTAGTTTGAGGAAATCAGCTGCAACATGTATTATAAAATGTGTAATTTAGGACATTGAGTGGTTTCATATTCCTTACTTGCGTAAGTAGTAACTATCATTCAACGCATATTTTTGAATAGAGCTTCCAACTCTGGTTGCAGCAGAACTAGGTTCGAAGATTGAGTCAATTTGCAAAACTAGTCTTACACCTAAAACCATGCTGAGCTGAAAATACCCTTGGGTTGGAAAATATTTAACTCAAGGAATACTTATGATGATAAAGAAATCAAGGACTAATCTGAAGGGATGAGAATATATCGTCGAACCTAAAATAAAACGTTAGGCCTAACCTAAAGGAAGAAAACGGTGGAAAGAAAAAGTTCGCCATCTTTGACAAATTGAGTAGGCCTATGAGATAAAGATGCAAAAGGGATTTTTGCATCGATGAAAGCATCTGATGATATGTTAAAACTTTATTGTGTTTATTATTGTAAAAATGTTCTGAATTCCAGACTTTTGTTGAAATTTGACTTCATGCTGAAAGACATTAAAAGATTTGTTTGAAATAGAACGCTGTTGAAAAGGTGAATTTCTACAGTTTGAGATTAAGCTAAGAAATCTATCCATCTCAGTTAAATTTGCTACATCAACACCTAAGAGAAGAAAATCGAACCTGGTGACCCAATCTTACAAAGGAGATGAAAAAATATCTCTAGCGGTCAAGGCTAGTTAACCAAACCTACTCTCTATAAAATAAACTGTAAACCCTGCATACCCCGGCACTGCCACAAGAACGTAAACACCTCGGGTGGGGTTTGAGAAGGTGAAAATGAAAGAAAATAAGAATACAAAATGTCTAGGAAAACAGAACATTAAAAAAGTTAATAACATATGGAACGAAATGGTAAAATAAATTATCGGTCACGTGACAATGCTTTGTTCAAAGATTGTCATAGCTTTCAGTTATATATCCACATAATTACGATATTTTATTTTTAATGTGTGTCCTCTAATACTGCTCTCATGCTGATGTTATTCATGTGTTTTAATCGGTGGTTAAATACACATTAAAATTTGTGCAGTTACTAACACAGACTACAGAAAATTACAATCATATTGCAGCATAAGTCGTGGCTAACACAGAATACAGTAGGCTGAAAAATGTGAATAACCCGGAAGTAATTCCTGAAATGGTTCTGTGTAATTCCCAGGGATCTCTGACGACACACAGAAAGAACAGGACTACTGCGTCCTTGAACTTGTTATACAAGTCTATTAATATAAGTTTGGGCATGGGGGCTGACAAACGCATGGTGTAAAACTAATTGTCACATAAACCACGGATACAAGAGCAGGTGATTACTTGGTGCAGGCTTCCTGACATTGAACTAGCTGTAGTCGTGGGTCCATGCTCTGTTAAAGGGCGTTAAGGAAAATGATGATGAACAGTTTTGTGATTAACATTAACATTAACATTAACACATTTGGTTTTTAATTTTAATCATGTTCCCGTGACTTTGGGTTGCTTAGGAAAAGTAAAAGTGGCCTTTTTTAAAAATTAGTTTCTTTATATTGGCTTGCTGTCTTTCCGTTATTATGGTGTGTTAGCCCAACAATTACTTTAAAGAAAACCCAAGGGACACAACTGCTTGCAAGACGATTCCAGAAGTTGAATACACTGTTAGCTCTACGCAATATTGTGGCTGCAGAGATGTACGTGTTTTTAAGTAACAAATTAAATAGGCGATAACTAAAACCAGAAAATATTTTATATTGACAGCACAAAGAAATTACAACTTTAAATTAACATTAATGTTGTATACACCGCTTAGATAATGATTACGATATTGGTCTCAGAACACGGCACTTCAACGATGTACTGTTTAGTGTATACAACATTACCAGTCCATAATGTGTTCGATAATTTGGCATGCGAGTGTGATTGAATGGAGCTAAAAATAATACTTTGTTGCGTACATGTATGAAAGTATAGTTTACTAAATCACCTCGAACTGTTTTAGAGAAGTGAGAATAATACAGCTATTATGTTGAGTGAATATTCGTTAAAAAACACATGCAACAGTAATTTGGTGTCTTTGTTCACATTACAATTTCATAGTGACGTTTAATTTTTAAAGAAATAGTTTCAAAACAATTGAAAAGTTTCCTCAAATCTATTTCCGATTATGTCATATAATAATTTTCATTTGTGTTCCATATTACGAGTACTTTTGAGAAGACTATAAGTTGCATGAACTTTATAATTTATATTTGGTGTTCAGATCTTCTATATTAACTCTGTCTACTGCTTCAGCCGTATGATGCGCCTAGAAATGGTACAATTTTCTCCCAGGGGCTCTCCTGCGCGTCGAGACACAATCTAGACCAAAAGAATTTGTTGCTCATAAGATAAAATTTAAAAATGTTCTTCGGGCAATTTTTACAATGTCGAGTATATTATAAAATGCTTTCATACAAATATTTGTGCTTCCTGCTTGTTTTACGAAGATGAACTGTGGAGGAAAAACTAATACCTATTTTGGTGATTGGGCTAAAACCTGAATACAGCTTGGGACAGAAAGAGTTAATGACTCTGATAAGCGACAGTAACATTCATTTAAGTTCATCTGGCTTTGTCGTCACTGACGTGCAACTGAAGTATTATTGTAATATACTGAAGCACATTAAAAACGCACCACTATTATATATACTGATTCCCAAAAACTGGGAAAAAAAAGTGTGGGAATGGATTTTCCCAGTGTTTGTCATGAGGTAGAGAGCGAATGGCTGCTGGAATGGAAAGTGCATGATTCAACCCACGGGTTTGTGTACAGACTACATGAAAACAATGAAAGTTACACGTGCAACACGATTCCCAACCGCAATGACCCTGAAAATGTGTACGCGTTGTGGCAGTATACTCGGTATAAAAAGGCCGTTGAGACAAAACACCCAATACATGTGCTTGAAATGCCACGACTATCTGAAAACGACCGCCAACGAGCCATTGGTATGTTGGAGACCGGAATGAGCTCGCGGGCTATTGCCAGAAGGATGAATTGCCACCACAGCACTATTTTACGTCTCAATGAACGTTACGGAACCACTGGCAGTGCACGGTATAGACTTCGGAGTGGCTAACCACGAGTTACTACCCCTGCGCAAGATCGAAATATTGTGCTGAGTCACCTAAGGAATCGTTCTCTCCCGGCAAGTCAAACAGCAAGAGCAATAATGGGTAGACGTGGGTAAGTCTCTCGAATGACAGTCATACGACGACTCAGAGATACAGGCCTTACTGCAAGACGACCTTATGTTGGGCCAAACTTGACTCACAGACATCGTCAGCAGCGCCTGCAATGGACAGAGCAACATGTCAGATGGACTAGACTGCAGTGGAATGCTGTCCTATTCACAGACGAGAGCAGATTCAACATATCCTTTGCTGATGGACGTATGCGGATTTGGCGACGGTGTGGAGAGCGCTTTGCAGATTGCTGTGTTCGTCAGCACAACCGATTTGGAGGTGGCAGTTGTCACATTTGGGGAGGATTCAGTTTTCACCATCGCTTGCCTCTTCACGTCTTCCGTGGAAATGTTAATGCTGTGACATATCGAGATGAGGTTCTGGGTACATTGGTTGCTCCTGCGTTCACAAATTATCCAGGCTTGCAGCTTCTCCAGCAGGATAACGCACGTGCGCACACCGCATGCATTACGCAGCAATATCTGCAGCAGAAGAACATTGTGACGATTGATTTGCCTGCCCTATCACCAGACATGTCCCCTATAGAACATCTGTGGGACGAGCTTGGACGCAGAGTCTACAGGCAAGGTTCTCCAGCTAATCTGCAACAGCTCGAAGCTGCTCTTACACGTGAATGGGACTTGATTCCCCGGAATTTCCTTCAGAGACTTGTGCGTTCCATGCGGAGCCGCTGCCAAGCTTGTTTGCAAGCACACGGTGGACATACCAGATACTGAGGATAGTGTGAATGAGTTTTTTTATTGGTTGCATTTTTGGGTTTCTCCCTTGCCTGCACAGAATGCAATGAATTTCATAACAATCAAATGTACAAATTAATGACCAGCATGGATTCATAGGAAAATGAATAAAGATTCCAAATATGTAAACTTGTAAACACTTATATTTACATTTCACATTCTGTTCCTGGATTATACAGGTGGTGCGTTTTTAATGTGCTTCAGTATATAAACCAAGTCACATTAACAGTTTTAAAGCACGCGAATATTTTTGTCAGCGATTATTTGATACTATATGTTATGTACGTTTGGTTTGGTTTGGTTTTTGAGGCCTGTCTTCATTCTTCATGCGACGTGGCTGGTACCAAACTGTATCGGCTACTGCCGTTCCTTTGGATCTACCGGCTGCGTGGAGAGGGGGAACATGCTGCATGGGCAACAGCTTGATCTACATATAACTGTGCCCAAGCTCGCGCCCTGGAGAGGACACTCCAGCTTCACCCTATAGGTGTCGGCAAAACACGGGAAGCAGCAGTTACCGGTTATAAGCATTTTGCCCCATTGGCGTAGGGCATGGCGCCAGGGGTTACTTCCGACAGTGGGAGAGGTTCTAGGATCTCACTGGACAGCTACCACCCACTTCAAGCTAGGCAGCCCCCAGTCAATAAGGTGTTGTCCCGCCACTGTCTGCTTTCCCCATTGGGTTCATGGGGATTAGGGTAAAACCCGAACAGTGGACAGAAATTTTGCATTCTTCATGGACAACTCCATAACTACTCCGATCATCTCAGTTAGATCACACAAGGAGGATATCAGCACAGTGTACGAGCTCTCTTTACACCGACGAGCATCCAATTGAATGTATATAGGAATCAAACGTTCTATAAATATTTTTGTGATGGTAGTTTTCCTAATTTTGACATTTTTAAACTTTGCCAGGGCAGCGGCCGTAAGGCCTACTCTTTACGACTTCTAACTGACGAGGGATTTATCACGCCTGCATCTTGCACACTGGGCCTCCTATTTTTTTTGCCCTTATCCGACATGGCTAAGCATCCAATCTCCCAACCCAGGAGATCAGAGGGGAGTATGACATCATTAGCTGGATGCAAACCTCGTAACTTAAGAACTAGAGATGGACGCAACATTATTTCTTGTTGTTAGATTCAAATATTTAGTTAAATTTGTAAACTCTACTCTGTCCATTGTACTCCACGTCTTACCGCAGTTCCTCTCAACTTCCTCGACTTAATATACCATTTTTTGACTGAACCGTGTCTCTGTTATCTCGTGTCTCTGTTATCTCGTGTATCTATTATCTCGTGTCTCTGTTATCTCGTGTCTCTGTTATCTCGTGTCTCTGTTATCTCGTGTCTCTGTTATCTCGTGTCTCTGTTATCTCGTGTCTCTGTTATCTCGTGTCTCTATCTACCTATCATGTTTATCCCTCCGATCCTATCCTAACTCTCCTTTTTTAGTTTTGCATAGCATTTTATATCCTATTTATTTTCTTGTTTCCCTACTCTTCCTTCATACCTTATATTCCTGCACTCTATCCTATGTATGTAGTTTTCATTTATTTCTATTTTCATTTTGCGTTTTTTTTTAAATTTTATTTTATATTTTATTTTCTGGGCGATTCACTTTTCTCCTGGTTCTTTCCCCACTATGCCTTCTCTGAAATATTTTATCAACTCTCTCCGTGTGTCGGTCACCACGAGCTTTAGCTCCCTGCCTCCCGATATATCCCGTGCCACTATTGACTTTGCATTCGTTACTTTCAAGAAAACCAGATTCACCTCTCATCTCCACTTTATTCATACCTGCCTCCACCACAAAATTCTTCCTAATGGATTCTCTTCCAATTTTCATCCATCTGCTGGCACACTCAATCCAAGGGAACAACGTCTCCTACAAGGAATTGAGACCAGATGTGGCTTACAACTTATGCACGTAATGGCTGCCAGTCACTCTCGCCTTTTATCGGATCTCAGTGCCCAACAGTCCCAGCTTCTGCTTCACTTACGTTGTCTCACCTCCAACGACTTCCCTCTCTATTCTATGATACGCACCACTATCCACACACTGAACTGAGTGCTGCATGAGTCCCTTTCCACTTTTAAACATCATAAACTATCCCGTCGCTTCCCTACCCCTAATGCTGCCCCTCCATCCTCCACTCCATCCCGCACTCAGGTAGTCTGCATCCCCTCAGATCTGCCGCTCTCTGAGGGAGAGCGCTCTGTTCTCAGAAATGGCCTAAAATGTGTTCCTCTTCGTCCGACCCTAGACCCATGTAATCTCCAGGATGTTCATCGGTCTCACCGTCGCATGAGGCTGAAGTTCCATTTTAGACAGGAAGACAGCACTTCGCAGTCTCAGGCTGAATCCGACATCTTCGCACGTTTTTCTCACTCTACGAAATCTCCCTTTACACCTAAACCTGGGGCTTCTCATGCCCTGGACCTATATATCAAGAAAACCATCCATGACATTCAGCAGCTCCGCCCTCGTAGATTACATTGTTCCAATCTTTCTTCTGCAGAGTCCCGTGCTCTCTCCCCTCTTCGCCGTAGAGACGACATTATCATCAAACCGGCTGACAAGGGAGAAGCCATTGTCGTCTGGCAGAAGGACTTATACCTAAGTGAAGGTAAAAATCAGTTGACCAATGGTTCTTTTTACAGGCCCAGGACCAGCGATGCAACTGTCTCTAACAACCGCATTGTACACATCCTCCAGGCCTTTGGTAACTATAGCTGTCCCTCTTAGACATATAAGGCTCTTGCACTACTAGCTCCTTCAGTTGTGTCTGGCTCCTTACACGTTTGTTAAAGGATATAACATGAAATACAATTAGTTAACCACTGTACTGTCTATCTCTACCTCTCTATCACAGATGTAGGTGAGAAGAGATAGTTTCAGACAGTGTGCAGGTAGACGCACATGGCATAATAAATCAGTAATAACACAATCTAGTTTACTGTGAATATAATCTTTCTCCAATTCCTTGATTACAGCTATCTGTCCATGATTCGCCTCCATACAGTTATTAAGCCTTGTGGAAAACACTATGTAATATCTTAATCAATACAGTAATGCAATTCCTTTCATACTTTCCTTTGTTCCTGGTGTGTGTTCCATTTCTTCAAGAAATAATTCTTTACATGCTTTTCTAAAACTATGAACACACTTTCTGCTTCCATTCTCAATTTATCTGAATATACACAGGCTTGGATAGCCTCCAATAATTACACAGTGATTTATAACACAGTTACACACCCTAACGCACAATTTGATTAATTAATTAGAAATATTTAAATTTATACATTCTTTCTTACCCCCAAGTACATACAGTCGAGCTGTTAATAGTCATTCAGTCTGCTCTCAGATGCAGAAGGCAACGGGAGTCTCACTGACAGAACTGGCGCTCTCTCGCTGTAGTTTGAAATTGTATGGCCTGCTTTCGAAAGAGGGCAAGCCTTTATATAGGTCACGGCCGAATGTCTAGGAGAACACTAAGACTGAAGTGTGTTTGCGTTCTCAAATGCAGGCATAATTTTGTCGAGTTGTGCATTTATGGAAAAATAGGAATCTTCATATCTCCTCTATTCCTGGACCGATTTCCTTCATCTTAGGCTCAAAGTACGCCCTGGATTCTTCGTTATCTTTCTAGATAATTGTCTTTTCCTTTCCTATGTCCATCTCTTCATAGGCGCAGCCTAAACAGCAAACTTTTCGACTTGCCTGATGTCTCGATGCATTCCACTCAAATTTTCTCTGTTAGTATAACACTTTTCGTGGAAGTCTTTGCACATTCATATCAAGGAACAGTCCCATTATAAAATTACTGACCCCTTCCATGCGGTACTTCGCTCATAATTCTGTAGTTTCTGTTCACATTCAACTAGGTTACACAGATTTGAAGTCCGGCCATGTTTAGATGTTTAATACTATTGTAAACAACGTGAATAAGGATGCCGTTTCATTGGTCCGTCTAACCTACACTTTTATATAGTATGGCGTGCCGTTTTGGTAGGAATGACGTGTTGTGAATCAGAATCCACGACACTAATCATGCTCTTATAACTTTCTCCTCTATCCAACTCTCAGCAGACGGCTCCTACCGTCTTTTCTTGTTAGACATCTGTTCTCTGTATACCTAAATTCCCCACTCTGATGGTCTCCGAGCTCTTCGGTTTTTTCTTGACCAGCGCACTTGTCCTTCTATATCCACTGACACTCTTCTCCGTCTTGCTGAACTGGTCCTTCAACTTAATTCTTTCACTCCGGAACAACTCTCAGAGAGTTGGTCAGATCTGACACCCGTGACAAAACAACTCTCTGAGCACAGGGTGAAAAATAATTGCGGATCACAGAGTTAATTCCTTTTAATTCAATGGTCACTTTTTGGACCAAATTAGTGGTGTTGCCATGGAATGAAGATGGGTCCTAGCTATGCCTGCATGTTCATGGGCCACTTGGAGCATCAGATATGGCAACAATACTCCGGTCCTTTCCCGGGTTTTACCACAGATAAATCGATGATTGCATAGGTCTCACAGATATGTCCGAGACTGATTTATCCCGCTTTATCGACTTTGTCAACCACTTCCACCCCACCATCACGTTCACCTCCCTCATCTCCACATTATCCGTCAACTTTCTTCACATTACTATTACTATCACGCCCTCTGGCCTTAATACCGCAGTATACTACAAGCCGACAGATGTCCATAGCTACCTTCTGTATACCTCTTCTCATCCTCTGGTTTGTCGTGACTCCCTTCCATTTTCACAACTTCTCCGCCTCCGCCTTTTGTGCCTAGACGACGATGATTTCCACTTCCGAGCCAATGAGATGTTGGATTTCTTCCGTAGCAGACTTTATCGGCAACATGTTCTCACCTCCGCCCTCCAACGTGTGCTCCCCATCTCTCGTCATGAGGCCCTCAAACCTCAATATAAATCCACTTCGGATAGAGTCAAATTAATCTTGACCTATCACCCTCCCAGTACTGCAGTCAAACAGATCCTTTTCCGCCACCTACCTATCCTCCAAGCAGATTCTGTGACCCAAAAAGTATTCGGTGAAGCATCTTTGGTGGCATATAGACGAGACAAGAACCTGAAGGATCTTCTTGTTCACAGCCGTCTCCCAAAGGAGAATGCCACTTTCTTTGGCTCACTACCCTGTGGTCGGACTCGATGCAACACGTGCAAGTATGTCATCTCAATCCACAAGGTGTCTTTTCCTGAGGCTACGTACACCATCACATGTAGCTTCACGTGTGAGTCGCGCAATGCCATTTATACGATCATATGTAAACGTTGTGTCACCGTTGGGTTTGCCCAAAGCATTATTTGTGCTTCAAGCAAGGTTTATATGAACAGTGATTTGGTTTTAGTCAAGTAAAAGAGTGTAGAAAAATGGTTTAGGAAATATGAATGGATTTGGATACAGACTATTTGTATTAGTTGAAGGGAGATAAAATGAGTGAAGGGATGCTTTGAGAAAAGGGAGGAAACTCCGCATATTACGGTTGGTGGATAAAAGTCTTGAATTAGGGTTAAGCAGATTTAGTGGGTTCTCAATTGTGGTTGAGAAAATTAGCATGTAACGATTTTGTAGTAAGCTTTAAAGAAGAGAATGTGGTGTTCAGTTAAAACGTCAAAGAAAGATAACGTAGAATTAGGTCCCTTGTAGGTTTTAGTGAGTTGAGGGACAAAATACACACGGGAATAGAGTGAGAGAAGTCTAAAAATAACAGACGATAGTTCACTGAATTCGATTACGTTGTAAAAGCGTGAGCAATTTTTTCCAGTGAATGGACATAAGGCCGACCAATCGTTTTAGCTGGTAAACAGGGACAGATCAGCTGAGCATTGACTAGAAGTCAAGGGCAGAGCGGTTTACGGCTCGCAAGTGTGCGGTCGTGTATTTCTGAAGATGAAGAAACAAGAATGTTATGTGGTTGCCACAAGTTTGATAAGATCTGTAGAAGTTATCACAGATAGATTAGAAGTGACAAAGTAAAGTCATAAGGTATATAGATAAGTTAAGAGATGCTAGTCCTAGGAAATTCGCAGGATGTGATTAAGATTAGTCAGAACAGTATGAGTAAACTAAGAAGTTTCATAGTCAGAGAAAAATGCTACTTAAGAGAATTTGTTTTATAATGTCACTAGTGAGGGTATTCACAGGAGAGATTCAGGGAATCACCTGTAAGTATTGACCTTTTATGAATTATTATGCATTTTGATGAATATTTTCCTGATTAGCAGCAGAAAAATCACAAGACGATATGTTAGAAAAATGAGTAAATGAAATGGTACTGGGCGAGAAGTTTAAAGAAGAGAAGCAATGGAAGGCCCAGGATGTACCAGAGGAATAGAAATACAAAGTACTTTGCATAAAGTTGATCAGGAGTTTTGAGGCAGATTGGTCAAAATGAAATAGAGCTTGAGGAAACTAAATAAGTACTTTGAGATGAGATATGCACAAAAGGGGATTAAATGCCTACATACTTTTGAGATACAGAATGTATACTTGAGGTAACTATGATATGACTGCAGGTGTGCTCTATATGAAGAATTACCTGCATCTTTGAAATATATTTATATTACATGTAAATAAATAAGGATTTTGTAAGAGAACAAACAAATGCTTGAGATGATCCATGAAGGATTGTTGTTGAAAGCCTGATCATCAATCACTATAATAAAATCACTGTACGATCATTCACGGAATAACAATCAAGAAGGGTACGAACGTGCCAAGGGTTGAAAGTAAGAAGGAAAGTAGTTCATCCAAGAACTGTCAACTCTGGCGGAGAGGGCCAGTACCAAACACTACTAACTTAAAACTTGGAAGATATACAAGGTGTCTGGTGTGCGTCACACAACTAGGCCTGCCATCTGCCACCTAGTGAAATATAGCACGGTCACACATATGCTAATTGATGCCGTAACTAGTCTTCAAGTAGACACGGCAGCGGTCACACATACACTAATTGGTGCCTTTGGACCAGTTCTCGGATCACCACCACACACACGGTCACACATACACTAATTGATGCTGTAACCAGTCCACTCTGGGTTACACACATACACTAATTGGCGCCGTGACCAGCCCTTATCGAGTGACATGGCTACATCACAGGGAGATATAGTGTACAGTTATGTCTAAATATCATAACATTGGTGGTCTACGATCACTTCCTTGTTTGTTGTTTACAGACGGTTGTCATGAGTTTCCGGAAGTGATGTCTTGACTGCTGCTCAAGAATAGTGGCAGACGTGAGCGTGTTAATCTGGGACACGAAGGCGTCTTTGCCTAACATTCCGCTTGTGTCTTTTGACCAGTATGCATGGCTAGTGTCCGTTAGGACTAGATTTTAGAATATGTCCTTCGTTGGAGTAATATGATTACCACACCTGCAACACGTATATTGCCTGCACTGATTTATGCCTGCAGTACTTATTAATGTCAGTTTAAGTTAAGCAGTGTGTGTGGAATTCTGTGCACGTAAGTTTTGACAGGACAGTAGAGACATGTGCCTAGAAAGCTTCAATGTCGAATCCTACTCAATATGGAGTATCTGTGATTAAACGTATTAACTGTCAAAAGCGGTTAGGCCTTAGTGTCTGAGTACCTGTGTTGCGGGCCAGGGAGTATCGAATGTTTGGCCATAATTAATATTCCATAAATACTACAATGGAGTCTATAAGGATAACCCTGGAAGGGAACTCAGCAGGCCAAGATTTCTAATAAAGAGTGTCCAAGCATTGAGCTTAATGCACTGAGAGAACAGGACGTCTGTGGGACTGTTCCTGAAGAAGATAAATAATATATACAGTAGATTTTCCCCGCAACATTTATTGTGGGCCAAGCTAAAGGAAGCAGAAGCCAGAAAATTGGAAATCGAGAATTTTTTTCAAGATGGCGACACTGGTCGTCTGCCTGAATATTGCAAGCATGGAAAGGATTTCCAGCTATAATATCAAGTAACGTGCCTCAAAGTCTCAAAACAGTGACTTGCTATTACATATAAGTCAGATGAATTGACTATTTACGTTAATTTCAAGGATGTTATCAGGAAACATGGACCAGAACGATGTCCGTCATGTTTCAGTTCAACTAGCCTAATCCTAGGCCTAACTAGAGCCTAAATTTTCGGAACAACACTGTATTCCTTGCTTGAAGAAGTCTCAAGGAGGATTTTTTTTTTGAGGCAACAGATAAGTAAATTTATCGTTACATACAGCTTGGCTGTAGATAATATCTGTTGGCCTGGATTTTATTTTCACAAATTATTGTTTTTATTATGTCAATGTGTTTGTTCTAGTGGGAGGATAGTGGGACTTGGTTTGCTCATTGAATACTGCGAAAGCTAGATCTAATGAGTAAGTTAAGTGTTCTGTTGGTAGTATCTGTGTAATTCTTATTGAGGAGCCAGTATATTTTGCTGGTTAAGTAAAAGAACTGCCTCATTTGAATTTAGCAGATCCATTTCTGTCTAGTTGTAAGGTCATGTTTCCATATTGTTTGTTCTCATAAGTCTAGTCATTGTATTATTTTATTAAGTTTGCTACACTATTGTTTGTAAGATTGTCCATTCTCCTCTGACTATCATTTAGTTCATAGATGTTATAAGTGTTGTGATACGCGTCTTGTCTTGTTCTATTGTTATAGAGCATTATTATAATTTATTATTATATACATGTCATATTAACTCCTTGGTTTATACATTTGTATTTTCTTTAGTTGCTCTAACCCTGTCTTCTTGTCATTGCTTGTTGTAGTTATTTTTTTTTTTACTCCATATTGTATACTTGGCTAACATCTATATTAGTGCATTTATAGACTGATGTGAGATTGGTGGAGTGAATATTGAATATTTAGCTGACATATTCATATACATAAAAGTTAAAATATTGTGTATTACTGAGAATCACTTACTTACTTACTTAGTCGTTCCCCTTCTACCGTGAGGTGTAGAGGTTTGGAAGAGAGAGCGCCAGACTATCCCATCGGCTGTCTTCCTCCTGGCCTGGCTCCACCCCAGTCCCCGATCCTTCAAAGATTGTTCAATGTCGTCCTCCCAGCGGACTCTGGGCCGCCCTCGGGGTCTGGATCCCTGGCTCTTTGCTTCCCATGCCTGCCGTGGTATCCGATCTTCTCCCACTCTGCAGACACACTTTCCTCCTCTCTTCCACCAGCTCCTCTTCCTTCCCATTTATACTTCTTGTGTTCCAAGTTCCATAAGTCGTAGTCCGTAGTCCGTTCCAGTTCGTCGCCTTTAGAATCAGTCCAGTTTTCTCTCTTGTGTTGCTAGTAATCGTGATTTAAAGCAAACAGGTGATTGGCCTGTTGTGCACTGAGAATCACAATAATTACAAATCATGGCTGCAGAAGATGAGATGTCTGCCATGGAATATTTTTTAAGACAAGGAAAAGAGTCTGGATTACAAGGACCAGATCTTCAAGAATTTATTATGGAAAATTTAAAGGAGGTAGAGATGGAAGGAGGTGATGAGTTCTCAATGGAAGGAGAATGGTATTGGAAAGAAAATAAGTTGTTGGGTATTATTGATGATAGGGACAGAGTGATTGATGAGTTAAATGATGAGGTGAGAGTATTAAAATCTCAATCAGATGTGGATAGATCTAAATTTAAATCATTACAAGATGATTTTTCAAAATCTAAGGAGTCGTTGGATACTGCCTTGGGGGAGAACAAAGTTCTGAACTCTGAGATTCTGTCACTGCAAGACATCACTGCTGCTTATCAGAGCAAAATTGATAAACAAAGTGATGATTATTCTGATAAACTTACTGCTGTTAAAGATAAGTTTTATAAAGCAAAAGAGGCCATGGAAGCTAACATTCAAGCACAGGCTGCTAAAATTTGTGGTCTAAGAATTCAAGTTGCTATGCTTCAGCCAGATATGGAAAAGGCAAATATAAGGAGATTAAAGAAATTGGCAACAAAGAAAAGAGCCTTGTTGGAGGCAGAGTTTGAGAGTAAAATTTCAGAACGTGAGATTGAAATTCAAAAATTAAAATGTCCTCAGAATCAACAAAAACAATGTTTGACTCAGGATGAGGTGACCACCTCTAAATTATTGCTCAGTGATGATAAGATTAATGTTTTGAATTTTGAGAAAAATATTAAGATCCAAAATGATGATATTGCATTGAAAGATTTACAATTAGCTCAATCTAGAAGAAGAATAGATGGTTTACTCGATGTTGTACTAAACAACAATTTACTGTCTAATGCTAGCTCTGGGAATGCTAGTGTCAAAAACACAAAATGTGATAAGATCAAATCATCACATCATAAAAGAGTGAATGGATCTTGGCGGGGCAAGTACAACTTCCCTCGACATCACTATAATAATAGCGAGTTTACTCACAATAATACTGGCTCTTCTGAGAGTGACTCGTGGCGACATGCCAACAGTCGTATAAACAGTATGACAAATAATTTATCTGTTCGTCCTTTGTCCACAGGTAAAACAGTATTCCTTGATCAACATAATGAGGTTGCATCTGGGCTTGACAAGCCTAGCAACAGTGCTAAGAATATTATGCAAGGTCAGGACCTAGGTCTTAAAAGGACAGACCAGTCTATCCAGGAAATAACTAACGTGACTGATGATGTTCAGATTGGTTCCATCTACTTTGATATGGACCACTGTAAAAAGTTTTGTCAACTGCATGGTAACAGTTTACTTACTCTTAACTCATTCCCCCCCCCCCCCTCCCCCCCAGGCTGTTTTTGGGTTTTACCCAGGTCCGAAAATGGATGCAATTTTTTCAGACAGGTGAGGTTTTAAAAACAGACAGTGGACAAATACATAAGTTCAGTAGGTAGTTGTGTTATACATTTAAATGTGTGAAATTGACTGGAGAATCTTATGAATTGCTTCATATAATTAATTAATATGAATAGGTGTGTGTTATGTCTTGTGAAGTGTAGACTTGATTAAAAAAGTGTTAAAATTGTGTTTTTTAATTGTATACTTAAACTTAAATATTTCAGCTCCCAATTAATGTATGGCAATAAAATGTTCAGAATGTCAGTGCACATTTAGTTTTAAACATATCTAGAAACTTTTATCACTATCACTTCATAGATGTAATTTTTATGATTTTTTTTCTCAAAGCCACATATGTTTGTAAAAACAACCGCTCAAAATGTGTGCAATTTTTCTCTTCAGGTTATATTTTAAAAGCAGGCAGTAGATACACATTTTATTTAACTAGGTGTTAATGTTATACATTTAAATGTGTGAAATTGACTGGAGAATCTTATGAATTGATTCATATAATTAATTGATATGAATAGGTGTGTGTTATGTCTTGTGAATTGTAGACTTGATTTTAAAAATGTTTAAAAAATAAAATAAAATTGTATACTTAAATTTAAATATTTCAGCTCCCAATTAATGTATGGCAATAAAATATTAAGAATATCAGTGCACATTTAGTTTGAAACATATCTGGAAACTTTTATCACTATCACTTCATAGATGTAATTTTTATGATTTTTTTCTCAAAACCACATATGTTTGTAAACACAACCGCTCAAAATGTGTGCAATTTTTCTCTTCAGGTTATATTTAAAAAACTGCAGTAGACACACATTTTATTTAACTAGGTGTTAATGTTATACATTTAAATGTGTGAAATTGACTGGAGAATCTTATGAATTGATTCATATAATTAATTTATATGAATAGATGTGTGTTATATCTTGTGAAGTGTAGACTTGATTTTAAAAATGTTAAAAAAATAAAATAAAATTGTATACTTAAATTTAAATATTTCAGCTCCCAATAAATGTATGGCAATAAAATATTAAGAATATCAGTGCACATTTAGTTTGAAACATATCTAGAAACTTCTATCACTATCACTTCATAGATGTAATTTTTATGATTTTTTTTCTCAGAACCACATATGTTTGTAAAAACAACTGCTCAAAATGTGTGCAATTTCTCTCTTCAGGTTATATTAAAAAAACAGGCAGTAGATACACATATTATTTAACTAGGTGTTTATGTTATACATTTAAATGTGTGAAATTGACTGGAGAATCTTATGAATTGATTCATATAATTAATTGATATGAATGGTGTGTTATGTCTTGTGAAGTGTAGACTTGATTTTAAAAATGTTTAAAAAATAAAATAAAATTGCATACTTAAACTTAAATATTTCAGCTCCCAATTAATATATGGCAATAAAATATTAAGAATATCAGTGCACATTTAGTTTGAAACATATCTAGAAACTTTTATCACTATCACTTCATAGATGTAATTTTTTTTATTTTTGTTCTCAAAACCACATTTGTTTGTAAAAACAACCGCTCAAAATATGTGCAATTTTTCTCTTCAGGTTATATTTTAAAAACAGGCAGTAGATACACATTTTATTTAACTAGGTGTTGATGTTATACATCAACATGTGGGAAATTGACTGAAAAATCTTGTGAAATGCTGTAGATAATTATTTGATGTAGGGAAAGAGTCTGTCATGTTATGTGAAGTGTAGACCTAATCAAAAATAACTGGAAAAAAGATAAATAAACTGTACTCACATATGTCAGCTCCAGTTTAATCCATAGCAGAAAAATCTCAGAATATCAGTGCACATCCATTTTGAAACACAACACATTTTACCACAATCACTTCAAATATATAATTTATATGATTTTTTTTCCTACACCACAAATTTCTGTAAATACCAAACAACTATGACTAATATTATTTACACCAACTATATTCTATAATTTTTGGTTTGACAATGTGCTTCCACTTTGGCCTGAGAAGATACAAGGAAAACCTTGGATTATACTGCTTATATTGCCATCTGCCTTTATACCCTATTACCACTTCATTCAAACTGAGATTTTGGAATGGATAAAAGGCACTCTGAAATTTTTGCAACAACATGTTCATAAAATCTTTTCTTTTCCTGTGAATTTTCATCAGAGGCATGAAGCATTGTATGATATAATGCTTCAAATCTACTTCTTGAAAACATTTGAAGAAACCAAGGAGTATAAAATTCTGCAGATGTAGACCAGTAGTTGCGAATGCATGGTCTTTTCTGAATCCCAATATTTATTAGGACAGCAATAAACTTATCAAGTTCATGGCGTGTGACTTTGGTCCACCGAGAATACAATGAATATTGTTTCGCAGGGTTATTTTGAATAGATTTGAGTCTGGTATAATCATTGATGCACTGGAACATGAAATCTTGAACCTCATCTGTAAACAAAACACTGAAACATTTCAATGGGGTTGACAGGTCAAACCCCTCAGTCACACCTGGTGTTCTCTTTGGACAAAATCGAAATGCATTTTGTGTCATCCCCTCAGCAATTTCTAACCACTCTGGGACATCTTGTGAGGATGCACCTTCCTCTAGACTTGTGGCAGTTCTCATAGCTTCACTTTTGGTCACAATGGTGTTTTTGCCTCTTTATCCTTCTCCTTTAGTGACTGAAAGTTTTGCTCTTTTTATACCAGCCCTACCTGATGCATGTTCAATCAGCTGATCGACATCGCCCTCAGAATGATCACTTTCATGAATATTCTGACACAAAGTCTTTACAATGTCTTCATTGGAATTACTAAACCTAACTTCTAAAAATCTGTGTCGCTCGAGTTATCTTCTGTCCACTGAGAAATTAGCGTCGTGCTTGCTCAGCCGAAAGCAGGTGTTTAGAAGAAGATTCTCGATCCATTTTGTATGTAAACAAAGAAATAGAAATGGATATAAAACACACAATTTTAGCTTCACAAATTTGTTTTTCGCTCACAAACGTCCATAAACATGTCCTAGATGTAATGAAATGATTTAAAAACCAGCTAGTTGCTAGGTATTTATAACTTTTCGTTCAAGCTCGACATATGTCATTGGTCTGAAGATTCTCGATCCATTTTGTATGTAAACAAAGGAATAGAAATGGATATAAAACACACAATTTTAGCTTCACAAATTTGTTTTTCGCTCACAAACGTCCATAAACATGTCCTAGATGTAATGAAATGATTTAAAAACCAGCTAGTTGCTAGGTATTTATAACTTTTCGTTCAAACTCGACATATATCGCTCTGGCGTGCCACGCGTCATTGGTCCAAACGGAAGTCCTATCTGGCGCGAGGTGCGCCACTGTGGACGGAAAGAGTTAAGAGTAATGATAATGTCGTAAAAAAGGACACTAAGGTTACTAATGAAAGTCATAAGGTGACACTTCCCTCTAACAGTGTAGAGTATGAAAATAGAGGTCCTATGCCAACTAGTACCAATGCATCTGTGGAAATATTTTTCGAAATGCCAAGGAAGCTGTCTTACCAGACAGAATGTAAACCTACTGGCATGAATAGCAATAGGTCACATGCTAAGTTCAATCAGCATGATGTATCCTACAATGAGTTTATTACATCAAGAAAAAGGAAGAATATCTTCAATTATCAGGTGAATAAAGGTGCATATCTATGCACCGTTCTAGTGCAAAATTTGCCACCAAATGCCACTTGGCAGGCACTAGGTGAATGTTTTCAATTCAGGGCAAATGTGAAATATGTAAGGCTTTTACCTATTAACAATTATAATGTTAGGGAGGCTATTGTTTATTTTTATTCACAGGGTGATGCACGCAGAGTCGTCAATTGTGATAACGGTGCCTATTTTCAAGACCATTGTCTTGGGTTACAGTTAATGCATCATGCATCATCTAACAGATTTTAAAGTTATTGTGCATCACGTTTGTGGGAACTGTAGACTATTACTCACAGCTGAGGTGTTTTTAGATACACCATACTTTACGAGAATAACACTTGTGGATCTTTTGGAGAATCCAATTGCTGGGATTATTTTAGGAAACGTACCTACTTGCATGAATGTATAAAATGGGATATTGAAAAATGGGAGAGACAACATTTACTACGTTAAAATGCTGTGACTACTAAGGCTCAGTCTCGCATGGAGAAGGATCAACACATACCAATTGTTGATGTATTACCAGAGGATATAACTAAGGAAATGACATCAGAGGAAGAAGAAGATGATAATAATGATGATAATGAAAAGCTTCATCATCAGCAAAGTAATGCTGATATACAGGTAATGGATGATGTCAATACTAATGATGATTCTTTATTTCAGATTGAACTCATGGATAAGGAATCCTTTGGACAGAGACAGAGAGATGATATTTCTATAAGAAAATTTTTTTCATATTACTCATTTAAATGATTTAATGGTAGATGACAATGCTAAACACTGGTATACTATAAAGAATGGGATATTAGTAAGAAACTATCAAGATGCTAATTCCTTAAAGAAACAGATTATGGTACCAGCCTGTTTATTAAAATGAACATACAGGCTTTAGTCCAATCGAACCCAATGTCAATATTAAAACAGCTATTAATTGGAGCTGAGATGAATGAAGAGGTTCAAACCTCATACCTATATGTCATCAACCTAAGGAAAAAAATAATAGACGCATGCCAAATTGCAGTAAAATCATCTGAAAAGGCAAAACTGAGAGCGAGGTTATTTATTAACCAAAACCGCAAATTACGCCAACTGTGGCCTGATGATGAAGCATACGTACTATTACCCAGGAAAGATAACAAATTATTGGTTTCATGGAGAGGACCTTACAGGATCGTGGAGAAACTGTCTGATGTCGATTATATTGTTTCAGTGGATGGAAAAGAAAAAACTTTTCATATCAATATGTTACAGCAGTTTCATACACGTCCACCATATCTTAGACCAGTCTTTGAAGCTCTTGATGAATCTGTCACTCGTCACTCTTCTTTGGCTGTGATACAGGAGGAAAATTCTGATTTGACTAATGGAAATGATTCACTCTTAGTGTTACCTAGTATTCACTTCTTAGCTACTGAAAGTTGGAAAGATGTATCCTTATCTCCAGCGCTGTCTTCTGTTCAGAAAGAACAAGCTACTCAATTGTTACTGTCTTTTGCTGATGTCCTTACTGATGTGCCAGGACATACCGATATCATCGAACATGATATCGTTCTTAATGATTTTCAACCTATTAAGTTGAAACCCTATCCTATACCTATACACTTACATACTCAAGTGAATGAGGAATTAGAATAGATAGTGAAATTAAATGTCATTTCTCCATCTCATTCCCCTTACAGTTTTCCGATGGTCTTGATTCGGAAAAAAGATAAATCTATACGCATGTGCATAGATTTTAGACGTTTAAATTCGGTGACCATTAATGACGCTGAACCACTCCCAGTGTTAGAGACTTTATTACACAGGTTAGCTTCGGCTACATGCTTTTCTAAATTTGATCTTTCTAAAGGCTATTGGCAAGTGCCATTAACGGAGAAATCCAAGCCTTATACTGCCTTTGCTACACCATTAGGTATTTTTGAATTCAATTATATGTCTTTTGGCTTAGTTAACGCGCCTGCGACCTTCGTTCGCATGATGCTAAGACTCTTCTCCGATAGAGAAGATCTTATTACCTATATAGATGACATTTGTCTGTTTCATCAATCATGGGATGAACATTTAAAAGGTATTCAGTCCTTACTTCACACTTTACGTCTCCATAATTTAACTGCACGTCCATCTAAAACTAAAGTTGGATTTCAGGAGATCTCATTTTTGGGTTATAAGGTAGGAGGAGGTTTCTTGAAAATTGACGATACTATTATCTCTAGAATTCTAAACCTTGATGTGCCTAAGACAAAAAAACAGGTTAGAAGTATTCTAGGTCTACTCAATTTTTATCGTAAATTTATCCCCAATTTTTCTGAAATTACATCTGTTTTATCGTCCCTTGTGAATAAAAATGCGCCAAATAGAGTTATATACAGCCATGATTGTGATGTTTCACTAAATTTATTGAAATATATGTTTTCAAAAATGCCTATCTTAAGATTGCCTGATCCTTCGAAACATTTTACCCTCAGAGTCGACGCCTCAAAATAATCAATTGGAGGTTCGTTGTTGCAGGAATGGAATGGCTGTCTGCATCCCACACTCTATGTCAGTAGAAAACTTACGCCTACGGAGCAGAGGTACCCCATTATTGAGAGGGAGCTGTTGGCGATGGTGTTTTGCTTTTCCAAGCTACAGCGCTACTTGCTGGGAGCAAGTTTTACACTGGAGACTGACCAGAGAGCCTTGTCATATTTGAAAACAGCACGCTTCAAGAAAGAAAGAGCTGCCTGTGCCTCTCTGGCTCTCCAACCCAATGAATACCAGATAAAGCCTATCAAAGGATGCGTCAATGTCATCGCCGATGTTTTGTCCCGCTGTGTGAAACATCCACTGGTTGACGAATCAAAGGATGCTTCAACACACTTATAATGACCAAACTTACTTTGTGTAGCTGTTGACAATTCAGAACTATGACGCAACTTTAATATGAAATCAACCGCTACAGAGACCATCCAGTGACAAGAGTGGTACATACTTCAGAAAATTTGCTGCCACAGTGCTTTGTCATGTACAGAAACAGTTTGCTAAACTACAAACAGTATGCCAAGCATCATGATGATGATGTTTTTTCGTATAACCTACGTCGACTAACATATTAAATCCTTTGCCATGTGCTTACGAATACAAGTATGCCAGAACTATACTGTTTTACAACATACAGTTTATAGAATGACTATTTTCTGGATATATTGGAAATGCTATTTATTCCAGACACATTCCGTGAATTATTCAAATAATTCTTACTTTATAATGGATTGCTACTTACATAAAAAGGGAAACAACTAGAAAATGCCAAGGTCTCAAAATTCAAAGGGGACATAACAAAATAAATGTTTCATTGCAACTTGGACTTTGATAATGTAGGACCCAGAGTTAATAACAGTGACTTTCAATTCTAATCCTATTGCTGGGACGACAAACATGGACAGTCGAAATACATGAACTTATATATTGCAGTGAACTTCTTTATTACTACAGATGAAAATGACTGTGCATCTTCGATAATAATTTACAACTACGTGACAATTGTGATCTATGGAACTGTTTTCGGAAATAAGTGATTGAAAAATGAACTTCTTGCAAAAATCACTAGTAACATTAAATAAGTAATATCATTAAGTACTAAATATAATGTTAATTCATTTAAACCACAAGAGGTTACATACCAAGTGTAATGAAGTAATTTAAAGTGTGCATATATTACTTGATATATTTTCACATTACAGTGTATTAACATGATCAGTCATCCGATCAGACTACATTCATACACATAATCATAACTATTTTGACATAATGTCGCAGTCACTCATTATGAATTGATTTGTCTGCCTCATATGATCTATTATGTCTTTGATTGCTAATTATGCATGTCATTGATAAATAGGGAGACTTACATGACTGACATGACATAGGATGTTTCTTGACATTGTGTGCTGTATGAGTGCCTTGACTGACACATGCTAACATTTTTTTTTTCTTTTTCTCGCACTGCCCTATTATTAATATGGTGACCTCACAGTAGTGTCAAAAGAGATGTCTCTGAAATAGACAATGGGTTTAGTGATCTTATCACTGGATTCCACACCTTGTGTGTCTAATTGTCGATTGTGGAGCACGCATCTAGGTGCTATATCAATGGGGACAGTTGTAGGAGATTCATGTGTCACCTGGTTACTCCAGTGATTTTATTGTTTTGCAATGGAAATAATGAAAAGTTCCTTTTCATTATTTTACTGCAGGGGGAGTAAATGTTATGTCTAAATATCATAACATTGGTGGTCTACGATCACTTCCTTGTTTGTTGTTTACAGACGGTTGTCATGAGTTTCCGGAAGTGACGTCTTGACTGCTGCTCAAGAATAGTGGCAGACGTGAGCGTGTTAATCTTGGACACGAAGGCGTCTTTGCCTAACATTCCGCTTGTGTCTTTTGACCAGTATGCATGGCTAGTGTCCGTTAGGACTAGATTTTAGAATATGTCCTTCGTTGGAGTAATATGATTACCACACCTGCAACACGTATATTGCCTGCACTGATTTATGCCTGCAGTACTTATTAATGTCAGTTTAAGTTAAGCAGTGTGTGTGGAATTCTGTGCACGTAAGTTTTGACAGGACAGTAGAGACATGTGCCTAGAAAGCTTCAATGTCGAATCCTACTCAATATGGAGTATCTGTGATTAAACGTATTAACTGTCAAAAGCTGTTAGGCCTTAGTGTCTGAGTACCTGTGTTGCGGGCCAGGGAGTATCGAATGTTTGGCCATAATTAATATTCCATAAATACTACAATGGAGTCTATAAGGATAACCCTGGAAGGGAACTCAGCAGGCCAAGATTTCTAATAAAGAGTGTCCAAGCATTGAGCTTAATGCACTGAGAGAACAGGACGTCTGTGGGACTGTTCCTGTAGAAGATAAATAATATATACAGTAGATTTTCCCCGCAACATGTACCAACAAAACAACAGCATAAACAACAACGCCGCCACTGGAATAGTCTTGATAAAAGAGCTTGTCGTATTGCTGTCAGAAATTTTCTGAATATAATCAAACAACGAAAGACATGGGCAGTACAAAATGTTACAACAAGTGACCAGCAAACTTGCTTAATTACGACAGAAGATGGAATGAGGGTACAAATCAGAACAATACAACGACGCATAAAACTACCTAACATACATCACCAGGTTGGGTTTGTAAAATCAAGTGACACGCGATAGGTCCCCATGATTAGTAGTTAAAATAGGCCAGACTTACAAGTGAAGAAAAGAACTATGATCAGTGTTACAACACAAACAGATGTTGACCGTAACACCGCTATAATAAACACTAGCAAGCCAGAACCAGTACACTTCAACACATCTGATGTACACGTTGAGCAGAGAAGAGATCCTGAAATTCTCAAAATCATCAAACAAATAGAAACGAAACTTACATCATGTAAACAGTTTATAATCTTGCCACATGATCAATTACAAAATGAGAAACAAGAAGGTGGATATATCAATCAAGCTCTGGAAGCGATAAGAGTAAATATAAACGAAACGACAGGACTGTCTCCGTTCTACATGCTATATGGACGTGAACCTACCTTCCCATTAGACAATCTCCTGCAACCCCAAAGGAAGTATCAAGGTGAGGATCCCATTGAAGTTATACTACAAGAAAAGTATAGAGCACACCAGATAGCTAATCGAAACTCCCAAAAAAGCTTTTAAGAAATGGCAGAAGCAGCATGATAAAAGAGCTCACTTAGAACAATTTCAAGTTGGTGATAAAGTTTATTACAAGAAGAACGTTCGAAATAATAAATTTGAAGCACGATGGCTTGACGGATATAAAGTGTTGGAACAGACAACACCTATAAATTATATATTATGGAATGAAGAAAAGAACATAGTCACCAAAGCACACGCAGCGCAGATAAAGAAAGATAATCATCGCCCCACAGCACCGCCAGCTTTACAGAGTAGCAGACCAGTACGAAAAGCCACGTTGAGTTACTATGATTTTACAGACTCGTCAAGCACTTCACATAGTTGTGGTAAAGTGGGATATTATAAATATTTATAGGGGACTTAGTGTACTGACTGAGATCAGCTGTGAAGGTATCTGTATCTAATAAGTGTGGTGTATTACAGATGACCTTACTTTGCTACCACATTTATACCTCAGTCAGACTTATTCTGGAATATTGTGATGACTACGTTGAATGTCTTGGGTTATGATAATGATGAAGTGTATGTTCACAACAACCAACAGACAGATAAACAATTTAATTTAATCCACAATACTTTACAACACTGTGACACTCACATACATAGAACACTCTATAAGACTATCTTAATAAGTCAAGTGTTAACTTTTAAAATATGTATTAATTCCTGTCAATAATACATATCCTGATTCAACTACAAAGTGAATCAGGAATCACAATCAAATGTAATCACAAGTTGTGTGTACACAATTTATAGATAGGATCTTTGTATTGACATATATTATTATTGCAATTTGTGTGTAAGTTGTGCTGTAGTACTATGAGGTAATACTGGCTTTTCAAGCTAGGTTGTTGTTTGTCATCATGACTTCAAGTGTTTGTTTCTGGTGGAAATAATATTGGAAAGGTTCACAGTTTCTTTTTATTTGAAACAAATAAATGTCCCTCTTGATTTAAGGTAAAGTCACTTTTAGAGGGGGTATACACAAGATTGAGCTGCTCTGGCCACGAAATCTTAACTTCTGTGTGGGCGGCAGGACACAGTCTCCACTGCTCGCTTGCTTCACCGTTTCCTTGAGAAACAACACTGGTTGATATCTTGACCAAGGAGTATGCTACCAGCCTCTGGATTCAGCAAAACTCAGACCAGGTGCTGCTTTAATACGTTAGTACCACGGTCCCTGAAATAAGAAGGTTGTACCTCCTACTTCAGAAATAATTTATAATCTATTTCCACACTGAAGCACATTACATTACAAACACAGAGTTCAGCGCTGTAGGCCAACTTCTAGCTTCTCATGTACAATATACACCAGTATTCCTCTCCCTAATGGTTACAACGCCTCTGCAATTCCAGCATTAATTCCTTCTACACAATAAGATAGGTGTCATAGTACTATTTGGCAATTCCATATAGGCCTAGGCAGTTAAACTCCTCTCCGACAAGTTTTGTTCATGGTGGAGCAATATCTAGGCTTTGCCTCATGTTTGTTACTGAACCACACATATACAGACATAAATTATCAATTCACATTCAATTTTCATCTAAAAGAGATCAAATATGTCTTCATGTCAATTCAAGGAAATATTAAACAAATACGTTGACTGGCGATGATTTATGGCACAATTCCGATCTGCCTCTGTCCCAGGCTTTCATTAGAAAAATATGAACTGGTTCTCAACGCACTTGCTTCTACACAGTTTAATTTCAATAAGTGGCACTGAACCGACGCTCCTAATTGACTATATTAAATGGTCTAGCCAAAAGACCATGTTTACAAAAGCATTTGAAAAAAGTACCCTTCCTACCGTTTCCCTTAACAACCAAAAATAGTATTTGCAGTCGACTAATCATGTTTCGCCTTACATATTATTCTAGCCAATCCAATCGGATCTAACGTGTTGGCATCATTCCCCCTAAAGCAGTTTCCAAACATGAGCAAATATGATCGTGTGCTGTCAGACAACACCACTGTAATATTTTGGCTATAATTTGTTAACCACTAGACTATTTGCGTAACACCTAACATATTCCTTGTCAGCAAGTCCTAAGGCACTCAAATATATAAATTTAATGGGGCCAAGTGGCTTCGTTCAAAATATGTATTTGTTTCTACCACCCGTTCCCTCCTATACGATGGGGTGTCTTCTGTACTGTCAGGCTAAAGTCAGGATTTCAGACGTAAAACAGTATTGGGTCATGTTTCCTAATAAGCATTAACCATGTTTTTTTAAAACCTAACCTCGTATTGGTAGTGTTTTTTTGTCCCTGTTTATTTGAAAAAAAGCAAGCCTGCGTGCCTTTCGCGTGGGGTGGCATTAATTTTATATCGCGAGACTGTGGTAGTATTGCATGCGTTCCTCCGTTCATCCCTCTCTCTCTCTCTCTCTCTCTCTCTCTAAGTCCGTCTGTCTTTTAGGTTACGTATTGTATATAATGACATTAATGCTAGTATTATATCTAGGTCATTAAGCAGTGTGCGTATCTCAAGGTTTTCTAAGAAACACAGTACACGTTTTATTTTTTTGAAACGCGTGTAGTTGATGCAGTAGGCTTTACTAGCAAACGTGAAAGCGTTACAATTATGCAGACGAAGTAGAAAAAGGGGATCTCGGGTTCAGTCATTATGGCGTTCCACGACACAGGCGTACGCCATTGTGACAGCACTGGTCTTTTACCATTCTTCTTTCCTTTTATTGAATTAATTCGTTAGTCTTTACATTTACTTTTTAATTTAGATATGTGGATTTAGAATTTTTCACGACAAATTCTCCCCACTTAAAACAGACATTATATGTCAGTCTATAATTCTATATACACATAGAGAAATTTAATATTATTCCTGGTGAGCACTTTGATTCTCATCACACGGATGGCGGCTTAGAAAATCAACTCCCAGGTTGGTTTTTCCAGAAATATACTCTATGCTGAATTGGAATGGCTGCAAAAGTAAGGACCATCTGAGTAACCTCGAATTTTCATGCCTAGCCTGCGCTAGAAACGACAAGGGTTTGTGATCCGTTTGCAACTTGAATGGCTTCCCATACAGATAAATATTGAATTTCTTTATTGCCCATATTACTGCAAGACATTCTTTTTCGCTAGTTGAGTAATTCGTTTCAGCTTTATTCAACTTTCTGCTAGCATATGCCACTGGGGTTAATTCCCCATCCAGGGCATCTGATTTCTGTAACAGGGTCGCGCCCAACCCGATATTACTTGCATCCGTTCTCACAATGAATTCTTGACTTAAGTCAGGTAATTTCAAAATAGGTTTGCTTGTGAGCTTTTCCTTCAATTTCTGGTATGCCAATTCACACTGTGCTGTCCATGTAATTCGATCTGGATTTCCTTTGCGTGTCAAATCAGTTAACGGTGCACAAATGGAATTAAAGTTTTTGATATACTTTTGGTAGAAACCACATAATGAGACAAAGGATCTCACGTCTTTCTTGGTTTGTGGCCTCGGGGCTTTCTTTAGTTTCTCTAAATTCTTGGGGTCAGGGGTCATGTTTCCCTGATGGACTGTGTGTCCCAAGAAATCTAATTCTTTACATCCAACGCAACATTTGGTTGGTCGGGCTGTTAAATTTGCTTCTCTAAGTCGATTAAACAGCATGTTCAGAGAGTCAATGTGTTCTTCAAATGTTTCTGTTGCTATAAGGATATCATCCATGAAGTTTGTGATGCATGGATTATTCAGAGGATCCAACAATTTTCTCATCATTCTAGAGAAGACACTAGGCGCATTCTTCAATCCAAATGGCAATCTGTTAAACTCATAGTGTCCCTCTGAGGTACTAAATGCTAGGTATGGTCTAACCTCAGGCTTTACTGGAATCTGATAGTATCCTTTACTCAGATCCCCTTTTGAGAAATATTTAGCTTTATTTAGCCTGGCAAACAACTGATTTGTATCCGGCAATGGATCCATCTGACCTTCTGTGATAGCATTCAGTCTCCTATAATCTATACAGAGTCTATGTTCTCTAGAGGGTTTCCTTAAGAGCACCACACTGGAACTATACGAAGATTCACTGTGTGAAATTATTCACTCCTTCAACAAATAGTCTATCTCTTCCTTCAAGGCTTTCTCCTTAGCAAAAGGAATCGAATAGGCTTTCATACAGACAGGTGTGGGGTCTATCAGCTTCATGTCATATTCCAATAAGTTTGTATGCCCCGGTCGGTCCGTTAACACCTCTGTATGATCATCTAGAACCTGTTGCACTCTCTCCTTCTGATTTTTCGTTAAATGTGTACTGATTTTCACCTGTGCCGCTGTCTCACAGGGATGTAATAAATATTCAAATGATGAAAGTGGTTCCTTTTTCATCTCCATTGCAATGGACAAGGTCAACAAGTGTGTCTCTTCCTGATTTTCTCTTTCCAAATATTTCTTCAGGAGATTCACATGATAGATTTTTTCTGTCCCCTTCTTATCTATCTTATAATTTGTTCTAGACACCTTCTCTAGAACTGTATATGGACCTTGCCATCCAATTTTTAACTTATTCTGACTACCGGGTAGAAGAAGCAGTACCTTCTCTCCCACAGCCAAATCTCTGTCTTTAGCTTTCCAGTTGTAATAGGCAGCATGTTTTTTCCTGGCTTGTCTCAAATTTTCATTGGCAAGTTTACAGCCAGTTTTTAAACGAGTGGTCAGCTCATTCACATATTGGTATGAGGATGTAATATTTTGCTCTGCCTTTTCATCAGTCCACGTTCTTAACAGAGCTTCGAGTGGACCTTTTATTGGCCTTCCAAATAATAATGTTGCCGGGACCATACCGGTTGAACTATGGGGTACCTCCCGATAAGCAAAGAGGGCGGCGTGAAGGTACTGGTCCCATGTATCTGGTTTTTCGTGTGCCAACTTTCTCAGGATCGACATCAACGTGCCATTAAATCTTTCCACTTGGTCGTTCCCTTGGGGATGGTACACACTACAATGGAAGTGTTTGGCCTGGAAGATCCTGAAAACTTCTGTTAGTTTCCCCTTGAAATGAGAGCCATTATCAGTCAAGATTTGATTGGGAAAGCCTAACCTTGTAAAAATTGTGAGTAATGCCTCTGCCACATGTTTAGAGTCAACCGATGACAGGGCTACCGTCTCTCCCCACATAGAACACGTGTCCACCAGAGTCAGAATGTAGCTGTTCCTCCTCTTGGTTCGAGTGAGAGGTCCCACAAGGTCCACGGCAATTCTCTCAAAGGGTGTTCCCACTATGGGCATTTCCCCTAGAGTTGCTGGTGCAGTCCAATGCTTAGGTGCTACTCGTTGGCACTCTGGACAGGATTTTACATATCGTTTGATATCTTCAGTTATCCCTGGCCAGAAATAGTGACAAGCTATACGCTGTCCTGTTGCGCTGATCCCCATATGACCACTGAATGGAATCGCATGCCCTAGTTCCAACACTTTAGTCCTATATGAAGTGGGAAGGACCAGCTGTCCGTGACCATTGGATTCAGATCCAGCCTTCCTATAAATTAGCTTGTTCTTCATATAAAATTCTCACTTGCCTGGAGGTGTATGAGATTTGGGCAACTTCTTGAAACACGGCTTGAGTGTTTTTTCCTCAGCCTGTGCCTTCCTCATCTCATCTGGATGAGTATTTATTGGATTTTCCTCCTCCTTTTTGGACTGTGATGTGGTCTGCACCGTTGCCAATATCACAGGTCTCTTGGGATTCCCCAAGAAGACATATCTACACCCCAATATCAGAGGGTAGATTGGCTCATTTATCACTGCTGCTTTTATGATTCCTTCCACATATCGCGTTTTCACCTTTATCCGGGCGACGGGAAAAGTCATGGTCGCTACATCCTTGGTTGCAGTTTGAATCTCCACTGTTTCTGTGGTGTATTGATCTGCCTGCACCAGGTGAGAACTCACAACGGAATCATAATCTAGACCTGTATCATATAAGCACCTTATGGTGACTCCCTTACAGATGACATCTTCACACACTGGGGGTGGTATTGTTCCTGTAGTTCCGCAGGTTTGACCTTTTTTCCCTTCTTTCCAGATGTCATAGCAGCACAATGAGGAGGTTTCCTTCTACAATGGTCAGTATCATGATTGTCCATCCGACAATTCTTACACCACCTCCTGTTTTGGTTGAAAGATTTTCTTTCATCAAATTTCCTTTCTTCGAATTGTGGGGTTTTATTTTTATTGTCATACCGTGGCCTATCAAACTGGTGCTTACCTTTGTTCTGATCTCTAGGATCAAATTTATTAAAGTTATGTGGTGCCTTAAAATTATCTACCTGTTTCCTTCTATTCCCCGATACCTCTGTCTGAGCTGCTTGATACCTTTCAGCGACATTCAGTAACTCACCCAGTCTCTCTGCACCTTGTTCCATGAGAAACTTTCTCAGGTCTGGAGCCATGGACTCTCTTAATTCTTCTGTAAGGATCATTTCCTTAAGATCTTGGGTTTTCCCCAGAGCCGTCCATTTCTCCAAGTATGTCTCTAACCGTGCAGAGAACTGGTGATAGGTCTCACCTGACAGTAGTTTAGCATTCCTAAATTTTTTCCTATAAAATTCTCCATTCTTTTCATATCTTAACAAAAGAGCCTGCTTTAGCATGTCATAATTTTCTTGATCACCTCTGCTCATTTTGGCAAAAATTTCATAAGCTGCACCACGAAGCCCTTGCGATAACTTTAAGCTCCACCTTTCTCTCTCTAACCCATACGTGGTAGCTAATAGTTCATATCTATTTAGATAGCTCTCGATATCATCTTCTTTCTCCACAAAATAATCTAAATGAAAATTCATAGCTGAGGTTGAGGCTCCCTGACTAGCAGAGGCATCAGAGGTAAAGGGACTGGCACCATTTTCAGGAGCATGGCCTTGAAATTCCAACTCCCTTAGTCGTAACTCGTGCTCCCTTTGTAATCTCTTCTCCTCCTTTTCTGCTTCCTTTTCTGCAGCCTGTCTCCTTTCTTCTCTTTCTGTAGCTTGCCTTCTTTCTTCGGCTTCCCTTTCTGCAGCTATTCTCTTTTCTTCATACTGGAGCCTTTTAATCTCCCTATCTGCCTCCAATGCCTTAGCCTCAGCCTCAATCTGCAACCTCTTAATTTCCTTTTCCGCCTCTAACTTTCTTTCAGCCTCTTTTTCTAATCTTTCCGATTCTAATCTTCTTTTTGCTTCAAATTTTCTTTCTTCACGTTCAATATATTTGTCACATTCCGTGGTGACATAAGCAATCATAACTTGCCCGTCCATTCCTAACTCTTTAGCAGCCTGCACAGCAGCAGATCGAAATTTTGCTAGGTCCGCCATTTTATAACAGGCATATGTAAACAATTCAATCTATAAATAATTATCTAAGGACAACCACAGGCACTGAGAGCTCAACCTTATCTATTTTCCACCCAAGGATACCTTTTAATTTTTTATTATTCCCTGAAGTGAATTACCCCCAATATATATAATAGGGAAAGATTCAAAATCCCGGACGAGCCCCCAATATATGTGGTAAAGTGGGATATTATAAATATTTATAGGGGACTTAGTGTACTGACTGAGATCAGCTGTGAAGGTATCTGTATCTAATAAGTGTGGTGTATTACAGATGACCTTACTTTGCTACCACATTTATACCTCAGTCAGACTTATTCTGGAATATTGTGATGACTACGTTGAATGTCTAGGGTTATGATAATGATGAAGTGTATGTTCACAACAACCAACAGACAGATAAACAATTTAATTTAATCCACAATACTTTACAACACTGTGACACTCACATACATAGAACACTCTATAAGACTATCTTAATAAGTCAAGTGTTAACTTTTAAAATATGTATTAATTCCTGTCAATAATAGATATCCTGATTCAACTACAAAGTTAATCAGGAATCACAATCAAATGTAATCACAAGTTGTATGTACACAATTTATAGATAGGATCTTTGTATTGACATATATTAGTATTGCAATATGTATGTAAGTTGTGCTGTAGTACTATGAGGTAATACTGGCTTTTCAAGCTAGGTTGTTGTTTGTCATCATGACTTCAAGTGTTTGTTTCTGGTGGAAATAATATTGGAAAGGTTCACAGTTTCTTTTTATTTGAAACAAATAAATGTCCCTCTTGATTTAAGGTAAAGTCACTTTTAGAGGGGGTATACACAAGATTGAGCTGCTCTGGCCACGAAATCTTAACTTCTGTGTGGGCGGCAGGACACAGTCTCCACTGCTCGCTTGCTTCACCGTTTCCTTGAGAAACAACACTGGTTGATATCTTGACCAAGGAGTATGCTACCAGCCTCTGGATTCAGCAAAACTCAGACCAGGTGCTGCTTTAATACGTTAGTACCAAGGTCCTTGAAATAAGAAGGTTGTACCTCCTACTTCAGAACTAATTTATAATCTATTTTCACACTGAAGCACATTACATTACAAACACAGAGTTCAGCGCTGTAGGCCAACTTCTAGCTTCTCATCTACAATATACACCAATATTCCTCTCCCTAATGGTTACAACACCTCTGCAATTCCAGCATTAATTCCTTCTACACAATAAGATAGGTGTCATAGTACTATTTGGCAATTCCATATAGGCCTAGGCAGTTAAACTCCTCTCCGACAAGTTTTGTTCATGGTGGAGCAATATCTAGGCTTTGCCTCATGTTTGTTACTGAACCACACATATACAGACATAAATTATCAATTCACATTCAATTTTCATCTAAAAGAGATCAAATATGTCTTCATGTCAATTCAAGGAAATATTAAACAAATACGTTGACTGGCGATGATTTATGGCACAATTCCGATCTGCCTCTGTCCCAGGCTTTCATTAGAAAAATATGAACTGGTTCTCAACGCACTTGCTTCTACACAGTATAATTTCAATAAGTGGCACTGAACCGACGCTCCTAATTGACTATATTAAATGGTCTAGCCAAAAGACCATGTTTACAAAAGCATTTGAAAAAAGTACCCTTCCTACCGTTTCCCTTAACAACCAAAAATAGTATTTGCAGTCGACTAATCATGTTTCGCCTTACATATTATTCTAGCCAATCCAATCGGATCTAACGTGTTGGCATCATTCCCCCTAAAGCAGTTTCCAAACATGAGCAAATATGATCGTGTGCTGTCAGACAACACCACTGTAATATTTTGGCTATAATTTGTTAACCACTAGACTATTTGCGTAACACCTAACATATTCCTTGTCAGCAAGTCCTAAGGCACCCAAATATATAAATTTTATGGGGCCAAGTGGCTTCGTTCAAAATATGTATTTTAAACAAAATCCATGGTGATATCACGAGAAGAAAGAAAACATCAGATTAAGTTGGGAGAACAGGTCCTGGAGCAGGTCGACCACTTTAAATATCTCGGAGCTATTATAGACCAAAAGGGAGGCATCAAAGAAGAGTTGGCCACTCGAAAAGCAGCGGCTGGGAGACTTTTTCAGGCCATAAATCGTGGATTCCTCAGCAAGAAAGAGGTTGGTAAGAAAACGAAGATGGCTGTATACCGCTCCACCTATGTCCCAGTCTTGACATATGGATGCGAGTCGTGGGCAATAACTACAACCCACAAAAGCCAGATCCAAACCTCAGAAATGAGGTATCTGAGGAAAGTGGTTGAAGTAACAAGAAGAGACATGGTCCGCAACCAGACGATCCGTCAAGGCCTAAAATCCCATCCGCTGCAGACCCAAATAGAACAGTCCCAACTAAGATGGTTTGGCCATGTCTGCAGAATGGGAGAAGATCGGCTACCACGACAAGCATGGGAAACAAAGAGCCAGGGATCCAGACCTCCAGGACGACCCAGAGTCCGCTGGGAGGACAACATTAGACAATCTTTGAAGGACCGAGGACTAGAATGGAACCAGGCCAGGAAGAAGACAGCTGATAGAATGGTCTGGCGCTCTCTCTTCCAAACCTCTACACCTCACGGTAGAAGGGGAACGACTAAGTAAGTAAGTAAGGCATTAATTTTATATCGCGAGACTGTGGTAGTATTGCACGCGTTCCTCCGTTCATCCCCCCTCTCTCTCTAAGTCCGTCTGTCTTTTAGGTTACGTATTGTATATAATGACATTAATGCTAGTATTATATCTAGGTCATTAAGCAGTGTGCGTATCTCAAGGTTTTCTAAGAAACACAGTACACGTTTTATTTTTTTGAAACGTGTGTAGTTGATGCAGTAGGCTTTACTAGCAAACGTGAAAGCGTTACAATTATGCAGACGAAGTAGAAAAGGGTGATCTCGGGTTTAGTCATTATGGCGTTCCATGACACAGGCGTACGCCATTGTGACAGCACTGGTCTTTTACCATTCTTCTTTCCTTTTATTGAATTAATTCGTTAGGCTTTACATTTACTTTTTAATTTAGATATGTGGATTTAGAACTTTTCACGACAAAAGTGAACACGACACAGATGGTGAGCAGAACACTAACGAAGAACAACGTAATACTCCAGATCAGCTACAAGATGCTATACATCGCCTGACTCGCTGCAGAGAAAACTCAGAAGACGAAGATGATATTCCACCAGCAGAACTAAGAGAGAGATTGATATACAGAGATAATCGTCTACACGAGAGTGATAGTAGTACGCCACAATCGGTACATGATGAAGAGCCCCATACATCCATAACAAGTCAAACATACTATGGCAGTCAGAGATTACCACCGTCAGCTTCCAGTCAACACCAGCCTTCACGTTCCAGTTGGGACAGCGAAGACGAGAAGCCTTTGCAACCAGCAACGAGAAACAACATAACCCCCCATAGTAGAAGCCTTACAGAAGAACATGCGAGTCGACAGTTACCACCGTCAACTTTCAGTCATCACCAGCTTACACATTCCAGTTGGGACAGCGAAGACGAGAGGCCTTTGCAACCAGCAACGAGAAACAACATAACCCCCCCCCCCCCCCAGTAGGAGCCTTACAGAAGAATATACGAGTCGACAGTTACCACCGTCAACTTCAAGTCAACACCAGCCTATACACTCTAGCTGGGACAGTGATGATGAGAGACCTTTACAAGCAACGAGAAGCAACACAACACATCATAGTCGGAGCCCTCCAGCAGAACATATAAACAGTAACAAGAATATCATTGATACACCTGTGGTACCTGTTGAATCAGAACTTGACATAACGGAACGAGAAGAAAGTGACATCGATTGCATGGATGACACTACCAACACCGAGATACGTATAGCTACCAAGCGCCCTTACCAACCTTCGTCACCTGATACATCACCAAGAGCGAAGTTGTTACGCCTACCGCAAGAACATGTACGAGCCAGATTCAAAAGAAATCATCGTGAAGTACACAAACTGTCTATAGGTTTACATCAACATACAAATATTCGTTCGCCCCCTTTCTCCTGTAGAGCGACTATAAATACGACAGCGCAGTCAAACCAACTTCGTCACAGTACAACAGTCGCCTCTCCGGTAGAGAAATTATACTGTTGGAACTTGCAAAACGTATCTCCAACTTAGTGTAATCGTCGTAAAGTACTCACCCAGCTACAGTACTAATTCGCAGCACTCACCCAGCAGTAGTGCTGAAGAGGTACTCCAATCATTATAGTACCCAACGTTAAGTTAATTAATTAAGTTTCTCTGTGGTTAATTTAGTGGATATTGATATTCCGGAGCACACTTAGACACTCACATTACTCACTAACCTTTTTGTAGAGAGAGTATAGAACTTTGAAACTGAAAGATACAGAAAATAAACATATTACATATAATCTCATGAGTGTCACAAAGTAGATTAAATACATATAATCTCATGAGTATGATAAAGTAGAATAACTACATAGAATCTCATGAAGCCTAACAGTGTTCTTCCCAAGGTACAAAATTCAGCACACCAGAGGATCAAGACTGGTAATTATTAATATATATAAATCGCATTAGATGTATGTTGATGATGTATCAATTTCAGGCATATACTTTTCAGGGACCAGACAAAGAGGAAAATGAAAAAAAGAAGAGAAGAAGAGATCTGATACAGACTCAGTCAAGTTATAGTAGAGTAAGAAACTCTCTTTGCACTGATGATGAGCGTCCCCACTTGCCATTGTAATGCTTATATAGCGACACTAGGGATACGACATGGTTGCAGTATTGATGCCTGTAGGTATTGCTTACTTGAGAAATGATGGTAATGATACTTATATAATCAGGTCTACATTAATTTCAGACAATGATGTTGGGTATTTTGCTAGGTCTGATATACATGGGTATAACATATAGCTTCAGACGAGTTGTCGATTTGACTGGTGCATCCAAGGCTAGAATCAGCCGAGCACATCAAACTCTAACTTATAGACACATATCTTTCACTATCGCCCCAGGACAGGTACTAGTGCATGCATATAGCTTCAGACAGAGTTGACGATTTGACTGGTGCATCCAAGGCTAGAATCTGTCGAGCACATCAAACTCTGACTTATTGACATGTCTTTCACTATCGCATTGGGACATTTGTTTATGCATATTTTTTCTACTACTTAAGTTCATTCTGCTTATCTGTCCGATATAGTGTATCAACGACATTAACGGCGGATATTTTAAGACATAAAAAGGTACTGACAAACCTGTGTCCAGAGGCAGTTACCATGTCGAAAACATGTATATAACTAAATATTATAAATATAGAGTTATGGTTGATTTTTATTGTTGTATTGGATGAGGTTGACTATTGATAATATAATTCAAACTAAATTTTGGCAATTGTAATGAGATAAGGTTACACTTGGCATCCTAATTTTTTCCTTGAGATTTGTTTTAGATATTAAGATTTAGACTTTGAGAATGTATATTAATACAGGAGCAGAGATGGTGGTATGCTGAAGGTAGATGGATTAGTAGTTGATAGAACACAAATGTCTCCCTATGGGATACATTTGTATGGCCCCGGGTTGTATGTCACCGTTGGGTTTGCTCAAAGCATTATTTGTGCTTCAAGCAAGGTTTATATGAACGGTGATTTGGTTTTAGTCAAGTAAAAGATTGTAGAAAAATGGTTTAGGAAATATGAATGGATTTGGATACAGACTATTTGTCTTAGTTGAAGGGAGATAAAATGAGTGAAGGGATGCTTTGAGAAAAGGGAGGAAACTCCGTATATTACGGTTGGTGGATAAAAGTCTTGAATTAGGGTTAAGCAGGTTTAGTAGGTTCTCAATTGTGGTTGAGAAAATTAGCATGTAACGATTTTGTAGTAAGCTTTAAAGAAGAGAATATGGTGTTCAGTTCAAACGTCAAAGGGAGATAACGTATAATTAAGTCCCTTGTAGGTTTTAGTGAGTTGAGGGAAAAAATACACACGGGAATAGAGTGAGAGAAGTCTAAAAATAACTGACGATAGTTCACTGAATTCGCTTACGTTGTAAAAGCGTGAGCAATTTTTTTCCAGTGAGTAGAAATAAGGCTGACCAATCGATTTAGCTGGTAAACAGGGACAGATCAGCTGAGCATTGACTAGAAGTCAGGGGCAGAACGGTTTACGGCTCGCAAGTGTGCGGTCGTGTATTTCTGAAGATGAAGAAACAAGAATGTTGTGCGGTTGCCACAAGTTTGATAAGATCTGCAGAAGTTATCACATATAGATTAGAAGTGACAAAGTAAACTCATAAGGTATATAGATAAGTTAGGAGATGCTAGTCCTAGGAAATTCGGAGGATGTGATTAAGATTAGTCAGAACAGTATGAGTAAACTAAGAAGTTTCATAGTCAGAGAAAAATGCTACTTAAGAGAATTTGTTTTATAATGTCACTAGTGAGGGTATTCACAGGAGAGATTCAGGGAATCACCTGTAAGTATTGACCTTTTATGAATTATTATGCATTTTGATGAACATTTTCCTGATTAGCAGCAGAGAAATCACAAGACGATATGTTAGAAAAATGAGTAAATGAAATGGTACTGGGCGGGAAGTTTAAAGAAGAGAAGCAATGGAATGCCCAGGATGTACCAGAGGAATAGAAATACAAAGTACTTTGCATAAAGTTGATCAGGAGTTTTGAAGCAGATTGGGCAAAATGAAATAGAGCTTGAGGAAGCTAAATAAGTACTTTGAGATGAGATAAGCACAAAGGGGATTAAATGCCTGCTTATTTTTTAGATACAGAATGTATACTTGAGGTAACTATGATATGACTGCAGGTGTGCTCTATATGAAGAATTACCTGCATCTTTGAAATATATATATATTACATGTAAATAAATAAGGATTTTGTAAGAGAACAAACAAATGCTTGAGTTGATCCATGAAGGATTGTTGTTGAATGCCTGATCATCAATCACTATAATAAAATCACTGTACGATCATTCACGGAATAACAACCAAGAAGGGTACGAACGAGCCAAGGGTTGAAAGTAAGAAGGAAAGTAGTTCATCCAAGAATTGTCAACTCTGGCGGAGAGGGCCAGTACCAAACACTACTTACTTAAAACTTGGAAGATATACAAGGAGACTGGTGTGAGTCATACAACTAGGCCTGCCATCTGTCACCTAGTGAAATATAGCACGGTCACACATATGCTAATTGATGCCGTAACTAGTCTTCAGATAGACACATCAGCGGTTACAGTTGCTGCAAAACCTATATTGGCCAAACAGGCAAACGACTTGGGGACAGATTCAGCCAGAACTTGAATGACATCTCTCAGCAAAAATCCACACCAGTTGCCATACACTTTAATGGTTCTGACCACCATGGTCCCATCGATATCCAGGTCACGGCGTTCAGATCCTGCTCCTCTGACACTTCTAGCCGAGAACAGCTAGAGAACCGTCTTATCCACCGCATGGGGTGTCTAAAACCAGCTGGTCTTAACACTCTACACACCTTTGTCTGAGGTCACCCTTTCCTCTCTTGTTCTATTTTGACTCTTTCCACTCTTATCCTATTTTTCTACTTTTCTGCCGCCGTCTAATAATATGTATGAATATATAATACACTGTTTTTAATATGTCTTGATTTTTTATTTCATATTTATTTATCTCCAACTTCTTCTGTCCTCTTCTATTTCCAGTCCCCACTGATACTACGTTTGGGTTGTTTATTGTTCAGTTTCGTTTTTTAGTTTCTTAGTATGTATTGTGTGCATCCGGTGGTGGCAGTCATTTCCTTTTCCGGGCACGCTCGTCCGTTCGCGGGCAGCAAAAGTGTTAGGACTTCGATGCCTTCAGGGAAGTACTTAGGTTTTATTTTTATATTCATTTAGGTTCTTATGTGTTCTATCTAGCCTTCACTTTCTTTCCTTTCCCCGACGAAGGCCTTGTGGCCGTAACGTTGGCTATTTTCTTTGTCTTTTGTCCTCGTAAGACAATTCACCTTTTTTCGATTTTTTTCACACCCATCCATTGTTTCTATTTAAGGTAGTCTCACAGGAGTTTTAAAGAAAAAAAGCAGAACAACTGAGGTCATAAACGTATTATTCTCCCGCCCTTTCTGTGAAGTAATATATTTTCGCTAGTATTTCTAAGCCCTCAGCTAAAGGTGATTCAGCAAAATCGTAATCTAGTCGCTCTATCTCATTATGTATTTAGAACACTGAGTCATACGGGTGCAGACATACACTTCATTCAATAGTGACAATTCAACTATAGCTTTACAATTACATATAAACAGATTTAATAATCACTTATAGTTTAACAATGTAACATAAATAAAGTTGTTTATGAAAAGGAAGCGATGATATTTATCATCATCAAATGATTTAAACTGTGATGGTAATTAGGGAAAATTGTGAAATGTTCATTGGTGGTGCTGTTATAGTACTTACCTTCCGGTGTGGGGTTGGTTGGCGTCTGCTTCAGTGGCTGTGGGTTCCCACAGGTGCTTTTGACTGTACTTTTCTACAATAGTCAAGTTTGGTGGCTGTAACACGCCTCATGCATTAAGGCTGATGTGACGGTATTACCTCCTCTGCTTTGCAATAGTGGTCCAGCAGTGGCCAAAACTCAAGAGTATCTAATATGGGCTTCAAAGGGAGTCTACCTTCGCACAAGATTACTCTTGGCAGAGATGTAAATAGAAGAAACAAAACGCTTCTATCTCCAGGGAGTCTTCACAAGATATTCAGAATAAGCGAGAACAATACTGATTTAGCTGAGTATGTTAACTCTGTAATTCTGCCGACATTTTTGTGAAGGATTTAAGCACTTATTAATTTCAGCTCGTCAAGCCCCCACCCCTGATTTACTCAGTGGAATTATTATTATTCTACTATAGCTCTGTTTAGAGTGTGTGTAGTAAATGGACTGAGACAAACATGCAGTAACTTTAAAATGATTAAATCGAAGTTAAATTAGTATAATTACAAATAAAAAAATTTAATTATCACTTAAGTTGTAACAGTTCAAAAATAATTTGAATAGTTATGGATCAAGAAAAGTTATCATCACGGTCTTTATGGATTGTGAAATATTACAAGACGTTCAAATGGCAGCATAGGTTTGAACTTAGCTGCCGTTGACGGTTCTGCTCCTTCTTATGGATTGGTTCTTTTCACACTGCTCACGCTCATCCCTGGTCACGATTGTCGGTACCTCGTTTCCCAGAAATGTCAAGGTGAGTCTACAACGTGGGTCCTTCATCTTAAAGCTTAGGCCACTGTTCTCGTCTTGTTTCACAGATAGTACTTTCTGCTGGTACCACCAATAACTATGGTAAAACAATAGAACGAAACGCTCTTCTGAGTATGGCGTTTTCCAACCCATAGTTATGGGTTTCTATCTTCCCATACCAATTAACTCAGACTTTACCCTCGACGAGAATTAAATTTAATCCCTCGGGATAAAACTTTCTTTACATTAAAATAGAATAGCTTTCATAGTTACTTTATATTTAAATGAAAAGATTAATAATACAGATAGTCTGTTTACATTTACATTTCCACTGATTGAAAAGTGTTCACAATATAAATTGAATATGTTTTGATTTATCTTTACACTAATTTGAAAAGTTTGAAACTACCATTAATTTTAAAGTGTTATATGTTAACATCGACATTTACACTGATTTGAAACTGTAAGTATTATAATTAGAATGTTCATCATAGCGTCTTCTTTTCCTCCCTGTTCCATATGGAACATGGGACTACATTTATGCTTTTAGTTCTCTTTACGAAACTAGCAATAAAGCAATCACCAGCCCTAGGCAGTGGTGGTTCATGAAATCATCATTCTATACGCTCAAGTTGCCAGCCTCAAATAACTAGGACATTCATTAGCGATTGTCACATATTAATATTCACATGGTAATATATATATATATATATATATATATATATATATATATATATATATATATATATATATATATATATATATATATATATATATATATACATATATATATATATATATATATATATATATATATATATATATATATATATATATATATATATATATGTTAGTTCACATGTTAGTAATATAAAATTAAAATGTAAAACGATAACTTACGCCAATTCTGGCTCACGTGTATTTTTGCTGAGATGGATAAAAGAAATGTGAAGCTGCCTCTGACACGTGTCTGGGGTGTCATTTCTTTAATAAGATAATTCCCTCCCTGACTCCATGTGTGTCAGTTTTCTCAGATATTCCGGTTTTTCTTATTTAAAATGTTAGAGATTTCCTTGGCTGAATTGTACGTCATGATGAATACTCCAATAAAAGGTGTCCTGTCTGATAAATTGAAATTCTGAATTCTAACTACTGGCAAGTCTGGTGTCTTTGGCAAGCGAGAATCTCACAGTGAACTAGACTGACTGAAGCGTCAGGTTAAATTCACTATCCTACCCCGCTCTGTTTGTTATGGAGCTCAAATGATCATCCATTCTGATTTGAATATTTCGCATGATACATCTAGTGCAAAATTTCAAACATTACTTTTCTGACAATGGGTTGTAAACATCCGATTGCCCTGTGTACCAACTCACGAACGCATCGGTAACCTCACACTACAATGTATCTAAGATGTAACAAATTATTACTTTTATGTAAAGTAATCTCTTTGTAACGAGGTGTACCGGAAACGATTATGTCATGCCTGGCTGTCCAGAATGTGTCGCACAGACGATTACTATCTTATCTGTCATGCCCCCTGGCCTAATCTTAGCAAAGCTTTGCCGCACCCTGGCAAACTCGATATATTATCACCAACAAGGGGTGTCAGATGTTTGAACAAACAAATTATCTGCTACATAGCAAACAGAAAGAAAAGGGTGCGACTCGGAAAAAAATCGCAATAAAATCAGTACAAAAATGTAACTCATACTGCCGTAGTGAAAGAGAGATCGGAAAGAAGACGCACCAAAATCTATCTCGTGACAGGTGTGACAGGAATTAAGAGATTTAATATATAAATATACTCGCCTGACTGTCAAACAACACTCTATATAACAGTTTGTGAAACTGCCATAATTCGTGCAAAGACACTCTGGAATTGCCATGTAAACTAGTGTCTATATGATAAATTATTAATTGCACAACATAAATTATGCTATAACTTTATGGTTAATGCCCCCATCAGGATATTTCTTTTGAGGATGTAGTGGTTTTTGATGTTATTGCGTGGTTGCTATGTTACCTAGTGTACTGGATGAGGTCAGCTGTGAAGGCTCCTGAAGATAACAGTTTATGTGAGTTACAGAATGCCTTTCTGCTACCACTTATGACCTCAAACAGACTTATTCTGCTATTTTGTATGTTAGCTACGTTTAATGTCTAGGGTAATGAAATGTGATGTGTAGGTAATTAAATACACAGACACACACATGTAAACACTAAGTCTAATAATAATAAGCTCTATGATCAAATCAACTAACACTGGCTTTAGAAATTAAATTTTACAATTTTTTGGAATTTATTTAGTCCTGAACCAAATTTTCTTCTGGTCAGGACGTATGAAACAGTATGTATTTATCAAGAAAAGTGCATATATATATTGAATAATCAAAATGAAAATTTTGTACATAGATATATCGTTGCATTGGTTAATATTAACACTAACTACAGTGTCTTTGGAAAACTAGCACTGGATGTCTAGTCGGGGTGGTGTCATCATACCCGATCTCTGTTTACAATAGTCATTGTCTTTGAAATATGGAACTGAGGTATAGTTTTTATACACCAGGATTTTGTTTATTTATTTTATTGTGGAAAAATTTGATGAATCCACAGCAGGCCAGGTTTTCAACTTATCTGGCCTGTGACGATGCAGTAAAGAATTCAAGTGGCCCACTCCTCACAGGTGCTGGAGTAAAATGGTAGTGTTGGTGTCGTTTTCATAGTGATGAATTGAAACGCGAATGGTTACAATGGAATAAATGTCAACAATGTCTTTCAAACGAAAAACCAACAATGTATCTTGAATTGTGTGAACTGATCAAGTATTGGCATCACACGAGTCGTTGGTAACTTTACATAGATTTTATTCACCAGGACACGAAGTGGACAAGACGGACATCGTCACAGGCGCAAAGATCACACGACAACATATTAATTATTGCTGCTAAAGTTCCTGAAGATTCTCTTCTAGTAAAGACCTCTGTCCATAGACTAAGGATTACAAAACTGTTACCGTATAATATCCTTCTCAGTCACGACCGTTGACCTTCTTTCAAGGACGTCTATCATGGTAACGTATACATACTCTGGGGTGAAATCTTCCATATTACATTTGTTAAAATTCCCAGACGTTCTTCATACATAGCGTTGTACATCATATAATTTTCACACAAAGTCATATACGATAATCCTAACAGTAAAGGCTTTCAGTTGGCTAACCTCTCTTTACATCCAAGCCACGACTTTGGCATTGAAGCATGTACGGCATATAAAACATGTGCGTAAGATAAACAATATAACTTCTTCTACTCGTAGGAATTCTCCGTCTACGATTCAAATCTTAAAGGCAAGCGACTCTGTAGATCCATTCTAGGAACATCTTAATTCCCGCTAGACTAGTATTAGAGCGGCCTTTTTCATACAGCATTAAAATAAGAAGTGGGACGATAACTCACGTGACATTCCTGATATTGGTTTCGACCTGAAGACCAATACAGATCACTAGAAATAAATGGCTTCCTTAAAAATGCCATTGAATACGAAATATAAAATTACTATCATGGACTGTGGTGAAGTGGGATGTTATAAATACTTATAGGGAACTTAGTGTACTGACTGAGATCAGCTGTGAAGGTATCTATATCTATTAAGAGTAGTGTATTATAGATAACCTTACTTGCTACCACATATCTATATATCTCAGTCAGAATTATTCTGGAATAGTGTGATGCTACGTTATGTGTCTAGGGTATGAGTATGGTGAAGTGTAAGTCACAACAACAGACAGATAAACAATTTAATTTAATCCACTACTCTTAACAACACTGTGACACTCACATACATATAACACTCTATGAGAATATCTTAAAGAAGTCACTCGTAACGTTTCAAATAACAATATGTATTCATTACTGGCATGAATGAATATGTGTCCTGATTCAACTACAAGGGAACCAGGAATCACAATCAATTTAAATTACAAGTTATGTACAGACTTTATCAATATGAATATTGTAGTGACATATATTATTAAAAATATCCTATGTGTGTCAGTTGTGTAGTAGTAATATGAGGTAATACTGGTTTTGTTTTGTTCAAGCTCTGTTGGTATTTGTCATCATGACTTCAATAGTTTGTCTTAGGGACTAGTATTGGAGATGTTCTCAGTTCCTGATATTAAGACAATTAAATTCCCCTCTGAATGTTATTTTTACAAAGTTATTTCAAGATGAGGGGACATAATGTTGAGCTCAGCTGGCCAAGTTAGCTTATCTGGCGTGATGGCGGCAGGAAAGGACTCCTCTGCTCGAATTCTCCTCTGGGCTCTGGAGACACCTCACTGATAGCTAAAAGGACCAAGGAGTATGCTGTCCGACACTGGATTCAGCAAAGCTCTGACCAGGTGCTGCTCAGTACCATCAAGACCACTGTCCCTGAAATCAAGAAGGATGTACCTTCTACTTCATAACTAACTTAAACTCTCTTGTTACACTGATCACAACACAGCACAAACATTGAGTTCAGAGCATTAGGCCAACTGTCAGCTTCATTTGAAATACTTTATTCCAGTATTACCCTTCTTAATGGTTACTACGCCTCTGCAATTCCAGCATTATTTCTTTCTATTCAATCATCCAGGTGTCAGTGTACTGTTTGGCCATTCCATGCCGTTTTACTTCTCTCCGACACCCTCTGTTCAGGCTGGAGCATTACAGGCTTTACCTCACGTTGGCCACTGAACTACACATATATATACAGGCATAAATCAACAATTCACATTCAATTTTCATTAAAAGATATTGAATGGTTCAAGCTTACCACAATTCATACGAATAAACACAGATACGTTGATTAGCAATGAATTCTGGCACAAACTGGCACAAATTCCCATCTGCTTATCTTCCAGGCTTTTATTTAGCCAAATATAAGCTGGCTTCAACGCACTGATGCTTTATCAAGTTTATTTAAACAAGTGGTTTCGAACTAACGCTCCCAAGTGTGTATATCAGCGAGTCTGACCAATGAGCCCCGTTTCGACAAGTGTTTGAAAAAATGTTACCTTTCCCCGTCTCCCCTAACAACCAAGATAGTATTTATAGCCCGACCAATCGTGGTTAGGCTTTCATTTGTTGCGCTCCAATCAATTTGGAGTTTACATGGTAGGCTATTTCTGTAACGTAAATTTTTTCAAACACGTTAAAAAAAAATCTTATGAGCAGAAATGATTTTATGCTGTCAGGCATCCCCACTATTTTATTTTGGGTATAATTTATTAATTCCTGGACTATTTGCGTAACGTTTTACATATTATTTGTCATCAAGCCCTAAGGAACCCAAAAATACTAATTTAAAGGAGCTACGTGGCTGCGTTCAAAATATGCAATTTCTTCTACCTCCTGTTTCGAAGATGTGCTGTCTGGGTACTGTTATGTTTTCAACCGTAAACCCATCTAATGTTATCTTTTCTAATAAGAGTTTTTTATGATTTATAAACCTAACTCTGGGAAAGGGTAGTGTATTTTATCACTGTCCGTCTGAAAAAAAATTAGTGCATGTAGACTTACACGCGTGATGGCAGCATTTGTGTATCGCGCGACGCGTGTTGCATGCGTTCCTGATTTTCAGCCCTCCCCTCTCTCTTTATCCTTTTGTCCATCTGTTCGTTCGTTTTGGTAACGCAGTATAATTAATGTTAGGATTAATTTAGGTCATTACGCAGTACGTCTCAATGTTTTTCTTAGAAATGCAGCACACGTTTCATTGAAGAAGGCGGGTAATAATACAGTAAGCTTTTATATCAACGTGAAAGCGTTACAATTTGCAGACGAAGCAGAAAACAAGGGGGATTTCGAGTACATTCTTTGTGACAGCACTGTTATTTTACCATTGCTCTTCTCTTTATTAATTTTATTTGTTAGGCTTTATATTTACCTAATAATTTATATATGTGGATTAGAATATTTCACGACACCTCCCCTCTTAAAACAGACATTATATGTCAGTCCTTTATTCTATATACACATAGAGAAATTTATTATTATTTCTGGGGTTTACGGTGATTCTCATCACACGGATGGCGGCTTAAAAAATCCGCTCCCAAATTGGTTTTTCCAGATATATACTCAATGCTAAAATTATATGGAGCCAGAAGTAAAGACCATCGGAGTAACCTAGAGTTCTCATGCTTAGCCTGTGCTAGAAACGATAAAGGTTTGTGATCTGTTTGCAACTTAAATGCCTTCCCATATAGATAAATATTGAATTTCTTTATTGCCCATATTACTGCAAGACATTCTTTTTCGCTAGTTGAGTAGTTGATTTCAGCTTTATTCAACTTTCTGCTAGCATATGCCACTGGGCTTAATTCCCCATCCAATGCATCTGATTTCTGTAGTAGAGTTGCACCTAACCCAATATTACTTGCATCCGTCCTTACTATGAATTCTTGACTTAAGTCAGGTAATTTCAAAATGGGTTTACTTGTGAGCTTTTCCTTCAATTCTTGGTAAGTCATTTCACATTGTGGTGTCCATGTAATGCGATCTGGAAGTCCTTTACGTGTCAATTCAGTTAACGGTGCACATATGGAATTAAAGTTTTTGATATACTTCTGGTAGAAACCACATAATGAGACAAAGGATCTCACGTCCTTCTTGGTTTGTGGTCTCGGGGCTTTCTGTAGTTTTTCTAAATTCTTTGGGTCAGGGGTCATGTTTCCCTGATAAACTGTGTGTCCCAAAAATTCCAATTCTTTACATCCAACGCAACATTTGGTTGGTCGGGCTGTTAAATTTGCCTCCCTAAGTCGATCAAACAGCATGTTCAGAGAGTCAATGTGTTCCTCAAATGTTTCTGTTGCTATAAGGATATCATCCATAAAATTTGTTATACAGGGATTATTCAGAGGATCCAATAATTTTCTCATCATTCTAGAGAAGACACTAGGCGCATTCTTCAATCCAAATGGCAATCTATTAAACTCATAGTGTCCTTCTGAGGTACTAAAAGCTAGGTATGGTCTAACCTCAGGCTTTACTGGAATCTGATAGTATCCTTTACTCAGATCCACTTTTGAGAAATATTTAGCTTTATTTAGTCTGGCAAACAGCTGATTTGTATCCGGCAATGGATCCACCTGTCCTTCTGTAATAGCATTCAGTCTCCTGTAATCTATACAGAGTCTATGTTCTCCAGAGGGCTTCCTTAAGAGTACAACACCGGAACTATACGAAGACTCACTGTGCGAAATAATTCCTTCCTTCAATAGATAGTCTATCTCTTCCTTCAAAGCTTTCTCCTTAGCAAACGGAATCGAATATGGTTTCATACAGACAGGTGTGGAGTCTATTAGTTTCATATCATATTCCAATAGGTTTGTATGCCCTGGTCGGTCTGTTAACACCTCTGCATGATTATTTAGAACCTGTTGCACTCTCTCTTTCTGAGTTTTCGTTAAATGTGTACTGATTTTCACCTGTGCTGCTGTCTCACAGGGGTGTAATGGATATTCAAATGATGAAAGTGGTTCCTTTTTCATCTCCATGGCGATGGACAAGGTCAACAAGTGTGTCTCTTCCTGATGTTCTCTTTCCAAATATTTCTTCAGGAGATTCACATGATAGATTTTTTCTTTCCCCTTCTTATCTATCTTATAATTTGTTCTAGACACCTTCTCTAGAACTGTATATGGACCCTGCCATCCAATTTGTAACTTATTCTGACTCCCGGGCAAAAGAAGCAGTACTTTCTCTCCCACAGCCAAATTTCTGTCTTTCGCCTTCCTGTTATAATAGGCAGCATGTTTCTTCCTGGCTTGTTTCAAATTTTCATTGGCAAGTTTCCAGCCAGTTTTTAACCGAGTGGTCAGCTCATTCACATATTGGTATGAAGATGTAATGTTTTCCTCTGCCTTTTCATCAGTCCACGTTCTTAACAAAGCTTCAAGTGGACCTTTTATTGGCCTTCCAAACAATAATGTTGCCGGGGCCATACCGGTTGAACTATGGGGTACCTCCCGATAAGCAAAGAGGGCGGCGTGCAGGTACTGGTCCCATGTATCTGGTTTTTCGTGTGCCAACTTTCTCAGGATCGACATCAATGTGCCGTTAAATCTTTCCACTTGGCCGTTCCCTTGGGGATGATACACACTACAATGGAAGTGTTTGGCCTGGAAGATCCTGAAAACTTCTTCAGTTAGTTTCCCCTTGAACTGAGAGCCATTATCAGTCAAGATTTGATTGGGAAAGCCTAACCTTGTGAAAATTGTGAGCAATGCCTCTGCCACATGTTTTGAATCAATCGATGACAGGGCTACTGCCTCTCCCCACATAGAACAAGTGTCCACCAGAGTCAGAATGTAGCTGTTCCTTCTCTTGGTTCGGGTGAGAGGTCCCACAAGATCCACGGCAACTCTCTCAAAGGGTGTTCCCACTATGGGCATTTCCCCCAGAGTTGCTGGTGCAGTCCAATGTTTAGGTGCTACTCGTTGGCACTCTGGACAGGATTTTACATATCGTTTGATATCTTCAGTTATTCCTGGCCAGAAATAGTGACAAGCTATTCGCTGTCCTGTTGCGCTGATTCCCATATGACCACTGAAGGGAATCGCATGCCCTAGTTCCAACACTTTAGTCCTATATGAAGTGGGAAGGACCAGCTGTCCGTGACCATTGGATTCAGATCCAGCCTTCCTATATATCAATTTGTTCTTCATATAAAACTCTCCCTTGCCTGGAGGTGTATGAGATTTGGGCAACTTCTTGAAACATGGCTTGAGTGTTTTGTCCTCAGCCTGTGCCTTCCTCATCTCATCTGGGTGAGTATTTATGGGATTATCCTCCTCCTTCTTTGTCTGTGATCTGGTCTGCACTGTTGCCAATATCACAGGTCTCTTGGGATTCCCCAAGAAGACATATCTACACCCCAATATTAGAGGGTAGATTGGCTCATTTATCACTGCTGCTTTTATGATTCCTTCCACATATCGCGTTTTCACTTTTATTCGGGCGACGGGAAGTGTCATGGTAGCTACATCCTTGGTTGCAGTTTGAATCTCCACTGTTTCTGTGGTGTATTGATCGGCCTGCACCAGGTGAGAACTCACAACGGAATCGTAATCTAAACCGGTATCATATAAACATCTTATAGTGACACCATTACAGATGACATCTTCACACACTGGGGGGTGGTATGGTTCCTGTAATTCTTCAGGTTTGCCCTTCTTTTCCTTTTTCCCCGATGTCATAGCAGCAAAATGAGGAGGTTTCCTTCTACAATGGTCAGTGTCATGATTGTTCATCTTACAATTTTTACACCACCTTTTTCCTTGGTTGAAAGATTTTCTTTCATCATATTTCCTTTCATCGAATTGTGGGAATTTATTTTTATTTTCATACCGTGGCCTATCAAATTGGTGCTTACCTTTATTTTGATCCCTAGGATCAAATTTATTAAAGTTCTGTGGTGCCCTAAAGTTATCCACCTGTTTCTTTTTATTACCTGTTACCTCTGCTTGAGCTGCTTGATACCTTTCAGCAACATTTAGCAACTCACCCAGCCTCTCTGCACCTTGTTCCATGAGAAACTTTCTCAGGTCTGGAGCCATGGACTCTCTTAGTTGCTCTATAAGGACCATTTCCTTAAGATCTTGGGTTTTCCCCAGAGAAGTCCATTTCTCCAAGTATGTCTCTATTCGTGCAGAGAACTGGTGATAGGTTTCACCTGACAGTAGTTTAGCATTCCTAAATTTTTTCCTATAAAATTCTGCATTCTTTTCATACCTTAACAAAAGAGCCTGCTTTAGCATGTCATAATTTTCCTGATCACCTCTGCTCATTTTTGCAAAAACTTCATAAGCTGCCCCACGAAGTCCCTGAGATAACTTTAAGCTCCACCTTTCTCTCTCTAACCCATACGTGGTAGCTAATAGTTCATACCTATTTAGGTAGCTCTCTATATCATCGTCTTTCTCAACAAAATGATCTAAATGAAAATTCATAGCTGAGGTTGAGGCTCCTTGAGTAACCGTAGCATCAGAGGCAAAGGGACTGGCACCATTTTCAGGAGCATGGCCTTGAAACTCAAACTCCCTTAGTCGTAACTCATGTTCCCTTTGTAATCTTTTATCTTCTGCTTCCCTTTCTGCAGCTAATTTCCTGTCTTCTCTTTCTGCAGTCAATCTTCTTTCTTCTGCTTCCAATTTCTTAGCCTCAGCCTCAATCTGCAACCTCTTAATTTCCTTGTCAGCCTCTAACTTTCTTTCGGCTTCAAACCTTCTTTCTTCGCGTTCAATAAATTTGTCACATTCCGTAGTAACATAGGCAACCATAACTTGCCCATCTAATCCTAACTCTTTTGCAGTCTGAACAGCGGCAGATCGAAATTTGGCCAGGTCCGCCATTGTCTATCAGGTAAATTTATACAATGTCTAACCAACAATTCAAATTCTAAATATATATAATGGACAACACAGGCACCGTGAGCTCAACCTTATTTAATTCCACCCAAGGATACCTTTTAATTCTTATATTCCCTGAAGTGAATTACCCCCAATATTTTTAATAGGGAAAGATTCAAAATCCCAAGAGCGAGACCCCAATATATGTGGTGAAGTGGGATGTTATAAATATTTATAGGGAACTTAGTGTACTGACTGAGATCAGCTGTGAAGGTATCTATATCTATTAAGAGTAGTGTATTATAGATAACCTTACTTGCTACCACATATCTATATATCTCAGTCAGAATTATTCTGGAATAGTGTGATGCTACGTTATGTGTCTAGGGTATGTGTATGGTGAAGTGTAAGTCACAACAACAGACAGATAAACAATTTAATTTAATCCACTACTCTTAACAACACTGTGACACTCACATACATATAACACTCTATGAGAATATCTTAAAGAAGTCACTCGTAACTTTTCAAATAACAATATGTATTCATTACTGGCATGAATGAATATGTGTCCTGATTCAACTACAAGGGAACCAGGAATCACAATCAATTTAAATTACAAGTATATGTACAGCCTTTATCAATATGAATATTGTAGTGACATATATTATTAAAAATATCCTATGTGTGTCAGTTGTGTAGTAGTAATATGAGGTAATACTGGTTTTGTTTTGTTCAAGCTCTGTTGGTATTTGTCATCATGACTTCAATAGTTTGTCTTAGGGACTAGTATTGGAGATGTTCTCAGTTCCTGATATTAAGACAATTAAATTCCCCTCTGAATGTTATTTTTACAAAGTTATTTCAAGATGAGGGGACATAATGTTGAGCTCAGCTGGCCAAGTTAGCTTATCTGGCGTGATGGCGGCAGGAAAGGACTCCTCTGCTCGAATTCTCCTCTGGGCTCTGGAGACACCTCACTGATAGCTAAAAGGACCAAGGAGTATGCTGTCCGACACTGGATTCAGCAAAGCTCTGACCAGGTGCTGCTCAGTACCATCAAGACCACTGTCCCTGAAATCAAGAAGGATGTACCTTCTACTTCATAACTAACTTAAACTCTCTTGTTACACTGATCACAACACAGCACAAACATTGAGTTCAGAGCATTAGGCCAACTGTCAGCTTCATTTGAAATACTTTATTCCAGTATTACCCTTCTTAATGGTTACTACGCCTCTGCAATTCCAGCATTATTTCTTTCTATTCAATCATCCAGGTGTCAGTGTACTGTTTGGCCATTCCATGCCGTTTTACTTCTCTCCGACACCCTCTGTTCAGGCTGGAGCATTACAGGCTTTACCTCACGTTGGCCACTGAACTACACATATATATACAGGCATAAATCAACAATTCACATTCAATTTTCATTAAAAGATATTGAATGGTTCAAGCTTACCACAATTCATACGAATAAACACAGATACGTTGATTAGCAATGAATTCTGGCACAAACTGGCACAAATTCCCATCTGCTTATCTTCCAGGCTTTTATTGAGCCAAATATAAGCTGGCTTCAACGCACTGATGCTTTATCAAGTTTATTTAAACCAGTGGTTTCGAACTAACGCTCCCAAGTGTGTATATCAGCGAGTCTGACCAATGAGGCCCGTTTCGACAAGTGTTTGAAAAAATGTTACCTTTCCCCGTCTCCCCTAACAACCAAGATAGTATTTATAGTCCGACCAATCGTGGTTAGGCTTTCATTTGTTGCGCTCCAATCAATTTGGAGTTTACATGGTAGGCTATTTATGTAACGTAAGGTTTTTTCAAACACGTTATAAAAAAAATTTTATGAGCAGAAATGATTCCATGCTGTCAGGCATCCTCACTATTTTATTTTGGGTATAATTTATTAATTCCTGGACTATTTGCGTAACGTTTTACATATTATTTGTCAGCAAGCCCTAAGGAACCCAAAAATACTAATTTAAAGGAGCTACGTGGCTGCGTTCAAAATATGCAATTTCTTCTACCTCCTGTTTCGAAGATGTGCTGTCTGGGTACTGTTATGTTTTCAACCGTAAACCCATCTAATGTTATCTTTTCTAATAAGAGTTTTTTATGATTTATAAACCTAACTCTGGGAAAGGGTAGTGTATTTTATCACTGTCCGTCTGAAAAAAAATTAGTGCATGTAGACTTACACGCGTGATGGCAGCATTTGTGTATCGCGCGACGCGTGTTGCATGCGTTCCTGATTTTCAGCCCTCCCCTCTCTCTTTATCCTTTTGTCCATCTGTTCGTTCGTTTTGGTAACGCAGTATAATTAATGTTAGGATTAATTTAGGTCATTACGCAGTACGTCTCAATGTTTTTCTTAGAAATGCAGCACACGTTTCATTGAAGAAGGCGGGTAATAATACAGTAAGCTTTTATATCAACGTGAAAGCGTTACAATTTGCAGACGAAGCAGAAAACAAGGGGGATTTCGAGTACATTCTTTGTGACAGCACTGTTATTTTCCCATTGCTCTTCTCTTTATTAATTTTATTTGTTAGGCTTTATATTTACCTAATAATTTATATATGTGGATTAGAATATTTCACGACATGGACACAAGCCAGTTCCATGTTTCCACTTCAAAACATGACGTCACAAACTACTCAACTAGGTTACACGTGCGTCCAAAGCAACACTCACTGCTTTGTGCACGTCAGTGCGCGAATCATTCGACCGCACAAATAATATAACTACATAAAACTGGTGCGTACATTTGGCAGGACCGAAGACTACCCCCTTAGGTAATAAATGTACGTAACAGCTCCCTTATTACCTCCCCTTAAAAAAATTAATCCCATTAATTTTTTTCGAACTAATTACTCGAGAGAGGTGAGTCAAAACTACAACAAGATTTATGACATGCATAAAATTATATCATATTAAGAAAAGAATATTGACTTGAAATTAATATAACTAAATGACAGTATGCATTAAAGCACACATCCACCATCGACCTACTTTGGAACGATGTGGTAATATTCGAAGTAAAAAGAAGTTGAAAATGAAAATGAAGAATCAACAAAAAAGATGATAATAAAATTCAACTAAGTTTTCAACAAAATTTGAAACATATGATTTCAAAAATGAAAATGAACAGCAACACTGATGATAAGCAATGATAAGAAAATCAAAAGAACAGAAAATTTTGAAATACAATGTGCAAAAATGAAGCAATGCATAATTAAACACTTTAAGAAGCAACGCACCTACTGTTATCTAGCACTAGTAAGTTTGACTAGTTATCTAAAAGTGAAATATCATGTAGTGGGATACGTGACTACACGTATTGCGAGACACTAATAACGTTAGTAGATGTGTGATTTATAAACAATCAAATTGATTAAATTGAATTAATCTAATTCTAGTACTTAATTACACATAAATAAATAACTAGTAATTTATTCTAAGTAATTCTAATTTCAGTCATTGTGAATATTCGTTCAGAACTATTTAGAGTCAACAAGAATATGTTCCTAATGTTCCATGCACGAAATAAGTTTACGAACACGATATGTAGTGTAATATGTTCCATAACACTAACGAATGTCTATTTGTTGCTTTTTACCAATGTTTCCATACTAAAAAAAAAATGTTACTTTAATATCACTGTTCCCGTTCTAACAAAACGTTACTTCACAAGAAATAATGTTATAATCCATATGTAAGTATGTTCTGAAAGTTATATTTATACGAATACTGCAAAACTATACATAGTCTTCACAGATGTACAATTAATGACACTGTACAAAGTTATTCATGTTTCGGTGAGGACGTTTCTCCATCTAAAAGTGGTTTAGTTTCACCAAGTTCACTAGGGCATCTTGAAAGACAGTCTGCAAATACATTCTGTACTCCAGGAATAGCTCGTATCTCAAAATGGAACGGTTGAAGAGCTATAGCGTAACGCGCTGACTTTGATGACTTAACGTTTCCTGTATTCAGTGCTGTAAGAGCTTTCTGGTCGGATTCCACCACAAAGTGTGATCCGAGGAGATAACGATCCAGTTTTGTGATTGCCCAGACAAGAGCAAGGAGCTCTTTGTCTAGAACGGAGTATTTCATCTCGCTCGTTGTAAGCTTTCTGGATACGTACATAATTGGAAATAAGGTGCCTCCGTATTCCTGCATCAAAACTGCCGCGATAGCGTAGGAAGAAGCATCACTGCGAAGAACAAAGGTGAGATCTTTGTTAGGCAACCTTAAAAAAGGCTTATTTGAAAAAATTTGTTTTATATAGTCTAACGCCGTTTGGTGATCCTGCGACCACTTTATTACATTAGGTGTGCCTTTCTTCAGTAACGAAGAAAGAGGTGCAGTTATAGTAGACAAATGAGGGATGAATTTAGAATAGAACTGTATTAGTCCTAAGAGTGACCTCACTTGTTTTTTTGTCTTAGGTGCTGAGATGTTTAAAATTTTAGAGACGTTACTGTCTTCTGTATACATTAAACCGCGACCTATACGGTGACCAAGAAATGAGATGTCATGAAAACCGACAAAAGCCTTTGAAGGTTTCGCTGTTAAGTTATAATCCCGTAAGGTAGAAAGTAAAGATTTTAAACCCTGAATATGTTCATCCCAAGAGTCACTAAAAAGACAGATGTCATCTATATAAGTAATGACATCGGGACGATGAGACAATATGCGGCGCATCATGCGTACAAAGGTAGCTGGCGCATTCATTAACCCGAAAGGCATAAAATTCCATTGAAAAAGACCCCGTGGCGTCGAGAAAGCGGTGAATGGCTTTGCTTTCGTAGTGAGTGGCACTTGCCAATAACCCTTTGAAAGGTCAAATTTCGAAAAGAATGTGGCATGAGATAATTTCTCTAATAAGTCGTCTAAAAGAGGTAATGGTTCCGCATCGAATTTTGTAACTTTGTTTAACTTCCTGTAATCTACGCAAAGACGTATATTGTTGTCTTTCTTCCTAATGATTACCATAGAAGAAGAATATGGTGATGAAGATGGTTCAATTATATTTAATTGGAGCATATCATCCAATTCCTTATCAACCTTATCACGAAAGTGTAAAGGAATAGGATATGGGCGAACTCGAATCGGTGTATCGTCAGTCAGAATAATGTCATGTTGGATGACTGACGTATGACCTGGGATGTCAGTGAGGACATCCTCATACGTGTGTAGAATATTAGAGACTTGCTGACGTTGATCATCAGTAAGAGTAGATGAGATAGTAACATCATTCCATTTCTCAGTGGAATGGAGTGGTACAACTGGTATTGGTAGTTGTACATCATCGAAAGAAGATTCCTCTTCTTGGATGACTGACAAACTAGAATAGTGTTGAATAGGTGGTGTAGGATCGTCAGTTGCTTGAAACACTGACTGTAGATAATCAGGACGTGAGTAATACTCCTTCAACATGTTAATGTGGAAGGTTTTATGTTTGCCATTAACATCAACGATGTAGTCGACATCGGATATTCTTGAGATGATCCTGAAAGGACCTCTCCAGGTAATTAAAAGACGATTGTTATGCGCAGGGAGTAATACAAAAGCTTCATCACCAGGTATGAGCTGGCGAAGACGTCTATATTTGTTTGCAGATAGACGAGCTTTTTCTTTGGCATGTTCGGATGATGCAGTAGCTAGTCTACAAGCATCTATGATTTTCTTTCTAAGAGAGATCACATACTCATAAGAGGATTGAGTTTCCTCTTCAATATTCTCATCCACCAATAAGTCGTGGATTAACGACATCGGACCGCGTGGTTGCATGCCAAAAACAAGCTGGAATGGAGAAAACCCCGTTGCTTGATTTTGTACCTCGCGATACGCAAAGAGACAAGCGGGTAGGACCCGATCCCAGTCTTGGGGATGGTCTTGAGTCATCTTACCCAACAACTGCTTGAGTGTCCTATTGAGACGCTCAATTAACCCATTTGACATCGGATGATAAATAGAACTAAGAGATCTGTCTATACCTAATGTCTTCATAACTTGAGACATGGATTCAGAAATGAACTGAACCCCATGATCCGACAAGATTTTCCGTGGAAAACCAATGCGTGAGAAGATTAACATCAATGCCTCTGCTACACTGGCAGATGAAGTGTTCTTGAGAGGGATGGCCTCAGGCCAACGAGTGCACATATCAATGCACGTAAGAATATGCGTATGCCCTCTAGCAGATGGAAGCATTGGACCAATAATGTCAATGGCCATTTTATCAAATGGTCTAATCGGGATGTCCGCAGCTTGAATAGGAGCCGCATGAAATGGACCCCGTACCTTAACTTCTTGACATATCAAACAGGACCGACAATAGAGAGTAACATCTCTATGGACGCCTGGCCAGTAGAATGCCGAAAGCACTCTGGATTTGGTACGCGAAAAACCCATATGGCCCGCACATTGCGAGTCATGAGCATGTCGTAATATACGAGATCTCATACAGGATGGGACAAGAATCTGAGAACATAAGGATAAATCCTTTTCCCGTATTACTCTAACCAAAATCCCATTTTTAAGTATAAAGTCATGTCTAGATTTTGCAAGTTTGTTGCTTGTATTCTTTTTGTTAACATACTGAAAGAATTTTTTTAATGAATTATCATTCTTTTGCAATGTTGCAAACAACTCCCGTGAAATAGGAGCATCATCATCACAAGTGGTATGAACTGTAGGTTCAATAGGTGTATCATGCGACATATTAGTAGCTTGCGCTCTAGTCACTACTGCATTTGCAGTTTGAATATGTCGCTCTTCCCATTCAGCTATTTGCTGAGGTGTACACTCTTTAATACCATGTATGCGACCAAGTATAACATCACAAATTGGGTTAGGCAGAAGACATGCTTGGATCTTTCCTGTAAAGAAAGGTGTGTTAAGATCAATAATAGCAGTGGGAAATGTTTCAATAGTGCCACCAAATGTTACACATTTGACAACCCGGCCCGTGGCACAACTTGGGTTGATCAGCGAAGTCCGGACACCGATTGTTGTACAACCTGAGTCAAATAGGAGAGAGCATGAAATATTGTTGACAAATCCCTTGTGAAACTTAAGAGAGCCCTGTCCCTGGTGTACTGACGCAGCAGTGGCTGTACAGACTGCAGGCAGGCTAGGCAAGGTATGTCCGCAACGCAGCGTCGTGATCGCCTTAGGCTGGAAAAGAGTCGAGCATTCTGGGCAGTCTTTCACCTGGGAACAATCTAGAGAACAAGACATAGCATTGTGAGTTTCAGCTACTTTACCCTGTTCAATGTTAGCCTGTGTATCATTAAAAGCAACATTAGAATGTCTACCTGTATTACTCGACGATCTATCTCGTCGGCGCGATCGATTGTGATTTTTGTCATTAAAATTGCCATAATTGTCGTTTCTGCTAGAGTTAAAATTTGGATTAGTCCGATAATTTGTAGAATGATCGTTATGATGTTGGTTAAATGGTTTATTTCCAAAAAATTGTCTGTTTTGCGGACCCTGAGACCTTGATCTCCAGTTTTGTTTATTATAATGTCCTTGATTATTTTTAAAATAATTGTTACCAAAATCTCGCGATCTGTGAGTTTGGTTCCAAGAAACATTAAATGGAGCAGATTGTTGAAATTGCTTCCCTTTGTAAAAGTTATCATTGGTGAAATTATGATTATTTCCCTTATTGACATACCTATCAGCACTAAAAGAACGATTGCGTGAAAAATTGTTTTGTTGTGCTGCAAAAGCAACAGGCAATTCACTCTTAATCTGCGCGTTACTTAGATCCATGTTTGGGTGAGCAGTGCAAAAATTTTTTGCATGTTCTTCTAAGTTTTTCATTGATAAAGGTTTCCGTTCGTGTAAAAATGCGAGAAATGTAGGGTTTACCGACGAAAGTACCTTATCGCGCATCAGTAAATCAAAGAGACCTTCATACGACTTTTCAATTTTGGATAATTCGATCCATCTTTCTAATGTTAGTCGTATCTGTGACAGAAAATCACTAAAATTTCTGCCAGATTGAGGTAGTAATGTGTGAAATTTCAAACGATATTCGTCTTCTGTCATTTGGAATTTTTGCAGAAGTGCTGCTCTAAGAGCATTGTAGTCATTTTTCTCACCAATGCTGGTGGTATGATAAACTGCTAATGCATCTCCTGTAAGTAATCTGGATAAATATGTACAGTATAGCGCTTTATCCACGTTATAAGACCCACAAGTGGCCTCAAACCTATCTAGGAAGAATATTACGTCATCAGACGGGGGATTAAATTTTGGTAATTTAAGGTGAATTTCCTTAAAATGATCCTGTCTGGATGAAGTGTGGCTTTCAAAAGTTCTCTGAGAATTAGCTTCCTGAGTTAACCTAAGTCTCTCATATTCTGACTCTGCTAATTTCAGTTCATGCTGTCGTTTTCTATCATTCTCTTCCATCTCAAGCTGAAGTCGTTTTGTGTTTTGTTCAGCTATTAATCTCCTTTCTTCTATTTCTTTTTGTTTCTGTTCCATTTCCTTGTGTTTAAATTCCATTTCTTTTTCAGCTATTAATCTTTTTTCTTCCATTTCTTTTCTAAGTCTTTCTTCAGACTCCTTTTGCTTCTGTTCTGCCTCTCGCTGAAATCGTTTCTCTTCTAATTCAGCGGCTAATCTCATTTTTTTCTCCTCTTCCTCAGCCATAAATTTCCTCTTCTTCTCTTGTTCCTCAGCCTCAATCCGTTTTTGATCTGCCTCAAATTTCATCTTCTTCTCATGTTCCTCAGCCTCAATCCGTTTTTGATCTGCCTCAAATTTCAAATTTTCCAAACGTAAAGTTTCTAACCTTCTCTGATCAGCTTCTATTTCTTGAGCTTTCTTATATTCTGACATAGCGAATTGTCTTACCTCTTCAGCAGGTATTTGCAACGCTTTTGCTTGCTTAATGAAATAGTCTAAGGTAGCCATTTCAATATTATTATGTAATAATACTATTTAAAAGTGTTACTACAACTAGTGTTCTTCGTTCCTGTTCTAGAACGGTAAAATCAATTTATATAATAGGCAATAATATTAATAATTAATAATGTAATTTATAACATGTAATGGTGTGAAAGCAATAACGTGACAGACAATAGCACAATAATGACACGACAAGATATTCAAAACAAACGAAGACGTTCGCAGAAATCCAATTAAAATAAAATGAGAAACTAAAATGGAATGTCGTAAAGAATTACGATGATAACTGCGATTAAATTCAACAAGACAATAGACACCACAGTGTAAAAACAAAGGTTTTGTAAAAAACTAAACGACAGGAAAGGTGAGACGGACAATAACCACATACAAAATTCATCATAAAACTAAGGTACAAGTAAAAATAGCTACCAAAAACAACAAGTAAACGTGACACTACAGCTGAAACAGACAGGTGTCACAGACCACCAGACACAGTGGACCTAGAATCCTTCTACGCTCACGCGTAGGAACATTCCACTGCGGGAAGTCTGCAAAATAATGTCCTACAGAACGTCTGACGAAGAGCCCGAATTGACTTCGAGATGGATCTCGTTCGTCAGATCTAATATACAAAACATAACACATAACATAGAAAATATATAAGTGGACATAATCAATTAAGGCACAGCTAATAGTAATAAAGGGTATAACGGATACAAGTTATACTTAGCTCGCGTGCAGGTAAAAATCAAAGTGCCTTGTCCCCGTGTATGTACGTAAGAGGATGCAATACTTCGCTCTGCGTATATCAAACTAGCTCGCACGTAATAATGATGAAGAGATGATCTCCAAGTAATCAGTCACTGTGAAACTTGACGTGGAGGTTGATTGAAGACCTTGAGCATTTGAGTTGATTTTGATTCATATTCCGCCAGGATCCAAAATGAGATGATGTCGCCTTGAAAGTAAAAATTCTTCTTTTCAAACGATCAATTGGATGGGTACGTTCCTGAAATTACTTCCAGACCGCACTGGCCTACCAGTTATTGTTGGTGTCGTTTTCATAGTGATGAATTGAAACGCGAATGGTTACAATGGAATAAATGTCAACAATGTCTTTCAAACGAAAAACCAACAATGTATCTTGAATTGTGTGAACTGGTCAAGTATTGGCATCACACGAGTCGTTGGTAACTTTACATAGATTTTATTCACCAGGACACGAAGTGGACAAGACGGACATCGTCACAGGCGCAAAGATCACACGACAACATATTAATTATTGCTGCTAAAGTTCCTGAAGATTCTCTTCTAGTAAAGACCTCTGTCCATAGACTAAGGATTACAAAACTGTTACCGTATAATATCCTTCTCAGTCACGACCGTTGACCTTCTTTCAAGGACGTCTATCATGGTAACGTATACATACTCTGGGGTGAAATCTTCCATATTACATTTGTTAAAATTCCCAGACGTTCTTCATACATAGCGTTGTACATCATATAATTTTCACACAAAGTCATATACGATAATCCTAACAGTAAAGGCTTTCAGTTGGCTAACCTCTCTTTACATCCAAGCCACGACTTTGGCATTGAAGCATGTACGGCATATAAAACATGTGCGTAAGATAAACAATATAACTTCTTCTACTCGTAGGAATTCTCCGTCTACGATTCAAATCTTAAAGGCAAGCGACTCTGTAGATCCATTCTAGGAACATCTTAATTCCCGCTAGACTAGTATTAGAGCGGCCTTTTTCATACAGCATTAAAATAAGAAGTGGGACGATAACTCACGTGACATTCCTGATATTGGTTTCGACCTGAAGACCAATACAGATCACTAGAAATAAATGGCTTCCTTAAAAATGCCATTGAATACGAAATATAAAATTACTATCATGGACACAAGCCAGTTCCATGTTTCCACTTCAAAACATGACGTCACAAACTACTCAACTAGGTTACACGTGCGTCCAAAGCAACACTCACTGCTTTGTGCACGTCAGTGCGCGAATCATTCGACCGCACAAATAATATAACTACATAAAACTGGTGCGTACATTTGGCAGGACCGAAGACTACCCCCTTAGGTAATAAATGTACGTAACAGGTAGGCTTCTTAGTCATCCACTCTTAGACCTCTTCAAAGCATCTGGCACTAGCGCAGTGCCAGACCAGAAACTCTGAAACCAAAATTTTTGCCATGTGTCAACACACTGCCTACTTCACCATTTTTACACACAACAAAGCAAAAAAAATTACAAAGACCGGGTCAGATCTCTCTGACCGACTCAGCACATCTCACCCAGGCGGTATCAAATAGTACCAGTTTCCCATGACTGCATTGCATCCGAAATATGTTCATTAGTCTCCTTTTCCATCCAATAAGGTGGGTGATATGTTCCCACTGATCTCAAATATAGATCTGTCTTCTATAGTCTTGGATATGTTTTCCTATATTATTTGTTTGCCTCTAGGCCCTGGACTGTCGCTGGGGACCTAGAATAAGCACTCACTTGTCGTAACCATTTTTCATGACATGGCAGTATCAATCACTCAGAAATATTAAAATAAAAAAGGTTAATACTTTTTCCCTTACCACAATTCAAATTTGAAAACACAGTTACGTTGTACTAGCAAAACTCAGCTGAGCTGCTGGCTAGACTATGGCGTCCCACTGGTAATATATAATTTTCATGGACGTCACAGTTCTACATTAACGATCTGTGTATATGGACAGTCTTCAACAAAATGGCACTTGCCTCTACTTTTTTTTCTATAATATGAACGCTTCCGTCCAATCAGCGGACTTCCCCTCTACCGTTCAAATATTTAAACTACAATGTCCACTTTAGGTCCAGTTTCTGTCTAGTGTGTAATATATTTATGTCGGTCTGTCCGTCCTAACTTGGTTTTTCCCAAAATTACACTTGGTTTTAGACGAAACTACAAAAAAACAACACAAATTTTCCGCCACTTACGTATACGATTTCTATGCTAAGTTATTTTTAGCTTCTACCCTCCATTTTTTGTCCCTTGTCCACATGCAGTTTGCTTTTCTGCGTTAGGCTCAAGGACGCGTCAAAAGTGATTTTTGTGAGAAGTATGCACAAATAATTGTCTGCTAGTCTGTATTGAACAATACAGTCTTTCGTCAATATCTTCCGTGTTATCTGTCCGTCTGTGTAATTAAAAGTATATTATTTCTCAGGTAAAGATGGGCTATCAAACTAGCTAGTTTTTATTCTCCTAAACTTATTATTTAAAAAAAACCTACTTTTTTCAAGGTTAGTTTTGAAATTTGTTTTTGTACCTTCGTTCACGGCGTTTGCCGCTATATTCAAACTAAAACGACTAATTACCGTAGAACGTCCAAGATACGTCTGTTTCTGACAAGAGCTAAGGTCGTTTTTCGTCCAATTCCTTACATTGTGTCAACTAGTGGCGTAATTTTTTCTTTAAAAACTACAAATTGCGTCTTCTAGACTTTAGATTCAAACACGTGTTCAGACCGTCGCATTTTTTTCCTTTTATCTCCGTTTCTACCCCGTCTAAAAGAATAGGCCGTTAGTCTGCATGTTCTAACTAGTTAGTTTTCAATGACCCTAGAAAACGCTGGCGTAGGTGAAGAAGCAGCGGCATATCTTACCTATATTTTTATCCCTACATGTTATTTTACCTGTTATCTTTATAAATGGAGGAATTTTAACGTTGCATCACTGTAATTTCACCACACATCTCCCCACCTGAGAACATACACTAATGCAAGTTCCAAAACCAGTGATACTTATTGATAAAATTAACTCCTCACGCCTGCCAACTACTCTAAATTTGATCACAGGGGTGCCTACTGAGGAAATCTGCACCGACATTCTGTGATCCCGGGATATATTCAATATTAAACTGATATGGTTGCAACAATAAAGACCATCTTAACAATCTTGCATTTTCATGCTTGGCCTGAGATAAGAACACGAGAGGCTGGTGATCTGTCTGGACCACAAAAGTCCTACATACAGATAGATTTGGAACTTTTTTATTGCCCAGATTAACGCTAAACACTCTTTTTCGCTTGTGGAATATCCTTGTTCCGCTTTGTTCACCTTGCGGCTTCCATAAGCGACTGGGTTCAGTTCCCCATTGGGTGAAGAGGACATTTGCAACAGAGTAGCCCCCAGGCCTACATTGCTTGCGTCTGTTCTCACCACAAAGTCCTGAGTCAAATCAGGCAATTTGAGAATAGGCTTGCTAGTGAGTTTTTCCTTTAACTCTTGAAATGCCAATTCACATTGCGCTGACCACACACTTTGATCTGGGTTTCATTTGCGAGTCAGATCAGTCAGAGGAGCACATATAGAGTTAAAATTTTTGATATATTTTTGGTAAAACCCACATAACGACACGAATGATCGCACGTCTTTTTTTGTTTGCGGTCTAGGTGCTCTCTGCAGTTTTTCCAAGTTCTTGGGGTCAGGGGTCATGTTACCCTGATATACAGTATGTCCCAAGAATTCCACCTCTTTGCATCCAATACAACATTTTGTTGGTCTAGCAGTTAAGTTCGCTTCTCTGAGCCTATCAAATAACATATTCAGAGAGTTAATGTGTTCTTCAAATGTTTCTGTGGCGATGAGAATATCATCCATGAAATTTGTGATACATGGATTATTCAAGGGATCCAACAATTTGCGCATCATCCTAGAAAATACACTCGGAGCATTTTTCAATCCGAATGGTAGCATGTTGAATTCATAATGTCCTTCCGAGGTGCTAAAAGCTAAATAAGGTCTAACTTCAGGCTTCACTGGAATCTGGTAATAGCCTTTGCTAAGATCCACCTTCGAAAAGTATTTTGCCTTGTTCAATCTGGCAAATAACTGTTTTGTGTCCGGTAACGGATCCACCTGACCTTCTGTGACAGCATTCAGTTTCCTGTAATCTATGCACAGTCTATGTTCCCCAGACGGTTTCCTCAACAAAACTACACTGGAGCTAAAAGAAGATTCACTGTGAGAAATAATCCCTTCTTTCAACAAATAATCTATCTCCTCTTTCAATGCCTTCTCCTTAGCGAACGGAACAGAATAGGCTGTCATACAGATCGGGTTTGAGTCTACCAGCTTCATGTCATACTGTAGCAAATTAGTATGCCCCGGTTTATCTGTTAACACATCCTTATATTCCTCCAGAACCTGTTGAACTCTCTCTCTCTGATTTTTAGTCAGGTGCTTACTGAATTTTACCTGTGCGGCTGTCTCACAGGGGTGTAATGGGTATTCATGTGAGGTGAGTGGTTCCTTTTTCATTTCAGTTGCGATAGCCAAGGTCACTAAAGGGGTGCCTTCCTGGATTGGTCTGTCCAGATACTTCTTTAAAAGGTTCACATGATATATTTTCTCCTTCCCTTTTTTGTCAATTTTATAGTTTGTTCTAGACACCTTCTCTAGAACCGTATATGGACCTTGCCATCCAATTTGCAACTTATTCTGGCTGCCGGGTAGTAGAAGAAGCACTTTCTCTCCCACAGCTAGTTCTCTGTCCTTTGCTTTCCTATTAAAATAAGCTGCATGTTTCTTCCTGGCTTGTCTCAAATTATCATTTGCCAGTTTCCATTCAGCTTTCAGACGAGTGGTCAGTTCGTTCACGTATTGATAAGATGAGGTAACAATCTCTTCTGCCTTCTCATCTGTCCAGGTCCTTAATAGTCTACATCTGGACTTTTAATTTATCATACTTATTTTTCATGGAACCCGTCGGGTCCCTTCCATTAGAAGCTTTATAATGAGGACTTTTCTTCCTAGAATCATCACTCACAAATCGACCACTACCAATTTTTTTCTTGGGTTTATCGCCCCACTTTAGATTGCTTATGAGAGATCTTCGCTCTCTTTTAGTTTCATCCAGTTTATATAATCCTGACCGAGGGATTGTCAGCTTATTCTGGGTTAATTTTCTTCTTTGTACTCGTCGCATAGTGGCCATGTTAATACATTCAAGTGACGACTGTGTGTGAAAAGGGGGCTCCCATTCCACTTTATTATAATTATTTTTCCTTCCAGGCCTAAGTTTGACCCGTGGCGTTTCTAGGTCCTGCATATTTTTCCCCTTGGTGGGTGTTTCCTCATGAAATACGCCACATGCTTCTACAAAGTTCTCAATGTCGACATTTACGTCGGGTCAATAGTATTTTCGAGCCACCTTTTGGCAGATGGTACCTATTTTCTCATGGTCACCATCTTTTCCAACATGTAAGCTCCTTATTAATTTTTCCCTATATGCCTTGGGAAGAACCAACTGTTGATGACCAGTGGATCTAGTTCCGGCCTTCCTGTATATCAATTTGTCCTTCATAAAATACTCTCCCTTGCTTGGAGGTGTGTGGCATTTGAGCAATTTTTTAAAACATGGCTTGAGTGTCCTATTTTCAGCCTGCGCCTTCCTCATCTCTTCTGGATGAGCATTTATAGGTTCACCTTCTTCCTCCTTTGACTGTGACCTGGTCTGCACTGTCGCCATGATCACAGGTCTCTCGGGATTCCCCAAGAAGACGTATCTACACCCCAATATCAGAGGGTAGATTGGTTCATCTATCACTGCTGCTCTGATTTCTCCTTCCACATAGCGAGTTTTCACCGTTATCCTTGCGATGGGAAGTGTCATGAGTGGTGTGTCCTTAGTCGCCCCTTGTATTTCCACTGTTTCTGTGGTATACTGACTTGGGTCCACTAGGCTAGACTTCACAACTGAATCATAATCCAAACCTGTATCATAAAGGCACCTTATGGTGACCCCAATACAAATAACATCCTCACAAACTGGGGGGTGATAAGGTTCCTGCTGTCCATTAGGATTAACATTTAATCTCTGGTTCCCCGATTTCATTGCAGCAATGTTTGAAGGTTTCCTTTTACAAAATTCGGTGTTATGGTTGTCCTTCTTACACCATTTGCACCACCTCTTTCCTTGGTTAAAAGGTTTTCTTTCATTATATTTTTGGTCATTGAACTGTGAGTTTCTATCACGATAATCATTTCGTGGCCTATCAAAGTTTGTCCTACCTTTATTACCTTGTTCTCTGGTATCAAATTTATTAAAGTGCGGTGGGGCTTTAAAATTTTCTATATGTTTCTTTTTAGAGCCAACTACCTCTGCCTGGGCTGCTTGATACCTCTCAACAACATTCAAAACCTCCCCCAACCTCTCTGCACCTTGTTCCATGAGAAATTTTCTCAGGTCTGGAGCCATGGACTCTCTTAATTGCTCTATCATGATCATTTCTTTAAGATCTTGGGTCTTCCCCAGAGCAGTCCATTTCTCCAAATAGGTTTCCAGTCTGGCAGAGAATTGGTGGTATGTCTCCCCAGACAAAAGTTTGGCATTTCTAAACTTCTTACGATAAAATTCACCATTCTTTTCATATCTCAATAACAGAGCTTGCTTTAGCATGTCATAATTGTCTTGGTCGTCTCTATTCATTTTAGCAAAAACTTCATAAGAGGTACCTCTAAGCCCCTGGGATAACTTAAGACTCCACCTCTCTCTCTCTAACCCATACGTAGTAGCCAATAGTTCAAATCTACTTAGGTACCCCTCTATGTCATCGTCTTTCTCAACAAAATGGTCTAAATGAAACCCCATAGCTGAGGTTGAGGCTCCCTGACTAGGCGTGGCATCGGAGGAAAAGGGGCTGGCACCATTTTCAGGAGCATGGCCTTGTAATTCCAACTCCCTTAGTCGTAATTCGTGCTCCCTTTGCAATCTTCTATCTTCTGCCTCAGCAGCCTGTCTCTTTTCCTCTGCCTCCCTTTGCTGTCGTTTTTCTTCTGCTTCCAATGCCCTAGCCTCCTTGTCAGCCTCAGTCTGCAGCCTCTCAAGTTCTTTGTCAGCCTCAATTTGTAACCTCTTCTCTTCAGCTAACTCCTATCTTCCCTTTCAATATACTTGTCACATTCTAAAGTTACATATTGGATTTAAACCTGACCATCCATGTTCATTTCCTTAGCCGTCAGCACAGCAGCCCATCTGAATTTGGCTAGATCTGCCATACTATATCACACAATTTAACAATGACTAATGTAAATTACAAAATCTAATTACTAAGGTAATATACTAATTAATTAATTACCACTGGCTGTGAAGATTCATCAACTTTTACTTTCCACTTTTAATTTTAGGGACACTGTTAAATTTATACAACTTATGCCCCCAATAGTTTAATTCCCGGACCAGGAGACCCTAATATCTTTGGTAAATCTAAATCCCGGACGAGCCCCCAAACTTTGTAGTGGTTTTTGATGTTATTGCGTGGTTGCTATGTTACCTAGTGTACTGGATGAGGTCAGCTGTGAAGGCTCCTGAAGATAACAGTTTATGTGAGTTACAGAATGCCTTTCTGCTACCACTTATGACCTCAAACAGACTTATTCTGCTATTTTGTATGTTAGCTACGTTTAATGTCTAGGGTAATGAAATGTGATGTGTAGGTAATTAAATACACAGACACACACATGTAAACACTAAGTCTAATAATAATAAGCTCTATGATCAAATCAACTAACACTGGCTTTAGAAATTAAATTTTACAAATTTTTGGAATTTATTTAGTCCTGAACCAAATTTTCTTCTGGTCAGGACGTATGAAACAGTATATATTTATCAATAAAAGTGCATATATAAATATTGAATAATCAAAATGAAAATTTTGTACATAGATATATCGTTACATTGGTTAATATTAACACTAACTACAGTGTCTTTGGAAAACTAGCACTGGATGTCTAGTCGGGGTGGTGTCATCATACCCGATCTCTGTTTACAATAGTCATTGTCTTTCAAATATGGAACTGAGGTATAGTTTTTATACACCAGGATTTTGTTTATTTATTTTATTGTGGAAAAATTTGATGAATCCACAGCAGGCCAGGTTTTCAACTTATCTGGCCTGTGACGATGCAGTAAAGAATTCAAGTGGCCCACTCCTCACAGGTGCTGGAGTAAAATGGTAGGCTTCTTAGTCATCCACTCTTAGACCTCTTCAAAGCATCTGGCACTAGGGCAGTGCCAGACCAGAAACTCTGAAACCAAAATTTTTGCCATGTGTCAACACACTGCCTACTTCACCATTTTTATACACAACAAAGCAAAAAAAATTACAAAGACCGGGTTAGATCTCTCTGACCGACTCAGCACATCTCACCCAGGCGGTATCAAATAGTACCAGTTTCCCATGACTGCATTGCATCCGAAATATGTTCATTAGTCTTCTTTTCCATCCAATAAGGTGGGTGATATGTTCCCACTGATCTCAAATATAGATCTGTCTTCTATAGTCTTGGATATGTTTTCCTATATTATTTGTTTGCCTCTAGGCCATGGACTGTCGCTGGGGACCTAGAATAAGCACTCACTTGTCGTAATCATTTTTCATGACATGGCAGTATCAATCACTCAGAAATATTAAAATAAAAAAGGTTAATACTTTTTCCCTTACCACAATTCAAATTTGAAAACACAGTTACGTTGTACTAGCAAAACTCAGCTGAGCTGCTGGCTAGACTATGGCGTCCCACTGGTAATATATAATTTTCATGGACGTCACAGTTCTACATTAACGATCTGTGTATATGGACAGTCTTCAACAAAATGGCACTTGCCTCTACTTTTTTTTCTATAATATGAACGCTTCCGTCCAATCAGCGGACTTCCCCTCTACCTTTCAAATATTTAAACTACAATGTCCAATTTAGGTCCAGTTTCTGTCTAGTGTGTAATATATTTATGTCGGTCTGTCCGTCCTAACTTGGTTTTTCCCAAAATTACACTTGGTTTTAGACGAAACTACAAAAAAAACTACACAAATTTTCCCCCACTTACGTATACGATTTCTATGCTAAGTTATTTTTAGCTTCTACCCTCCTTTTTTTGTTCCTTGTCCACATGCAGTTTGTTTTTCTGCGTTAGGCTCAAGGACGTGTCAAAAGAGATTTTTGTGAGAAGTATGCACAAATAAATGTCTGCTAGTCTGTATTGAACAATACAGTCTTTCGTCAATATCTTCCGTCTTATCTGTCCGTCTGTGTAATTAAAAGTATATTATTTCTCAGGTAAAGATGGGCTATCAAACTAGCTAGTTTTTATTCTCCTAAACTTATTATTAAGAAAAAACCTACTTTTTTCAAGGTTAGTTTTGAAATTTGTTTTTGTACCTTCGTTCACGGCGTTTGCCGCTATAATCAAACTAAAACGACTAATTACCGTAGAACGTCCAAGATACGTCTATTTCTGACAAGAGCTAAGGTCGTTTTTCGTCCAATTCCTTACATTGTGTCAACTAGTGGCGTAATTTTTTCTTTAAAAACTACAAATTGCGTCTTCTAGACTTTAGATTCAAACACGTGTTCAGACCGTCGCATTTTTTTCCTTTTATCTCCGTTTCTACCCCGTCTAAAAGGATAGGCCGTTAGTCTGCATGTTCTAACTAGTTAGTTTTCAATGACCCTAGAAAACGCTGGCGTAGGTGAAGAAGCAGCGGCATATCTTACCTATATTTTTATCCCTACATGTTATTTTACCTGTTATCTTTATAAATGGAGGAATTTTAACGTTGCATCACTGTAATTTTACCACAGAGGATTTAAACAGCGACTACAAGTACATGTAATTATGGTAGTGCAGAATCATTATCTTTGGTACTTCATGAGGAAATTAGGATTTTGTTGGTAAATTCGCAATACAACATTAAAATTCTACAAAAGTATTCAAGAGAAAAAGTGAACTCAGGCGCGGACCTCTGAGAAAACAAGGGTTTATAATTGGGTATATAAGCCCTGCCTCAGACACAGTTCCTTACTTCCCGAAATTACTTCAAGATCTGACAGAGCTGAGAAGATATCCAAGGGGCTGACTCTTTTATATTAGAAGTCTTAACACACAGCACAACAAGGGAGCTGAGAAGAAGCCACGACTGACCGCTATTGTGAGCGATTTGTAGATCGAAGCTTTAAACAGCCGCAGACTTCGAAGTACCACTGTGTCTGAGGATAATATGTATCATATTACAAAATATCTTAGTGAATTAATGTACATTTAGAAAGGAAAAAAAATGCTCATGTCTACATCTTGCCTTGTGCCCGATGTAATATGGTTTCACCACTATATAACCTCAATCATATACAGCATTGGCTCAGCTAGAAGTTCTTTGTAGGACTCATCAACGCTAGCACTAAAAGCTTACAGTCCTTTTTTAGGGCTTTGCTTTTGGGTGCTGTGCTCAAAGTGTTCGTCTTCTCTTTTTCTTTCTCATCTTTTATTTCAGTACATTTTGTCGATGTATTAAAGGAAATATTTTCGCTAGCTTTGGCATAACGCTAAACAAAAGGGGAGTAATCATGAATGTGCTTGGAAAATGTCTAATTGATGTTAACGTTTTTTAATGTATTTTACTGTTGCACGACGTAACCATTTAGACTGACTTAACAACAGCCTCAAGACAGTGTTGTCGAAATAAGGAGTCTGATCAACAGCGGCCAGCCTGCATCAGAAGGGCATTTTGTTTATAAACCACAGATACCATAACCTGGTCATATTTTGCAGGTTCAACTAGTGGTACAAAATGTGACAGAGTTATTTTGGAAATTGTGAACTGTTAAACAGTGGGCCAACACTGTTCCTGGCATAAGCATAGCGTCCCTAATGTCCAGACGCTTTAACGACCGAGGGAAGTCAGCTACTACAATGTGTCAAGCACGTTAAGTAGAACTTGACGCAAAAACAAAAACCAAGACACCCTAGCCAATAACATGATGAAACGATGAAACAGTGACAGTATACTTTATTTCAAATTGTGTAGGATATTTATATACTAAGGTGCTAAAAGGTGCATTGATTTGTTTAGAACTGCAATTATTGAATTATTTAAATTTCCAGTTATTATTTTGTTGTGTGGTCAAAGAAATATTAATTATTTAAAATTGGTAGGGAATAATACGAGCTGCACTCACATATTTATATAACACCCTTGGAGCATAAGATAGGTCTAGCGAGAAGGTGACTTACTTCACAGCTCTCTTGTACAGCTACCATCTAGAACTGTGCAGTTAAAACTACCTGACTTGTCCTGTACCATCCCTACTACTAGTTCAGCAATTCTCTTATCCATTTCTAGGAACTACTTTCTAATTGTCTATGCAACATCAATCTCGCCACAGAAACTATATCTTTCTACTGTCAAGCATCTGACTCAGTCCCATTCATCAATCATCTCACGACAATGCTGTTAGCTTGCTTCACTAGTTCGTGTACTTCCTGTTCACTTTCTGCTAACGAAACTGTATGAACGGCATATGTAAGGTTGTTTATTGACCTTCCACCGATGTTCAGTCCTGTATGTTTTAATGTTTATTTATTTTATTTTATTTTTATAGATATTAAATAGGCTTGGAGATTGAACGTAGTGCGCAACGTTGTCTCACTCCTCTTCTTGTGCATGTAACATAAATAAGAACACAAACACATTAGCGTTATAATAAATTATATATATATATATATATATATATATATATATATATATATATATATATATATATATATATATATATATATATATATATATATATATATATATATATATATATATATATATATAACGTGTCAATGTTAAGTTGTTCAAAATAAAAAATGAGATGTGACTTATATTCAATAAATTGATGTATAATTTTGACTACAGAGTTTACGCTTAAGGTTGATTGCAGCGTTATCGACACTATGGTGGTGTACAAAACTGCGAAAATCTACCCAACTGCTTTTTTTGTGTGTGATAGAACTGCTGTGAAACTGTTTATAACAAAACCACGTAATCATTTTAACACTGAAAACTCTAGCATTGAATGGAGATGAAACGTACTGTCAATACACTTGTTACTTTCTTTTCGAGGTTGAGCGTATTGTCAATACAATTATGACTTTTTTCGAAGGTGAACGTACTGTCAATACAATTATCACTTTTTTTTACGAGACATTTCTATTTTAGCATAAAACATTTGTGTAGAAATTGATATTCACAGATCTAAGGTCAGAAGCTACTTATATGTCCCGTGTGTATTTGAGTAAATTAGGAAAGAAATCGAACATTGCAACATTTTTAGCACAGATTATTTTGAAAAACATAAACATGGTGTGTGGGTAAACCAGTCACAATGTACTTGGTGTCATTATGATATCATAACAATGTGTTGTGACACTGAGGTCAAACAGTGAACTTGGTAATGGAAGTAGAAAAGAGGGGAGAGGGGAGAGGTGGTTATAGATGTGTTATTTGGAGGCAAGAGTGCAACATAAAAACGGTTTTTTGTATCGTCTGTATAATGTTGCCAGCAGTTGCTATCACTGCACATTTTAATGATGCTTCTGCAGAAATTGTTGGAATTGGAAGAAAATAATGGCTTGCAATTTTGCAAACAAAATGTCACATCTCTCCGAACACGTCTTGAAGATGGCGACGACGTGATGGTGCTGACAATTTGGATGCAGCTGCATTGTCGATGTAAAATAAGTGAGTCTGACCTTTGGAGTACAAGTATTTTTAGTGTTTACATGTATATTTCTTTACTTTAAAATTATAGTATTTTAGAGACCAGGGGAAGAGAAACTTGAGAACGAAATTATGTCCTTTTTCTCAGACCGCAACTTTCGTACATTCGTGTTAGTTAAATGGCTCACTTTATACGTATGCAAACATATTAAAAAGTATATTTTTCCTTGACGTTCTTTTTCCTACGTTTTCACATAGCTAGTCCCTTTCTATATAATGTCACATATTCACATGTATTCAACAGAATGGAAGCTTGTAATGGGCTGGCAATCTCTTCATGTGGTAAAACTTGCAGCGGAAATCGCCTCTGCAAGATCAACTGGATGTTCTTATGCAGGCTTCCTACAATGTCACATAAATATTGGGTCGATCTCTCTTCCTCTATGGCGGTATTTAGTTACATTTTTTGTGTGTAATAAATTACTTGCAATTTCCGTTGTCGCCCATTTATTTCTCTGCTATCAAGCAGATATTAGATATTTTCTTATCAATTTTACACTCCCTTCAGTGATAATTGATCATGTTTGCTTTGCGCTTCTCGGCTTTGATAAGATTAAGACGCAGGTAAAAACCAAGATGGGCCCGGTCAATTTTCGTATAGTGACCGCGTGTCATGTTTACCTAGGAATGCTCCGCGATAAATTATCGACCTGTCGGCATGCACTCGGCGGAATCGAATGAGATAATCATTTTCCTGCACACCTTGTTCCAAAGACTTTACTTTAGATGGAAGTAAGATGTTGTATTTGAGAAAACATTGCCGAGAGAGGATCAGATGTTTTCATTCCATATTTGGAAGACATGACCTTTGCATTAATGCACATAAATTTCCTAGTGGAAGTATTTTGAATTACCCCACCAAAAGAACACAGGTTTTGAAACTATTGGCCGGCATTCGAGATGTAGGAATAACCACATTTCTGATTGGGGTCTGGTCTAATAGTAAACAATACGTGCCAGGAACGAAAGGGGCAATATAACCTGACACTTTCGTCAGTTGCAAGCACTGTGAAAATTCACTTCGCGCCAAGAACACAACCAAACCTTGCCAGAGTTAAGAAGAGTACCAGACCGGACTTTGTTGGAGCATATTGAGGACTTAGAGCCCAGGAAAGCGCTACCTTTTTAACACAGAAAAACGGAATCTGAGGGAACTGAAACACACGTCAAAGTGGGAATTTATTGCTAAAGTAACAACACACCAAAACAACAACTAAAACGCTATAGACTTTTATAAACGGGTGCTTGCGTAGAATAGAAGGACTGAAATGGTATGACAAAGTCGCAAGTGGGGAATTGATGACAAGAACCAGTGGAACAGGAGCTGAGAAGAAGACGCTGGCGATGGATATGACACACATTGAGGAAACCTGTTGATAGCATTACAAGGCAGTCCTTATTCTGGAATCCACAGGGAAAGAGAGGCAGAGGTAGACCAAAAAACACATGGAGAAGAGAGCTGGATACAGAGGTGAAAATGATGAGGAGAACATGGAAAGAGCTTGAGCGGATGGCACGGGACAGGAAGATTTGGCATGTGTTTGTTGAAGGCCTATGCTCCCCGGGGAGCTAAAGGGTATTGATTGAACAACACCCCAGACCAAGTGTAAGAGGCCTGTACAAGTGCCTTTATTTCTCTGATCCAGCAGTCTGTGAGCCTAAAGATTGGCATAAGTTGTACATTTTGAATTCTATTTTTTTCATTATTAACATGTGAACTAATACGTATTTATTGACATGTGAATATTAATATGTGAAAATTGCTAGTGGATGTCCAAATCATTTGAGGCTGGCAACCTCAGCATATAGATTGATGATTTCATGAACCACCGCTTCCACGGCTGGTGGCTGCTTTATTGTGAGTTTCTTATAAAGAACCAAAAACAGAGGTAGTCCCAAGTTCCATATGGAGCAGGGAGGGAATGATGGCAGAAATGATGTACATACGTGTTATATTATTAACCTTTTCAATCATTGTAAATGTTAAACATATTCACTCTAAATGTAATGAAAGTTTCAACGTTTTCAACCAGTGTAAATGTAAAACATATTAACTCTAGCTGTAATGAAAGTTTACAACCTTTTCAAACGATGTAAATGTAAACATATTCAAACTATATTGTTAACATTTTCAACTTAAGTTAAATATAAAACTATTGATTTTAAATGTACAGATAGTTTTTGCCCACTGGGATTAAGATTAATTCTCAGAGAGGGTAAAAGTTCTGAAAGTAGATGGGTTGGTGGAATTGGAAAATAGAGGGGCACATAAGTATGTTTCGGGAATCTCAATTCTCAGAGGGTATTTGTTTCTCTTCTTTTGCCATACTAGTTGGTGGTACCAGTTGAGAGTACTATTTCTGGAACAAGTGAGGGTATACGTGGCCTGAAGTCGACGCTAGACACCATCATCAGACGGGTCTTAGAGACGCGGGACCAGCTTTGCATTTACTCCCTGATTCTACTTGGAACGTACTGCAACTCTTAATCTTGACCAGGGACGCGAGAGATCCAGTCACCTATCTGCGAAGTGCCAAAACACCAGCGGGAGCAGAAACCTCATTGGCAGCTAAGTATTCAAATAAAAGCTACCTAGTGAAACTTCCCCTTTTATAATTTCCCATTAACATCATATGATGATGACCAATTTTTGTTAAAGAATATTCCATGTTTAATAACTGTTAATCCCAACGTGATTATTAAATTTATTACTTATATCTATCCAAATTTAAAGTTGATTTAATCATTTTGAATGTGTTGTTTCCGTATGTCTCAGACAATTTCTTAAATACATTAAATCAGAGCTACTAAATAATAATAAGAGGAAATCCGCTGAATTAACTCAGCTGGGGGCTTGAAAGAGCTAACAAATTATAAGATAACCTTATCCTTCACAAAAGTTGACGGCGGATACTAGAGTTAACGGGTTCAGCCATTGCAGCAGTGTTCTCGCTTTTCTGAATATCTCGTGAAAACTCCCTGGAGGTGGAAGCATCATTATCCTTTTACCTACAACTCTGCCAAAAGTAATCTTGTGTAAAGGTAGACACCTTCGAAGACCCACATCAGTTACTCTTGAGTTTTGGCCACTGTTGGACCACTACTGCAGAACTAAGGGGAGGCAAACCGTGACATAAAGATGATCCGCTGCAATTGCAGTTCCATGCTCCATATGTAGTGAAAGGGAAAATAATGATGAAGGTGGTGATACAATAAGACTAAGTTCAGAAATAAAGAAGTCAAACAAACAAAAAAGCATGCGGTGATTCCATACAGAAAGTTGCTAGCTTTCGTATCTACCAGCCTCCAAATGGCCCTCTGACATATTTAAGAACTCCCCTGTAATTCACGGAATTGCGTTAGCTTCTCCAGGACGTTACTCCTATTAACACGTCAGCTATAATGGCATATCGGATCTCAGTAGATTACCAGAAGATTATTCCTTCACCGAGAATAATAACAAGACTGTCATCGCTCTTGTTCTTACTCAAAGAAACAAAAATCGATCACATCTTCTTTCTCTCTCCTAGCATTGATGTATTTTACGAGATCAGCTTGCTCGCAGGCGTCGTCAAGGGACGGGTAATAACATTCTCGTTATTAAATGCCAGATGAAGTCCAGGCCTAAAAAAAAAAATTTGTTTGATACGCAAATAAGGTTTGTCAGTGGGGTAACACATAGTTAGACGGGAAAATAGAGAGTTATAGATGATATTTTTTGGCTTATAGGTTTTTGTTATAGGTGACAAAAACGAGAGTCAGAGATGATTAGTGTAATAGCTTTGTTTGCGTTGTCAATGTTTGTGACATATGCCTGATGATAGTGGCAAGAAAGGAGAATTTAGATTGACTTATATGTTGTACATCGCTCATCACTCAGTTTGACGCTAAACTCGAAGAGAAGTTCGAGTTAATAAAGCTCCAGTGTTTCCGTTGCCAGTAGACTACACTCGGCTTTTCAGATGATGATAATTAATTAACAGAGCTCGGCTTTATATACTTAGAGGTTAGTGCGTCAACTTTACAAAACGGTGACTTCTGTCTTCTTGTGTCCTTGACAGTGATTTTCGTAAAAAGTTATATCTGTATGACACCACGCTAAAATTCTCCGCTCATAAACTAACTATTGTATTTTAAAATCTATAGATAACTACAATATTTGAAATTTGTCTGAGGGGCAAAGTCCATTTACCGCTAAAAATTTAACTAGAGAATTTGAATTTTTCTACTACCACCCGTTTAAAGTTACTACCCCCAAAAAAACACACTACCCCTACCAATATTTATTAACGGACGTAGCCAAAATGAACAACCAATCAAATTGTTACCTCGTTTTTGGTAGAGACAAGAAATCTTGGTTGTAGTGGCAAAAATGCGGATTCTATGTTTTTGACAAAAATTAAATAATTTATTTCTCAATAACTAAAGGGAGTTAGAAAGAAATGGATATCTTGAATTATAGCGCTGATATTGATTAATATATTAACCCAAAGATTCCCCCTTAATAAAATTATCTTGACCTAGAAAAATTTAATTTACTGATATTTTAGATCAGGTTAGAACTACAATTAATTACCAAAAAAATTACACAGATGAAACTGTTAAGGAATAAACAAAGGAAAAGTAAATATAACGATAGAGGTCAGTTGACCGTGTAATTATCACTTTTAATATTGGAAATCGGTCCATAAATAACGGAGATATAAAATACACAAAGATAATCAGACGAACGAACACACTTACGAGTGCTCAAAGTTTATAGTCCAAAAATAGTTAAAATTTTGACTCGCTTTTGATTGGTTAGAGGTTAAAGTAATAAAAATTAACACCTCCTTGTAAAATCAAGCCATTTGAATTTGAGAGCCATCGCAAGTTGAGAGCAGCGGGAAAGCCTTGTGACCAAGCTTTTACCGTCTGGACAAGAAAGCAGTTAGAAAACCCATTTACTGCTAGTCAACTTTGTGCATGTATATTATTCTTTACTTGAGGTAAGATAGATGCTTTTATTTGTATATTTCCTTAGCAAGAATCAGGATATATGTGTGTCACGTGACCGAAATTTATTTTACCATCTTGTCCATAATTTGATTACTCCTTTAAATGTTCCGTTTTCCTGGACATTTTGTATTTTCTTTTTCTTTCATTTTCTACCTTCGTGGCCAAACTTTCTCATCCTCTCAAACCCTCCCCGAGGTTTGTTTACGTTTCGCCTTAGTACTAAATTCCTTCAACGGCCAGCGTAGAGGTAACGTAATGTTATCTAAACGCACCTGTGGTCCGAACAGGGGGAATTTCTCTGGTCGCGCTAAGCCTTTGATCACGAGCGAAAGGGTCCCTGTGTTTGGCTTCCAGAACGCTGCTTCGGATCACAATATTATGCATCCTGGAAACAGGGGGAGACAAACCCGCGGTCAGTCTTTGGGTTTTTGCCCCTTAGACAAGATAGAGCATAATGTTATGCATTTCTCTACCTGGGGAACTTTTGCACGATTTCTGTTGTCTTACCCGGTATTACGATTACGCCGATACCTCTGAAGAAATATGCAGGCCAGGAGTCCGGGGGGAGCGTCTTTGTGATCTATAAGAGTAGACTGGTTTCAATAGACAAAGACATTCGTAAATTTTCCTGGCCCGTAGATGACCATCATGAGATAAGGCAAACTTTAACACAGTACTAGAATGTGTTTGCCTATGTTCTAGTCATTTTTCGGGGTGAGTTGACATATCTTATAATTACTATATTAGATTCGTGTTAGCTTTTATATATATGTTAGGAAAGTGAATTTATTTCTGAGGACTTCTCCTAGTAATTTATTCAGTGATAAGGTAGCGCTGTCTACGGCCTAGTAAGGGTGCTTAAACTGTTACGGTTTATCATGGGTTAAATGTTAAACTTACAATAACAGATATTAGGCGTAGAATCAGTCCACGAATGCTTACCATTGGGTTAAGAGTCAGTAAAATTAACTGTCATTTCTGTAAGATAATGTCAGGTGTGGATTGTTCACTTTAAAACTGAATAGTGAGATGCAGGTAATAACTCTGGATTATAGGAGATAGTCACTTATTCCTTTTTGATAGATATTTCTAGTGGCAAGGGAGGATCATTTTATGCTTACTTGTGTGGCTAGACACTAGTCTATAACTTTCACTGAAAGCAGTCACCAGGCATAGATATAATTATATCTTATGATCTAGCCACAACTGTATTATTATAGCAAGAACATTGCATTTTCTTTGTACTCATTTTGTGGAATGCTAATATATTTTCCAAAGGGGACATACGATTTATTTGTGTAATGTCAAATGCTGTAATCTGTTTATGTAATTCATTTAATGTTGTAAGATGAATAAGCATATTCATTTAACCGTAACTACAGGTTAGGTTTCCTGTATGTTGAGATTGGGAGAAGAGGAGTAGATTTTTGATGTCAGAACATTTACTGACAGGTACCTGGGGGTGCAAAAGATATTAAGCCTATGCGGGCGCGTGTTGATAATTGATATTTTTAAGGAACAGGAGACATGGTTAAAGACAGCCCTAAACTATCATAGCAATAACTACAATAAATTTAATCCCATAGTGGAGCGAAACTTTCTGTATAAAGTTAGTGTGATTTATTATTTGCTTGAGGTAAAAGGTCTTTTTTTTGGGTCTCAGTTTCAGGGAGACCGAATCGCTAGAGCAGACTCCAGTCAGGCGAAGAACGAAATATTCTGTTCGATCTAGAGGGTTTCTGAATACCGCTAGCGTCACGAATCGTCAACCCCGTTCCTGAATCAAAACCCCTTTTTGTCAACGCCAAGTTAAGATCACGCAGTGCAACGGAGCCAATGCTAAATCTGGAATCACCAAATGTAGTAGTAGTTCTCTACTCGCCTATTGGATTACCAGCCAGAGCATTGCGGCTTCCAGAATATCAAAACCGCCCTGCATGCCGATAGCAGAATTCCATATCACCCGCCTTTTTGTGCCTAAACGGGGCACTCAGCAAACCACAGCCAAACCAGTTTAAACAGGATTTACAGCCAAGCAGAGCCTAGCGCCGGATAAGCGCGCCTGGGACTCTTTGTCCTCAAGTGACTTCTTCTGGTGTATTTTCTGGATACTTAAAACCTCGCACGTATGAGCAGCCATCTATGGACAGAGTTCCAGCCCCCTCACGCAAATAGCGGTCACCAACATTTAGCACCAACAAAGAAAGTTTTGTAGGTTAGTCCCTCATGAAGGATCTACAAGTAATAACACTTTCTGGAGCTAGCACATTTGGTCCCACGAAAAAGCGGACAGGCTGTCGCTCAGTTCGGTTATTTGGCCAGCAAGAAAGATAGACAGAGTTTCAGCCCCACTCACGCTATAAGGGGAGTCACCAACGTTTAGCCCGACAAGGAAAGTTCGGTATTTCACTTCAGTCATCTTGAAGAATATTTATCGGTAAGACACTTCCTGGAGCTAGCACCTTTGGTCCCCGAAAGCGGACCCTCTGTCGGACAGCTTAGTTATTTTCTCCGTGTTCTACAGGGTTTTATGAATGTTGGTGGTGTGTGTGTGTGTTTGTGGGTGTGTATTTGCATTATTGATGACTATTGATGAATATTTGATTATTGATGTAATTTATGCTGTGAATGATGATATGCATTAATTCCATGCTTTTCTTCTTTAATAAAATTTACACATTTATTAATGCGCTGTTCCCGACCCTTTTCATCCATAATTAACTTGTTTAGCTTTTTACTATAATCTCTATGTTTTGATAAGAGAAAAGAGAGAGAGAGCAGGAGGTGCTTAGACAGACATAAGTGAGTTGAGGCTTGGAGAGAGAGATCCTTTTGATAAATCTTCTTCCAGGTTGTCTCAAGTCCATCTCCTATTTACACCTTTCTGTGTGTGTAATCTATAACTCTGTCAGTCCACTATCCCTTGTCGATTTCACTACTATTGTCCAACTCGACAAATACTCTACACTTTACTCAATCACGACAATTAATGGGAGCCCGTCCGAGATTCTAGAACCCATCTAGTACGACAATTAAGGGGGTCTCGCCGCGGAATTTGAACTACATCTGCAGCAATCGCAACAGATGAGGTTGCAGTCTGGTAGGAATCTCTCGCAAGATTCTATCTTGATTCTTAGAGTTTAGTGTTCGGCAGATTATAGGAATTTCTTTCCCCTAGACATAACGAACTATTTCTTTTGGGTGGAAGTCGGAACAGCGTTTTTTCTCCACAGCAATCATAAATATTAAGTTACATTTATTGTTCATGCTACACATGAGACAGCTGGTAAAGGTTGATGGTATCACTGCTGAGTTTTTTGGTTGACAAATCTGACGACTATTGTTGAAAAAGTCAGAAATTTTTTTTTTTAAGGGTTAATATTTTTTCAGGAGTAGCTCTTTAATCTGAGATAAGAAGCTACAGATAGTCAGTTACTAGCTTGCATTTGTACCAAGGGAGGGTGTTCATTCGGATGATAGTAACCAATCCTCTCAATAGCTTAGTACTGACAGAACTGGGGTGAAGTGATAGTAATAAGTTTTACATCACTTACATTTTTTGGAGTTTTTTGGGGTTTTTGCTTGTCGATCAGAGTAGTACAAACTTTCTTGTTTTTAAAGTTCCCAGGCTAGCCTAGATTTTATTGATTATTAAGTTAATCAGCTCCTAAGCGGACTAGGTAACTAATGTGACAGCGCCATCTTGAGGTCTGTCGTTCTCGGCGCTGGCCCCATCTGGGCAGTCATGTTGTCTATGTGGTTTAGTGCCTTTTGATCACGTTATCTTCAAGCAGATTTATTACAAGGCCATAATAAGCCTACATATTAGTTGTGTTTTTGCTCTAGTTGTGTATATCTGTGTTTTCATGCATTCTGGAGCATAATCGCGTGTGTTATCTGTGTGGCGCAGATTAATCCGCGTAGCGCGCAGTAAATTGAGTGGTTAGGCCAGGGCTTATAAAAAGGGGTAGCAAGCGGCGAAACCGGTCTATGTTTGAGAGAGCCGCCCAGTGAGAACAGACTAAGAAGACACACAAGAGCCAAGCTGTAAATGCCTTGAGCACACAGTCTATGAACACTGACTGGGTGTTTGTTGGATTGTTTGTTTGGTGTTCGGTAGAATTAAATTTTGATCTGCTTAAGGCTTTGGGTTGCTTGAATTGTTAACTCTGCTGCTGAGAGGGTTGCAAGCAACCAATAATTGCAACCCCTGTCAAACGATCCTTTATAAATTTTCTTAGTGCACGGGTCTTGGGTGTGAGGTACCCCTAGCGCCCCTGTCACAAGTGGCGTTGTCGGCAGGATTGACAGACAGCACGCAGTGAAGCAACTCTTCAGCAATCAGAGCAGCAACAGCCGAAACAGTAGAACACCCAGTTCAGTGCAGGGCAAGGGACGAGATCATCCAGTTTGTCAAGATTTCTAGTCAACTCTACTAGCAACAAGATGGCGGCACGCAACACACGTGCTGCTAGTAGAACTGATAACGAAGATGTGGCTGAGGTGGATGACCCTGTAGTAGGGCTAAATCGTCAACCAGAACGAGTGCAGTACATCGTGGTACCTACTCACAAGAGGGTGCGGTGCTTTGGGGAGCGCACGGGTCCTACGGCCGAGGAATATGTCAGAGAGGTGAGAGCTGCCTGGAGAGTAGGGATGATGAGTAAAGAGGACCAGGCAGATGTTATTCTTGACAGTGTGACCCCAAGTGTCCGTAGGGAGCTGAGGATTCAGGCTGATGATGGTGACCCAGAAGCAATGCTACATTCCATTCTTAGGGTGTATGGGGAGCGTCGGAGCATCCCAGAAGTAATGGCCGCGTTCTACTCTACCCGGCAAGGTGCAAGGGAGTCTCTTTGGGAATTCTCCCATCGCATTCACGAGGTGTTTGAAAGTGCTGTAAGGGCACAAAAGCAGAACAACGTCACTCCTTTGGCGCCATCCTTTCTTCGTGACCAGTTTGCTCCTTGTCTGAGAGATGACCTACTAAGAAAGCTTGCAAAGGAAATGATCATCAAGGAGCCAACAGCATCGTTCACGTCGGTGAGGGACTATGCCCTACGGTTTTTGGAGACTGAGCCCACTTCTGGGGCTGGTGTTGCCAGTGTCGAAGCAGCTTCGGGGGCTGGTGTTGCCAGTGTTGAAGTGGCAAGAACAGAGAGTGTGTCAGATACTCGTGCATTAAACGCAGAAGTAAAGCGGCTGAGAGCACAGGTGGCTCAATTAGAGGCTAAAATTGATGCGATGTCTCAGGAGCAGGGGAGACGTACCAGGACAGTTCGTTGTTTTAGATGCAGAGAACTAGGCCACGTACAGAATCGATGTCCACAGGCGTTAAACTAGACGCCTCTGTGGCTGGGAGTCAGGTTACAGAAGGGGAGCAGAATGGCTCAAAGATAAAGATGGTTGGTGGTCGACCGGAGTGTGAGGCGCTTATTGCAGGGAAGAAAGTCAAAGGCGGCCAGGGATGTAAGGGTAGCAGGAGGCGACCCAGGGCACCAAAGAAGCCTAGGAAAATAAGATGCTTCAACTGTGGAGACCTTTCGAACCACATGGCAGCCAAGTGTCCCCAGGGCCCGCTTCCTAAGCGATGTTTCCATTGTAGGTCCCCGGACCATTTGATATCGGTTTGCCCATCAAAGAGCGCCCTCTCTAAGCGTACCAACACATCTACATTGCCGTCACAGTGCAAGCCAAGAGATGGCCGTGGCAACTGTCACCATAAGGGCGCCGGGAAAAGTGGTCGGCATTTAGAGGAGGAGACTCATCTAAAACTCGTTGAAGGACACGTTTCCAGGCTACGAGGGGCGCACGTAAGAGCAGAGCCACCGTTGCAGAGTTTTGCAGCAGTCCGGAAAGAGAGATGTGACAAGCTGTCGTGTTCTACTCCACTACAGGTCGGAGAATTGGTGAAGAAGAGAATGCACGACGCTGAGAGATCCAAGATTCGTGATATGTGGTCAGAAGACGAGTACGTTGTAGTTCGTGCTCCCACAATGACAGGGGGTCCATATATCATCCAACGAATGGACAGAGCGAGTCCGAGCATTAGAGTAACCAGCAATGACCTGAGACGAAGTGAAGGAAAAGGTGATCGTCCAGATTTGGAGAATACGACTGGGGAGCCTGATTTAGTGTAGTTGTCGGGACGACAACAAAATCAGGCGGGGAATATGTGACAGCGCCATCTTGAGGTCTGTCGTTCTCGGCGCTGGCCCCATCTGGGCAGTCATGTTGTCTATGTGGTTTAGTGCCTTTTGATCACGTTATCTTCAAGCAGATTTATTACAAGGCCATAATAAGCCTACATATTAGTTGTGTTTTTGCTCTAGTTGTGTATATCTGTGTTTTCATGCATTCTGGAGCATAATCGCGTGTGTTATCTGTGTGGCGCAGATTAATCCGCGTAGCGCGCAGTAAATTGAGTGGTTAGGCCAGGGCTTATAAAAAGGGGTAGCAAGCGGCGAAACCGGTCTATGTTTGAGAGAGCCGCCCAGTGAGAACAGACTAAGAAGACACACAAGAGCCAAGCTGTAAATGCCTTGAGCACACAGTCTATGAACACTGACTGGGTGTTTGTTGGATTGTTTGTTTGGTGTTCGGTAGAATTAAATGTTGATTTGCTTAAGGCTTTGGGTTCCTTGAATTGTTAAGTCTGCTGCTGAGAGGGTTGCAAGCAACCAATAATTGCAACCCCTGTCAAACGATCCTTTATAAATTTTCTTAGTGCACGGGTCTTGGGTGTGAGGTACCCCTAGCGCCCCTGTCACACTAAGATCTCTAGGTTCTATTCTTCTATAGTGTTTGCTCACGCTGATATAATGGCCGATCTAGATAAAGTGCACAGGATTGCCCTCAAGGTAGCTAAGTACATGGAGTACAAGGATAGCGAAATCCAGCCCTTTCTAGAATTTGCAGTAAGCATGCAGGATCAATACGAGGTAGACAATTGGTTTGACAGCCGTTTAATCTTGGCATGGTCCTGTAAACAAACTGGGGAGAGTGAAGCATTCACCCGACAGTATGTAGAAGAAGTGATAGAAGATGAGAAGCAAAGGGAAAAGCAAAGACAAGAACGGGACAAGCAATTCGAAATGGAGCGCCAAGAAAGGGACAGAGAAAGCCAAGAAAGGAGCAGGCTACACCAAATCAGAATGAATGAACTGGATAGCCTAATTCGGAGGACGGAAACAGATACTAAATGTAGTCACTCTACTTCCCCTTCTTCTGTGCCCTTAACGGTCAACGCCCCTGCAAACCTTGCGCCCATGAAAGAAAACTTGCCTGCTAAAAGTGAACCCCAACTCCAGAAAATTGACTTTCCTTTGGACTTGGATCCGAAGCCCAAACAAGGAAAGAATTTACGTCGGGACAGCAGACCTAAAGCCACGGGAAAAATTACGCAACGTTCCCAGGCATGGAAACTGCACAAAGGTGAGAGAGGTGCTAACAAGCATTGTAATACGGATTTTTCCCGTCTGGCAAGCGGCGAACCCCGAGCCTCTCACGCTCCAGACCGAGCAGCACCTAACCGACACGTGACGTCGAGAAAAGGGAGCCACACCCTATCACGTTATATTTCGCAAGATTCCCGGCCGGACAGCGAAAAACCATATGCAGAGGCGTATCCCTCCAACTCAGCGATCGTAGAATGGAGGCGCCGCTCCTCTTATCACCCTGAGCTTAAAAGGTGCAAGAATAAGTCGCCTGCTAAAAGGGTTAAACTTTCCAAACCGTTCCAAGGAACTTTGGAAAAACACACCGAGAGTTATTTCTCGGGCACTTCGCGATCTAACGGGATCTCAAACCGTACAGTCTTTTGCATGCAGACCGCGGAGCCTGTCAACCAGGAAGTGGATCTCGCATTGCAGGACAAAGTTCAACTGACGCCAGTAACTTCCTCAGGGGAGGGCAAAGTTGACGTTTATGATGGACACAGGGTTCCATGCGAAGGGATCACTGGTATTCCATTTGAGTCTCTCACACTTCTCAGGGCAGAAGACAGTGAGAAAAGCTGCCTTACTACTGTACAAGGAGCCATTGTTGAGAGCCTTGGCTCACGTCATGCCAGTACCGGTGAAGCGACTCAACAAACTCTGCAACTCGCAGATATTACCTATCTTTCTACACGGATAGAAGCTACGGAGATCTGTTATGATTTAGTAGAACCCCAGAATGCGATCGATTACTCTCTGCTTCAGGCAGCTGAGTTCTCTCATTCAAATCGCATTATTCCAGTGGTCTCAACCCCACTGATGGATAGCAAAGTAGTCGCCTCCGCCAGGCCATTACAGAGCAACTTGATCATTTCCATTGACCAAGCCAGAGTTGTGACTGGCAAGGCAAGGAAAGCTCCAGATCCACCTTTAGACGGCACAGGTCTGAAGATTGATCAATGCTCCCACCGAAACAGGGGAGTAGGTGGGGAGAGGCAGAAGAAAAATGCTAGCATTTCTTCGGCCAACGAACGGCTTTATTTGCCAACTAGGGTTACACGCGCGCGAAAACTCCCGATAGACTGCAGCTATAGAGGGTTATTCAAGGCCACGCCCGTGACAGGTAAATATATACATAAGCAGCTGAGCCCAACAATGATTACACCGCGCATAACAGGCGGATTATCTACGCAGTGGCCAGTGAGTTCAGGCAGGGCCGAAAACCACAACAGGTGCGGATAATTTTCCGGACCATAAACAGGCACATCGAATGGTGGAACCAAGATCAGGTTCACACGGAAACGAAGGGCGTCACCGCCGACTGGCCTCGCAAAATCCCATTCGCTGAACGTCTATTAGACAGAGGGAAGAAAAGAAATGAACTCGGAGCTAGTCATACAGTACTGACAGAAATTGGAAACGTAGTTGGTTTGTGAGTAAGGATGTTCCTATGACAGGTAACGGACGACGATGGAAAAGATAAATTACTGTCATTTTTGTCCGTATTCCTCGAACTTTAAAAGGGGGGGGGGGGGGGGCACTTGTCGCGTGACCGAAATTTATTTTACCATCTTGTCCATAATTTGATTACTCCTTTAAATGTTCCGTTTTCCTGGACATTTTGTATTTTCTTTTTCTTTCATTTTCTACCTTCGTGGCCAAACTTTCTCACCCTCTCAAACCCTCCCCAAGGTTTGTTTACGTTTGGCCTTAGTACTAAATTCCTTCAACGGCCAGCGTAGAGGTAACGTAATGTTATCTAAACGCACCTGTGGTCCGAACAGGGGGAATTTCTCTGGTCGCGCTAAGCCTTTGATCACGAGCGAAAGGGTCCCTGTGTTTGGCTTCCAGAACGCTGCTTCGGATCATAATATTATGCATCCTGGAAACAGGGGGAGACAAACCCGCGGTCAGTCTTTGGGTTTTTGCCCCTTAGACAAGATAGAGCATAATGTTATGCATTTCTCTACCTGGGGAACTTTCGCACGATTTCTGTTGTCTTACCCGGTATTACGATTACGCCGATACCTCTGAAGAAATATGCAGGCCAGGTGTCCGGGGGGAGCGTCTTTGTGATCTATAAGAGCAGACTGGTTTTAATAGACAAAGACATTCGTAAATTTTCCTGGCCCGTAGATGACCATCATGAGATAAGGCAAACTTTAACACAGTACTAGAATGTGTTTGCCTATGTTCTAGTCATTTTTCGGGGTGAGTTGACATATCTTATAATTATTATATTAGATTCATGTTAGCTTTTATATATCTGTTAGGAAAGTGAATTTATTTCTGAGGACTTCTCCTAGTAATTTATTCAGTGATAAGGTAGCGCTGTCTACGGCCTAGTAAGGGTGCTTAAACTGTTACGGTTTATCATGGGTTAAATGTTAAACTTACAATAACAGATATTAGGCGTAGAATCAGTCCACGAATGCTTACCATTGGGTTAAGAGTCAGTAAAATTAACTGTCATTTCTGTAAGATAATGTCAGGTGTGGATTGTTCACTTTAAAACTGAATAGTGAGATGCAGGTAATAACTCTGGATTATAGGAGATAGTCACTTATTCCTTTTTGATAGATATTTCTAGTGGCAAGGGAGGATCATTTTATGCTTACTTGTGTGGCTAGACACTAGTCTATAACTTTCACTGAAAGCAGTCACCAGGCATAGATATAATTATATCTTATGATCTAGCCACAACTGTATTATTATAGCAAGAACATTGCATTTTCTTTGTACTCATTTTGTGGAATGCTAATATATTTTCCAAAGGGGACATACGATTTATTTGTGTAATGTCAAATGCTGTAATCTGTTTATGTAAATTCATTTAATGTTGTAAGATGAATAAGCATATTCATTTAACCGTAACTACAGGTTAGGTTTCCTGTATGTTGAGATTGGGAGAAGAGGAGTAGATTTTTGATGTCAGAACATTTACTGACAGGTACCTGGGGGTGCAACAGATATTAAGCCTATGCGGGCGCGTGTTGATAATTGATATTTTTAAGGAACAGGAGACATGGTTAAAGACAGCCCTAAACTACCATAGCAATAACTACAATAAATTTAATCCCATAGTGGAGCGAAACTTTCTGTATAAAGTTAGTGTGATTTATTATTTGCTTGAGATAAAAGGTCTTTTTTTTGGTCTCAGTTTCAGGGAGACCGAATCGCTAGAGCAGACTCCAGTCAGGCGAAGAACGAAATATTCTCTTCGATCTAGAGGGTTTCTGAATACCGCTAGCGTCACGAATCGTCAACCCCGTTCCTGAATCAAAACCCCTTTTTGTCAACGCCAAGTTAAGCTCACGCAGTGCAACGGAGCCAACGCTAAATATGGAATCACCAAATGTAGTAGTAGTTCTCTACTCGCCTATTGGATTACCAGCCAGAGCATTGCGGCTTCCAGAATATCAAAACCGCCCTGCATGCCGATAGCAGAATTCCATATCACCCGCCTTTTTGTGCCTAAACGGGGCACTCAGCAAACCACAGCCAAACCAGTTTAAACAGGATTTACAGCCAAGCAGAGCCTAGCGCCGGATAAGCGCGCCTGGGACTCTTTGTCCTCAAGTGACTTCTTCTGGTGTATTTTCTGGATACTTAAAACCTCGCACGTATGAGCAGCCATCTATGGACAGAGTTCCAGCCCCTTCACGCAAATAGCGGTCACCAACGTTTAGCACCAACAAAGAAAGTTTTGTAGGCTAGTCCCTCATGAAGGATCTACAAGTAATAAAACTTTCTGGAGCTAGCACATTTGGTCCCAAGAAAAAGCGGACAGGCTGTCGCTCAGTTCGGTTATTTGGCCAGCAAGAAAGATAGACAGAGTTTCAGCCCCACTCACGCTATAAGGGGAGTCACCAACGTTTAGCCCGACAAGGAAAGTTCGGTATTTCACTTCAGTCATCTTGAAGGATATTTATCGGTAAGACACTTCCTGGAGCTAGCACCTTTGGTCCCCGAAAGCGGACCCTCTGTCGGACAGCTTAGTTATTTTCTCCGTGTTCTACAGGGTTTTATGAATGTTGGTGGTGTGTGTGTGTTTGTGGGTGTGTATTTGCATTATTGATGACTATTGGTGAATATTTGATTATTGATGTAATTTATGCTGTGTATGATGATATGCATTAATTCCATGCTTTTCTTCTTTAATAAAGTTTACACATTTATTAATGCGCTGTTCCCGACCCTTTTCATCCATAATTAACTTGTTTAGCTCTTTACTATAATCTCTATGTTTTGATAAGAGAAAAGAGAGAGAGCAGGAGGTGCTTAGACAGACATAAGTGAGTTGAGGCTTGGAGAGAGAGATCCTTTTGATAAATCTTCTTCCAGGTTGTCTCAAGTCCATCTCCTATTTACACCTTTCTGTGTGTGTAATCTATAACTCTGTCAGTCCACTATCCCTTGTCGATTTCACTACTATTGTCCAACTCGACAAATACTCTACACTTTACTCAATCACGACAATGTGTATGCCGATACATTTTATTTCGATACTGCTAATTGGGAGATGGTTCAGGTTACGATAACCTAGGTAGGAATGCAGTCATTTTCGGAGTGAAATGGTAACAAATGTTTTGGTCTTACAAATTTGGTGCCATAGTGCCGTGGTAATAAAATTGATATTGCCATTGGGAAGTGAAAATAAATGTGTTTGTAAGTTTGCCATAAAATTTTGCGACTGTAAGTCCAGTAGAAAATAAATTGGTAGTGGTTTCTGGAGTGACACAATGTTCAAATAACATGTGACACTATACATAGAATGTTTGAAAGAAGTCATTAACAGGTCACAAGAGATATTTGTACACCCCTGCTGATTATGTGGAAGACAAGCAATGCTAAAGGAATAGTGGCTTTAATGCCATTTGAAAAAAACAATGAAAACCCAGGACTGAGTGTAGTCAAGGAAATATAGGGTTTGGTGCATATGGTCAGCACACATGGCTGACCCCAGGTAAGATTACCCTTGATTAGTTGTGGAATTGTTATAGACAGGCTATAAACGGGAGGAAACTTTCCTTCTCATTTCAGTGTTGTATTACCAGTAAAAAAGTGTGGCAGACAACCTGGAGAAGACAGAAATTGTGGGCAGTGAAGGCTCACAATATACTTTGAGCTACGGGCCATATCTCCATCCAGAAAGCAGCACCATCTGAGTGACCATATACATAGTCTGGAGCCCATAGCATCAGACAGGCTTAATAGCTAAGTCCCTCAATACGGGCACATGACAGTTCCTCTCAGTTTAAACCACCACAACAAAAAGAATTTCCTGGGGAATGATGAAGAAAACAAACCCTCAAATAACTGATTATTGTAATATCAAGCAGTGAAAATCAGACAGTGGGGTACTCATTCTAGTGACAATTTTATTTTGTTACACTTCATGGACAGAGTTCCATCTTATTTATTTAAAAACTGTAAATAAACATTTTATGATTTTGACAAGTCCTGTTCCAAAAGATTGAGGTTCGGGACAATAAATTGTAAATTTATTCCCATATATATATACCAAAACGTTCCCACCAGTCTTACTTACTTACATTTTGTTGAATTACAGTTCTGTTTGTATTCATTCATTCCTCACATTAAATACATACATACCCTAGACACTTGCCATCTACATAACACTACAGAGATAAATATACACTGGGTGAGATCAGAAGAGGTAGTGGATAGGGACCCCTGAGAAATACATCATCATCTTTCTGATTCAGGGTACTTACATAGCTTGACCTCACCTTGTTAACCTTTAAATTTACTACCATCAAAACCTCTTATCACATATTGGTGTCCTGTCCGGGATTTTTGTTCCATCATACCCTGGGGCCCACTCAGTAGGAAATAATTTTATAAAACTAAACAAATTGTGGTGAATTGGATGAGCTGTCATTGCCATTATTTAATTAAGTAGTATTTGTTACATTATTACAGAAGTGTTGATATTTTGTAGGAGAGAATGGCAGACTTGGCCAAATTCAGATCTGCTACTGTGCAGACGGCAAAAGATCTTGGCATGATGTTACGCACAGATTCTTTTGTAGGCAATGAATATAGAGATATATATAGAAAGATATATATTTATCTGTTTACACTTTTTGTTGAGAAATACTTAGATTTACGTCGGCCCATTTTGAGTTGAACTCTGGGGGTCACGCGTTTCTGCGCATGTGTCGAATTGGGGTTGTCGAGAGAGACTTCCGTGATGATGGGCGGATCCTGATCGCTGTACGGACAGAAGTCCGAAGCTTTGTGCTTTGCTGTGAAATTCTGGGGGAAGGTGACATCGTCTGTGTGACTATTATGTCTATGTTCCTCCCCAGAATATATTCTTAGCGCCAAAGGAAGGCGGGTGCTATTTTTCTAGTGTTTTTCTAGGATAAGGTAAAGAGAGACAGTTACTGTACCTTTTCAAATGCCTAGATCTGTAGCCATGTTATGGTCTGCACATGTATATGATTGACTATTTTCGAGACGACATTTTGCCAGCAGCACCATTATTCGTATGATATACATTGCATTACTATGCATATCATCTACACAGCATTATCGATGTTTATGAACAGAGCCCTTTACTTATGCTTCATTATGCATCTTTGCAGTGAGCTACGCTCACTGGAGATAGAAGCCATTTTGAATCCCGCCTTTTCCTAAGCGGATCATCGTTCGGAGAACAGGGATACCTTATTATCTGATGATGGTACAGAGATCTGTCTACTATGGTAACCCACTACTGTGGTTTAAGATTGTCGTCACTTAAGCTTACTGATTTACGGCTTGTAATTCCTCGACAGAAGAGGTTCTGTCAGGGAGCCATTTATAATGAACGTTTACAAACATTAACTGACGCGATCAGTCAGTTAGGCTCGAAAGTTATACAACTAGAACCCTGAGGGACTAGCTACGAATGTTCTGTTGTATCCACATTCTATATGAATGCATATTTGATGTCGTAGACCATTTTGTCGAGCATGTGATGTTTTTTGCCAAACTGTTCCAGTGACTATATATGTGTCGTCAGAGTTTGCGTCTTATTAAATGTGTGAAATTATCAACAGTAGTTCCAGACATCCTTGACTTTCATACATGAGTGAATGAGTGCCTTATTACTTGTCAACTTTGCAGAACAGTACCACCCATTCGCATAACGTACATTTGCACTCTCATTCAACATAAACACTGTCCCTTGTCGGGGCCTCAATACTCCATGGACAAGGTGACCTGTATGCCCAACACTGTGTCGGTTTGAGTTGACCATAATACCTGTATCAATGTGGAAACCAGAATTATACCACATCAACCGATCCTACTCCAACTTTAACACTCATCAATGTGGTGGCCAGATTCCTGGGTCTAACCTTCGCAGTGTACATCATTTTGAAGTCAACTACTGATTGTTTCCTGACGCCTGATACGACACACTAACACCAACAGTACAAGTCCACAGTCGATGTCAGCATTTTTCTCACGTGACGTATCCTGGCAAGCATAATGCTGTAATTAGGTCAGACTTTGTTTACTTCATGCAGACAGTCTACACATCATTTTTTCAAGCATACAGTTAACTTTTTTGCAAGAAGTACAGTGCAAGTGAAGTCAGAAGTCCTACGTGTGATAGCTATAGGAACCATCAACGGTGGATCTTCTTGCACTGCTATGTTGTGTTGAACTTTGTAATATTTAAGGCCAGAATTAATTATTTATTTAAATTACAGTACCATTATATTGTAACAACTGAGCCTTCGTTGCAACACAGTCTATTATATGCTATATATATTTATGTTTACATGTTTACATGTGATATTGTTGTGTATATTTCTGTGGGTAGGTTGGGCAGGTGACTAATATAGGGATACCACGTCATAGAGGTCCTATATTAGTGTTCTGTAGGTGCAATTTTCTTGATTGAAAATTTGCTTGCAACATATGTTGCTATTTTTGTTAGCTGTGACGAGCTGTACTCATCGTTGTTTTTGTAATATTTTTCTGTTTTTCAGTTTTGTTTTGATTTGTTTGTATTTGTAGGTCTTATCTTTCCTTTCATTTAGTTGTATACACCATTTATATTTATACACTGTGACGTCATTTGTTTTGTTTATTTCCTCGCAGTTGTCATCACAGGTTCTGTGATAATTTCTTTAGTTTCCAATTTGATTTATTTGATTCCTGCGAATGTTTGCATATTGTCTTTTATGATTGTCCTTTTTTATGTTGTTGGTTGACTTATGCTATTATGTTATTGGTTGACATATGCTATTTATGATGCACTATTAGCTGTGTAGTGCACTTGTGGTATAAAATCAACTGGTGGTGGATTATTATTATTATTATACAGTTGATTATACAAGACCTTAATAAAGACTTGTCTCCCACAGAGATTGGGATAAAGTGAGCTGATTAATCAAGTTTATTAAGAACTTGTTTCCATTTACTTCAAAATAGATTGCATTATTATTTCAGATAACTAGTCACATATTATTAAACATTATGGCGACTTTAGACTACTTTATCACGCAAGGGAAAGCCCTTGGCATAACTGGAGATAAATTGGAAGAATTTGTAATTGGCGAATATAACAAGGTTCAGGAGGCTGAAGATAAAAAGCTAGACAGGGAAATTGAAGAATTTCAGGAGAGAAAACTTCAGCTGCAGAGAGAACACGAAGATAAACTCTTAGCTGTGATACTGGAAAAAACGATAAATGAGCTTCAAAGTGATAAGAAAGCTCTTACTGATAAGTTATCAGTAATGAATTGTGAAAATGCTACATTAAGTAGTAAGTTGACGCTGTTGACAGCGAATGATGATAAATCTGCTGGATTTCCTCTTACATAGAAAAAAGAGTTAGAGGATGAGATAACCTCATTAAAACAATTGTTGGATAGCCAGATAAATGAAGTGAGCTCAATGAAGAACAATCATCTTTGTAAAGAACAGTCTTTTATTAATGAGCTAGAACAAGTCAAAATGGAATATGAGAAATTAAAGATTGAAACTAAGAGACATGAGTTTGACTTACATTAATCAAACTTGGAACTTGCTAGTGCGCAAGATATGTGTTGCAAATTAAAAGCTCAGGCCAGTCAAGATAAGAAGTCTTATGAAGAAACAATTCTGGAGTTAAGAAGTGAGATAAATCTTGTGCGAGATATTGCAATAAGGAGGAAGATAGAATCTCGTGAAGAGATTAATGAGATTAAAAATAGCAAGGATAGTGAGATTCAGGCACTACAACTGGAGTTAACACAGTTGAGGGCGAAGCCAGGAAAAGATGAGAAAGTGGAGGAACCTATGACTACTCATCATAGTGCTATGGAAGCACTCAAACGTGAACTTGTTCAAGAGAAGGCTAAGGTTTTAGAAGCTACATCTCAGATGACAATATTAAGAAAGGATCTTAAAGATAGTATTGTTAAGGAGAAGACTTTGGCTTCTCAGTTACATGTTACAAAGTTTGATTATAACAGAGAAGTTAAAACCAATGAGAAAATGCATAAAGCTGCTGCTAAAGAGAAAGCTATGACAGAAATGGAAGTTATAAAACTTCGTAAAAGAGTTGACGGTTTATTGGATATTGTTTTATACAATAAGATGTTATCTACTACCAAAGTGGATAAATTTCAACATAAACCTGATGGTCAACATGTTGCTAATGCAAAGAGTCAGCCACATGCACTCAATGCAAGCAAAACCTTTCGTGGCAAATATGGGTTCCCACGTAATAACGATGCTGCCTCTAATAGGAATGATTATTGGCGTCAGGCCAATAAGAGTAATCCGACTGTGATAGTCAGTCATGATAAACTTGTAACAAATAACAAAAGTAATCATATTGTTAGTCCTTCAGATCAGGGTAACAACATTGAAAAATGTCATAATAAAGCTCCTCTAACGAATCAAGCATCGACTTCGCAAATTTCTGATAAATTTGTATCGGGGAATAAAACTTTTAGTACTAGTTCCCGAAATGAGAACGATTATGTTCGGAACAATAAGAACCCTATTATCCCTGTTACTCATCATACTCAGCACAGACAGTGTGATGCTCCTTTCAAACACATTGCCAAAGGCAAAAATAAAATGAATTTCGCTAAGAAAAGTAAGCGTAACTGTAAAGGGCAATCTTTACTCTCTTGCAATATAATACATTTATATACTTATTATGTTCGCAAATATTTTGTAAACAAAGTATTTCCTTTTTTAAGTGCTTAAGGAGAAGTCATTTTTGAGTTACTTCCCTTGAAAGTAGTTCCGTCATCTTCGATCGGACTCCGCGGACGATTCTAGGCCTACTGCGATTTATTCTTTGCCTGGGTAGGAATAGATTGTTCTTGCTTCAGTATATCTATGGCCTGAATTTATACGTAGTGTTTGTATGAGTAGGACGAGTCTGTCTTATATATGGATATCTTTACATTTCTAAGTCGAACTATGTTGGTTGTCGCTAGAAAAGGTCAAAGGCTATGCAGCGGAAGTATCGCTAGCAGGGGGTGTGATTGATGGCTGTCATCCTGTCGAGATGTCGAGTTTTGTTGTAGCCGGCTTATCGCCGAAAAAGTGATCTATAAGTAGATGGGGAAAAGTGATAGTCATTTAGACATGTTGTATGTACTTTACCCCAGTGTTTATTCTCTTTTGCCAAGGAATGGCAAAGTTATATTTCGCATAGAAAGGTAAAACCACAATTTATTATGAACTTGGGCTTCGCCATCGTTGTCGATAAGCAGATGCACAGTGGTACTTTTGAAAAGAATATTTATTCAAAGGAAGATGACATTCCTATGTATCAGCACTAGATTGTATGATATTATTCAATTACCTCTATGAGAGAAGCTATGAAGAAATGAGGACATTTAACGAATGACCAATTTTGGTCTGTATCCAATAGTGAGTGAAGCTCACGAGAGAAGCACAGCCATGTTGAAATTCATATACTTTGTATTTATCGAGTGAGAAAAAGGGATGCCTGTACTATCGCTCGATGAACCAAGAGATCACTGCTACATGTGAGAACCCATGTCTGGGATTCCTATATCTTTATGAAAAATATATATATTGAACTTTACGTGAAGGGATATTCGCTAGACGAGGTTAGGTCTAGGAGCCTTCCTATATATTGGTTATGGTCTGACGTGCCCAGTCAGTAAAGCCAGATGATTTACATGATGGAACTCTGAATGCTTATTTACGAATGCTCCATTATGATATTTGCCAAGCATGAATGCTAACTTAAGATGATATTCCTGTGATCAACATTATGCTGTCTATGTCGACATTTGTTCCTGTAACCATACACGTACTGTCCAAGTGTGCGTCCCATTAAATGTTATAAAAAGACCACCGTAGTTCCAGTACTTCTTGAATTCGAACAGTGTGAGTATGAGTGATGTACTACCAACCTGTCAACTCTATCGAATCATTCTACCATTCGCGTTCTGACATTCATATACACACTCATTGTCTACACTCACATTCTTGTCGGAGCCTCATCACGTTCCAGGACAAGATGACCTGTATGACCAAAACTGTGCTGGGTTTAATGAGTTGACAATCGTTACACTTTACTACACCAGTCCCAACATCTACATTTATCAACTGGTGGACATTCACGTCATTTAACAAATAAAGCGTGATTCAACAACTAGTAGCCAGTATGAGTTAACAACTACACAGAGTTTAACAACTGGTGTGCCAGCTTCCTGGGTCAACCTGCACAGTGACCATATTGAGAAGTAAACTACTGAGACCAGACGTTCCTTGGGGTCTGTTACGACACACAAATACATCAACAGTACAACTCTACAGTGATGTCAGCGTGACCTGTCCTGTCGAGAGTATGCAGTAACTAGGTCAGCGTTTGTTGACATTTGGTTCGTTGGACATTTGCCATACAACTGACAGTGTTACACAGCAAGCTTGGTTGAAACATAGAACATTACACATCAGGACTGGAGAATATTTGACAGTGTTTGCGAAAGGAAATGTTATTGAACTGAGAAGTCCTACATCGATTGTTATCATTCACATCAACGATGGAGCTTCTATTTCTGTGTTGAATTTAAAATAATTAGACCAGAAGTATTTGTTTAATAAAGTACCACAGTACTGTACTATTAGGCAGTGTAACTGAGCCTTCATTCCAACACATTCTTTCTGCAACACTCTATTTACATCATATTGCCATACTATTTATGCATTTATGTATTTATGTTTAAATATTTATATGTGATATTTGTTTGTATCCAGCGGGTTGTTGTTTTGGTTGGGCGGTGTCACACAACAGAGTATCCCACGTAATAGAGGGTCTGATGTGTGCGTTTCTATAGGTGCAATTTTCTTGATTGAAAATTTGCTGCGACAGCTGTTGCTATTAGTGTTAGCTGTGAAGACTGTACTCATTGTTGTTTTTGTAATATTCCTCTGTTCTTTAGTTTGTTTTGATTTGTTTGTAATTTGTTGGTCTACCCTATTCTATCTTTCAGTTCTATTCTCAATTTATATTTATATACTGTGGCGTTATTTGTATTTGTTATCCTCTTGCGGTTTATCTTTTATTGTTTTTCCCATTTGATTTATTTCATTTCCGCAAATGTTTTCATGTTCTTCTGTATAACTGTTTTGTTTTGTGCCTGATCGACATACACTATTTTAAATATAGTTGATCATATAAATTGATGTACAAGAATCAACTGATAGTTAATTGCTATTACTGAAGGTACACAGTTGATGATATAAAACACTATTTCTGGTGCACTGCACTTAGATTATAAAGTGAACCAGCAACTTATAGCTGTTATTATATAAGGATTTATACAAGACCTTTGTAAGGCTTGTTTCCCACAGTGATTGGGATAGTTAAGTACTATTTTCCACAGGTTACAAAGTTATCATACAAGGTCTTTGATTAAGACTAAGAAAGTGAATTTATTTACTTTTGCAAATTACTGATCTTATTAGACAAGATGTCTACATTAGATTATTTTATCACACAAGGCAGGGCTCTTGATAAGACTGGTCAGCAATTAGAAGAATGGGCAGTTGCTCAATATGACAAAGCATTAGCTGCAGAAGAGAGAAAACTTGCTGCTGCTGCTGAAGAAAGAAAAGCATTGATTGAGGAGAAAAAAATTAGCAGCTGAGGAAAAAAAATTACAAAGAGAGGATGAACAAAAGAAATTGCAGATACAGACTGATGAAAAAAGATTCCAGATGGAAATGGAAAAAGAGAAAAGAAAGGATGAAGCTGCTGCAGAAGAGAGAAAATTACAAGCTGAAGCTCAAGAGAAAAAAGCAATAAGAGAACATGAACACCAAAAAGAACTTTTAGCATTTGAGTTAGAAAAGTTAAAGTTAACAAACATAAGTGATGGTAATCAAGCATCTGGTGGTAATGGTAAACCCTTTACTTACAAGGTCAAGGTACCAGCGTTCAACCCTTCCAGTGATGACATAACATTCTGGCTAAATAGATTTGAACGCTCGTGTCGAGCCCATAATGTGGACAAATCACAATATGCTAACCAGTTATCAGAAAATCTGAAAGGTGATTCTCTGACTAGTTTAAGTTTGGTTGAAGAGGCTGACAAAGATAACTATGATGTTATTAGGGCAGCCTTATTAAAGAAGTATCAGTTGTCTGAAGAGGGTTATCGGAAGTTGTTTAAGACAATGGTGCCTGAGGCAGGTGTAGAATTCTCAGAATTCATTGCAAGGACACGTCTTACATTTGATCGTTGGATTGAGCTATCCAAAACAGAAAAGACTTATGAAGCCCTTATGGACTTGATACTCAGAGACAAGATTATGTCAAGTATAAATAAACCTTTCCTCGAATTCTTACATGAGCGTAAACCTAAGTCTCTAAAAGAAATGGAACAGTATTGTACCCAATACGTCACTGCACATCCGGACGTAGCTATTAGCAACAGTAAGGTTAAAGAAGGTATGCCAGTTGCTTCTGCAACACCATACAACCCTAATCACTCTCACAAATTCCAAGGACCTCAAAATAGGTTTAATAAAAAAGGTAACTATTACAGTTATCAGAACCAAGGTAACCAATCATTTCAGGGTTCTTCTTCGATACCTGGAGAAGAGCTGACAGCCCTCGATTCAGGGGTGGTCATAATTACAGGAACTTTCGCAAAGGAAGTCATTCTAGAAACTATCCAAGTTTTCCTTCATGGAGACAACAAGATCATAATTACCGAGATACTCATTATAATGAATATGATGATAGTAACCAAAGGAGCTATGATTCAAACCCGAGTAGGGGTTATAATAGTGGAAACAATGATAAGTACAGAGGCAATAATAACAGAGGTAGAGCACAATTCAAAAAACATAAAGCTCATTACCAGGCCAACTCTGCACAGCAAGAGTCCCACGAAGCCTATAAACAAAATAAAGATAATGATGACTCTAATAATATGGCATGTGCCGCTTTTGATTTTGGGAGAGCATCTCAGTGCCCCCAATGCAAAACATTATTTGAGCCAACCACAGTGTCTACTTTAAGCTGTGGGCATCCTCTTCCCGCTCTTCCTGCGTCAATCGCGCATGATGGGAGAGGTTCTCTTGTCTTACACAAAGGTTTAGTAAATGACAATCCAGTCTCAGTACTTTTTGATTCTGGATGCACAACTATTGGGGTTAGGCAGTCACTCATAGATCCTTCTCATTCTACAGGCAAAGTAGTCAAATGCGTAACATTTGGCGGCACCATAGAGAAATACTCTACCGCTATCATTAGGATTGCTACTCCTTTCTTCACAGGAGATGTACACGCATGTCTTTTGCCGAATCCGATCGCTGATCTTATCATCGGTCGCATTCACGGAGTCAAAGAATGCACTCCGGAGCAAATTTCCGTTTGGGAAAATCAAAATATGCAATCTGCTAATGCGGTAGTCACTAGAGCTCAAGCTCTCAATATGCCTGAAACTTCATCTGTTGAAGATAATGAAGTGCATAACCAAGATGATCCCTTGGTAATTTCTCGTGACTCGTTTATAAAACAACAAGAAGAAGATCCGACTCTTAAGAAATTCTTCACTCTTGTAACGAAAGGTGATCCGAATAAAGATTCAAATTGTAAATCTTGGATTACAATGAAGAATGGCGTACTTGTACGTATGGTGCAAGACTCCACTAAGTCAAGTCATTCTCAGATTCTTGTACCCAAGAATTTGAGAGTTAAGATCTTACAACATGCACACGACTCTCAGTGTGCTGGTCACATGGGTTTTTCCCGTACAAAGTCAAGAGTTCTTGCGGCTTTCTTTTGGCCTTTTGTGAACAAGGACATACGGATCTATTGTCGATCCTGTAAAGTATGTCAAGAAGTCAAATCCAAAGGTCCTCGTCATGCTGCGCCTATTCAGGCTGCAGATATTCCTATTCGTCCATTCCAGAAAATGGCGATAGACATCATTGGTCCATTCAAGATCAAATCTGCTAGAGGACATCAGTTTATCTTAACGTGTGTAGACATGTGCACACGTTGGCCAGAGGCTATCCCTCTAAAGAGCATTACTACCGCTGACATTGCAGATGCTCTTTGGCTTATATTTTCTCGGCTGGGATTCCCCGGAGAAATATTATCAGATCATGGCACCCAACTGATATCGGATACCATGTCTCAAGTAATGTCTACTCTACAGATAGAGAGATCTTTGAGTAGCATCTATCATCCTATGTCCAATGGGATGGTCGAGCGACTAAATAGAACACTTAAGAACTTATTAGGGAAGATAACTGAGGATCATCCTCAAGATTGGGATAGGGTTTTACCCGCGGCCCTCTTCGCGTACAGAGAGGTCCCCAATGAACATACAGGGTTTTCTCCCTTTGAACTTGTCTTTGGCGCGCGACCGCGCGGCCCAATGTCTTTGCTGCATGATCTTATAACAGCTGACAATATTGACGATGACACAAAATCTTCTTACGAGTATGTCATCGCGCTGAGACAAAAGATTATCGAAGCATGCAAATTGGCAACGTCCTCTTCTGAATTTGCTAAGCAGAAGGCAAGACAATTTGCTAATAAGAAGAGAACTTTACGACAACTTTGTCCTGGTGACAAAGCATTTGTTTTGCTACCTTGTCGTGAAAATAGACTCCTTATTAGTTGGAAAGGTCCGTACGATATAATATCGAAAATTTCAGATGTTGACTACATCGTCGATATTAACGGGAAGCATAAAACCTTCCACATCAATATGCTTACGGAGTTCCATGAACGTCCTGACTATCTACAGCCTATTTTCCAGGCAACGGACGATTCTCATGTCAAACATGGTCATTACTCATCACTGTCTGTAATACAGGATGAGGAAACAAGTTTTTCGGATGTTAATCTTCCGCTTCCAATGATCCCACTTCATTCTAGTGAATCATGGAAAGACGTTACTGTTTCTCCTGATTTGTCTCTAGGAGAACGGCGACAAGTTTCGTCTATGTTACAAACATTTCAGGATGTCCTCACTGACATCCCTGGACAAACTCATGTCATTGAGCATGACATTGTTCTAACTGAACATACTCCAATTAGGGTTAGACCTTATCCTATCCCTATACATTTCCAAACACAGGTTGAAAAGGAGTTGGATGAAATGATAGATTTACAAATAATCGAACCATCCACTTCTGCATATTCTTCGCCGATGGTTATTGTTCGAAAAAAAGACAATAACATACGTCTTTGCGTTGACTATCGCAAATTGAATCAAGTTACGAAGTTCGATGCTGAACCTATGCCTTTACTAGAAGAGCTACTTACTCGTCTTTCTAAATCGCATTTTTTCACTAAACTTGATTTGTCTAAAGGATATTGGCAAGTTCCATTATCCGAACGCGCCAAACCTCTTACCGCTTTCTCTACTCCCAGAGGCCTTTTCCAATGGAATTTTATGCCTTTCAGCCTTATGAACGCACCAGCTACATTTGTACGCATGATGCGTCGAATCCTATCGTATCGGTCAGATGTCATTGCTTATCTAGACGACATCTGTCTTTTCAGCGATACTTGGGAAGATCACTATTCAGGGTTAGTTGAATTATTATCAACTCTGCGTGAGTATAACCTGACAGCAAAACCATCCAAAGCTTGTATTGGCTTTAGCGAAATTGCTTTCTTAGGCCATCGAGTAGGTCACGGTTTCTTGAAGACAGAAGACCATAATATCACTAAGATACTTAACATCTCTATCCCTAGGACTAAAAAGCAAGTGCGAAGTCTTTTAGGTCTCATACAATTTTATGGACGTTTCATTCCGAATCTGTCCTCTATCATGGCACCTCTCTCTACACTATTAAAGAAAGGGTCGCCTAACATGGTTCACTGGTCTCATGAATGCCAATCTTCACTAGAGAAGATCAAAACTATGTTTTCATCACCACCTATTTTAGTGTTACCTACAACAGATAAGACATTTGTTCTTCGTAGTGACGCTTCATCCACTGGGATTGGAGCGGCACTAATGCAAGAGTACTCTGGAACTCTGCATCCTGTAATGTATATATCCAGAAAACTTAATGCGGCAGAAAGGAATTACTCGGTTTTAGACCGTGAATTATTGGCAATGGTTTGGTCAATTCTCAAACTCCAAAGATTCCTTCTGGGCGCGCATTTCGTAGTGGAAACTGACCAAAAAGCTCTTACGGCTATCCAAAGTAAGAACTTGAAGAGCTCGAGATCAACTCGATACGCAATCGCTCTTCAACCTTTTCATTTCTCGGTACGAGCTATCCGTGGTTCAGAAAATGTGATGGCGGACATTCTGTCCAGATGCCCACATGATGCCACTTAACTGTTAAATATTGGATCTTTCTAATATGTATAACTTTACAACAGTTATTTTTTGTTCCTATACCAAGATACACATTTGTAATTTAATAATAGAATGATGGTATCGCTACTTAGCGGTTTATTGATGTTTATTCACCGCTGTTCTTTGATGATTATAGTGTGAATTTTTGGTATGCATTGTATAATTACCAGAATTGTATTATACGTACATCACACCTTCCTGGAAACATTTATTCGTAGAGAAACAATTTCTCTCAGATTTTGAGATATATTCTCACCGGTCATATTAGGAATTATAGTTATTCCTGATATTTTCATCTGCGCAGTATTCTTGCGTTGTGAGCCTATTGTACGTTGCTCCTAGATGTATTTAAAAAAAATTTTATTTTTTTTTCCCGGGAGGTGTGGTAAGACTGTAAAGGGCAATCTTTACTATCTTGCAATATAATACATTTATATACTTATTATGTTCGCAAATGCCTAGGACAGGATCAAACTGATTCATGCCAAAGAGGCTCGTCTTCTAGGAATTGGAGGCGATCTGATAGCCCTCATGGCTATGGTTCCAACGAATTTGGTAACTTTCGGAAGGATAGCCACAATAAAAACTATTCTAGCTATCATAATGGTTCACAAAGAAAACAACATCAATCTGGTAGAAATTTTCAACAAAGGGAAAATCACAATCGCTGTTGTGAAAACTGCGGGTCAAACCAGAACAATAGTTGCAACAAAGCAAATAACAATACTGGTGATAGATATCGTTGTGACGGTAGATGCCAACATGATTCCACTTAACTGTTATGTCTTGGACTTTCTAATACGTCTAACTCTACAATGGTTCTTTTCTATATCAAAATATGTACACATTTGTAATATACGATATATTGATTGTATTACCACTTAGCGGTTCATTAATGTATATTTACCGCTGGTCCTTTGATGATTTTTTTCTTCCTGGTTAATCATGAACTCATAGTACCTAATATGGAATTATTGTATGAATTATTGTATGGATTTTGATATTGCCAGTATTGTAGTATACGTTGGTGACTCCTCTCTGGAAATATTTATACTTAGAGAAATACTTTCTCTGAGATGTTGAGATATATTCTCGCTTGTCGATCTATTCGTCGACTTAGCCTATTTGACATTATATAAATTACTGATATTTCTCATCTGTACATTATTCGTGCGTTGTGAGCCTATTGTATGTTGCTCTTAGATGAAAAAAAAATGATTCATTTTTTTCCCGGGGGGTGTGGTAGTTTGTTACGCACAGATTCTTTTGTAGGCAATGAATATAGAGATATATATAGAAAGATATTTATTTATCTGTTAACACTTTTTGTTGAGAAATACTTAGATTTACGTTGGCCCATCTTGAGTTGAACTCTGGGGGTCACGCGTTTCTGCGCATGTGTCGAATTGGAGTTGTCGAGAGAGACTTCCGTGATCATGGGCGGATCCTGATCGCTGTACGGACAGAAGTCCGAAGATTTGTGCTTTGCTGTGAAATTCTGGGGGAAGGTGACATCGTCTGTGTGACTATTATGTCTATGTTCCTCCCCAGAATATATTCTTAGCGCCAAAGGAAGGCGGGTGCTATTTTTCTAGTGTTTTTCTAGGATGATAAGGTAAAGAGAAACAGTTACTGTACCTTTTCAAATGCCTAGATCTGCAGCCATGTTATGGTCTGCACATGTATATGATTGACTATTTTCGAGACGACATTTTGCCAGCAGCACCATTATTCGTATGATATACATTGCATTATTATGCATATAATCTACACAGCATTATCGATGTTTATGAACAGAGCCCTTTACTTATGCTTCATTATGCATCTTCGCAGTGAGCTACGCTCACTGGAGATAGAAGCCATTTTGGATCCCGCCTTTGCCTAAGCGGATCATCGTTCGGAGAACAGGGATACCTTATTATCTGATGATGGTACAGAGATCTGTCTACTATGGTAACCTACTACTGTGGTGTAAGATTGCCGTCACTTAAGCCTACTGATTTACGGCTTGTAATTCCTCGGCAGAAGAGGTTCTGTCAGGGAGCCATTTATAATGAACGTTTACAAACATTAACTGACGCGATCAGTCAGTTAGGCTTGAAAGTTATACAACTAGAACCCTGAGGGACTAGCTACGAATGTTCTGTTGTATCCACATTCTATATGAATGCATATTTGATGTCGTAGACCATTTTGTCGAGCATGTGATGTTTTTTGCCAAACTGTTCCAGTGACTATATATGTGTCGTCAGAGTTTGCGTCCTATTAAATGTGTGAAGTTATCAACAGTAGTTCCAGACATCCTTGACTTTCATACATGAGTGAATGAGTGCCTTATTACTTGTCAACTTTGCAGAACAGTACCACCCATTCGCATAACGTACATTTGCACTCTCATTCAACATAAACACTGTCCCTTGTCGGGGCCTCAATACTCCATGGACAAGGTGACCTGTATGCCCAACACTGTGTCGGTTTGAGTTGACCATAATACCTGTATCAATGTGGTAACCAGAATTATACCACATCAACCGATCCTACTCCAACTTTAACACTCATCACATGAGTGGGGACATTCTGATTCAGTATGTTACTACTGAATGTGACAAATTTATTGATAGATAAGATAAGGAGGTTAGCTGAAGAGAAAAAGGTTACAATTAGAAGCAGATAAAGAGGAGAAAAGATTAAAATTTGAGGCAGATAAAGAGGAGACAAGATTAAAATTAGAGGCAGATAAAGAGGAGAAAAGATTAGAATCTTAGGCAGATAAAGAGGCTAGGAAATTAGAGGCTGATATGGAGGCTGAGGTTAAAAGGTTACAGTTAGAGGCTGAAAGGGAGGTTAGGCAGATGGAGGCTGAAAAAGAAGAAAAGAGATTGCAAAGAGAGCATGAGCTAAGACTCAAGGAATTGGAACTGCAAGGACATATCCCAGAAAATGGAAACAGCCCATCTACCTCTGTCACTGGTGCAAGTCAGGGGGCCTTAAATTCAGCCATGAATTTTCATTTAGATCCTTTTGTAGAGAAAAACGTTGAGATCGAGTCTTATCTCAGTAGATATGAGAGACTAGCTACTAACTATGGGTTGGAGAAGGAGAAGTGGAGTTTAAAATTATCCCAAGGACTTAGGGGAACATCTTATGAAATCTTCTCCAAGCTAAGCAGAGAAGACCAAGAAGATTATGATATTCTCAAACAAGCCTTATTAGTTAGATACGAAAAAAATAGTGAATTTTATAGGAAGAAATTTAGGAATGCTAAGCTACTTTCTGGGGAGACCTACCACCAATTCTCTGTCAGACTAGAGACGTATAGGTAGAAATGGACTGCTCTGGGGAAAACCCAAGATCTGAAGGAAATGATTATGATGGAGCGATTAAGAGAGTCCATGGCTCCAGACCTGAGAAAATTTCTCACGGAACAAGGTGCGGAGAGGCTGGGGGAGATTCTCTATGTTGCTGAGAGATATCAGGCAGCACAGAAAGAAGTAGCTAGTATTAGAAAGAAACAACCAGAAAGTAATAGAACCCCACCAGACCAAGATGAGTATTATAATACTAGGGATCAACCCCATAGATTTAACCAAAATTATGACAGGCCAAGATTTGATCCTAGAGACAGAAACCCTCAAGTAAATGAAAAGAAACCCTACAGACCAGTAGGAAAATGGTGTAAAATATGTAGGATGCATAATCATAATACAATTGAATGTGGTAGGAAAGTTCCTCCATATCACGCTGCATGCATGATAACAGTGGACAAGGGAAAGAAGAAACTGACAGACAGTCAGATAAATCTCCATCATCCCCCCATCTGTGAAGAAGTAGTATGTAATGGTGCGAAAGTCACGTGCCTTTACGAATTAGATTTGGAATTTGACTCAGTTGTGAGTGCAACCCTGGTGCACTCTGACCAGTATACCACAGACAAAGTGGAGATACAAGGGGCATTGAAGGATACAGCCACCATGACACTTCCCGTAGCCAAGATAAATGTCAAAACTAAGTACGTGGAAGGAGTGATTAGTGCAGCAGTGTGTAAGGATCCTAATTACCCGCTGGTATTAGGAAAAAGATTTGTGTTTCTAGGGAGCCATATAAAACCTGTGATCATGGCCACGCTCGAGGTCAGGTCGACCCCTAGTAAGGAGGAGGAACCACCACGTAATATTCATCCGAGAGAGGTGAGGAAGGCCCAGGCAAAAAACAAATCATAGAAACCTTGCTTTGGCAAATTGCCAAATAGCCATAACATCCCTAAGAAAGGACAATTTTATTTGAAGGAGGGACTGCTCTACAGGTAAGCTGGAGCAGGACCCAAAGGATATGGACAGTTAGTACTGCCATGGAGTTATTGGGAAAAGGCTATAAAACAAGCACATGTTGTACCAGACGGTGGACATCAGAAGATGGGTACCACCTGTCAAAGGACATCTGTGAAATTCTTCTGGCCAGGCGTAGCTGCAGACATTGCAAAATTTGTGAAGGCCTGTGACCAGTGTAGCAAGGTACATTCCACACGTTGGAAAGAAAATAATAAACAGATGTTAGAAAAGCATTGTGGAAATCATAAACATGGGCCTAAAAACATAAAGGGAAATAAAAATGATAAGGTAGATATAGTGGATAGGGAAAGACTTTTCCACAAACAGTCTTCCCATAAAATATTTAAAATGGCAACTCTGCGTATGGCACAAAGAGTAAACATAAACACAGTCCAGACCACTCCGACACACCCCCCGCAGGAATCCGTGGAACTGGATAAAAATAGAAATGAGGTTAATCGGCAAACATTGAAACCGAAACTAAATGTTAACCTTAGAAAAGTTGGGAGCGGGCGTTTGGCCAATTTGCCTAATGTGAAGCTCATTTCAACATACGGCTATTAATTTAGCATTATGAAGGGTACTGGTGACAGTGGTAGTGACTGACCCTATACAGTCCATTGGAAGTATTGTACGGACATTGGATTGAGATCACACATTTTATAGCAAATGCGAAAAAGAGGAATTGATTCTTGATGCAGGAACTCATTTCCCCATATTATATATATTACCACCAATTGTCGTTGGGCTGAGAAAACAGCTGGTGAATAGGGCCTTTATCTGAATGGCAGATTAAAGAGTCATATATAAATATTAGTAGAGGGTTTTTTCCAAATTCCAATCAAGCTTGAGCTCAGACCAATTGTTGGCTTTGAACATTTCGGAGGGACACATGGAACTTATATATTGCTTTTGGATTTGAAATACTCCGAGTGTTTTATCCAGGCTGATGAGGAAATTATTGGGTCCCCTACATAACTCAGCTATCACCAAATGTATTGATCTCCTCCTCATAACTATTGCAACCTTGAGGAACATCTAAAAACCTCTGGACATGTCATGGGACAGACTAAGAGAAGATTGATGGTGAACTTTGATTGATAATCAGCATTTGACAGGCCGTAGCACCTGCAGCTGTTTATTAACACAACATGCAGTATATCTCTGGTTTGCAGAGGTCTGAGGCATATTTCTTGAGTAATGCCTACTTTGAATGACCCACTTGCAGTAATCCAGGATCATATTCAAGCAGAGGAGAGTCAAATCTGACATAATTTGAACGTGAGTGTAATACAGATATTAAAGCTGCACTAGTGGTTCACGCTTTTCAAACGAGGGAGATATGTCGTAAAATGTTACATCTGTATGACACCACGCTCAAATTCCCCGCTCATAAACTAAGTATTGTATTTTAAAATCTATAGATAACTACAATATTTGAAATTTGTCTGAGGGGCAAAGTCCATTTACCGCTAAAAATTTAACTAGAGAATTTGAATTTTTCTACTACCACCCGTTTAAAGTTACTACCCCCAAAAAACACACTACCCCTCCCAATATTTATTAACGGACGTAGCCAAAATTAACAACCAATCAAATTGTTACCTCGTTTTTGGTAAGACAAGAAATCTTGGTTGTAGTGGCAAAAATGCCGATTCTGTGTTTTTGACAAAAATTAAATAATTTATTTCTCAATAACTAAAGGGAGTTAGAAAGAAATGGATATCTTGAATTATAGCGTTGATATTGATTAATTATTCACCATACATAGACATAAAAAGAGGTGTCAGACAGGGTTGTGTGCTGTCGCCCTGCCTATTTAATTTATACACCGAAAAAATTTTCAAACAGATACAGGAAATACCAGGACTGAACATCAGTGGAAGATCAATAAACAACCTTAGATATGCAGATGATACCGTGTTGTTAGCTGAAAGCGAACAGGAGTTACAAGAACTAGTGAAGCAAGTGAACAGTATAAGTCATGAATATGGACTCGACATTAATATTGAGAAAACTAAAACTATGATAATTAGCAAAACAGACGATAAACCCACATTAAAGATAAGCGTAAATGGGAAAATCCTGGAACAAGTCAAGAGCTACGTATATCTTGGTCATATAATAACAGAAGATGGCAGATGTGAAACAGAAATCAAGAAGAGAATAGGAATGGCCAAAGCTACATTCAACAACATGAAACATATACTGACATCCAAACAGTTAACTCATAAATTAAAACTGAGAATCATAAAGTGTTATATATATTCTGCATTTCTGTATGGTGCAGAAACATGGACGATGAATAAGCATTTGGAAGAAAGAATTGAGGCTCTTGAAATGTGGATATATAAAAGAATGGGGTGTATCTCATGGAAAGAGATGAAAACAAATAAGGAGGTCCTAGAAAATCTAGGTATGAAAAGAGAACTAATGAGAGAGGTCAAAGTTCGGCAGCTAAAATACTTTGGCCACATAAAAAGGCATAACACCTTGCAGAAGACCATAACAGAAGGGAGAGTTGAAGGCAAACGTGCAAGGGGAAGACAGCGCTATAAGTGGGAAGATAACATCAAGAGATGGACGGGAAAGAGTCTATCAGAGTGTACCACCAAGACAAGAGACAGAAGACGTTGGAGATCCATTACAGCCAACCTTCGTTGTGGAGATGGCAACTGATGATGATATTGATTAATATATTAACCTAAAGATTCCCCCTTAATAAAATTATCTTGACCTAGAAAAATTTAATTTACTGATATTTTAAATCAGGTTAGAACTATAATCAATTACAAAAAAATTACCCAGATGAAACTGTTAAGGAATAAACAAAGGAAAAGTAAATATAACGATAGAGGTCAGTTGACCGTGTAATTATCACTTTTAATATTGGAAATCGGTCCATAAATAACGGAGATATAAAATACACAAAGATAATCAGACGAACGAACACACTTACGAGTGCTCAAAGTTTATAGTCCAAAAATAGTTAAAATTTTGACTCGCTTTTTGATTGGTTAGAGGGTAGGGTAATAAAAATTAACACCGCCTTGTAAGATCAGGCCATTTGAATTTGAAAGCCATTGCAAGTTGAGAGCAGCGGGAAAGCCTTATGACCAAGCTTTTACCGTCTGGACAAGAAAGCAGTTAGAAAACCCATTTACTGCTAGTCAACTTTGTGCATGTGTATTATTCTTTTCTTGAGGTAAGATAGATGCTTTTATTTGTATATTTCCTTAGCAAGTATCAGGCTATATGTGTATGCCGATACATTTTATTTAGATACTGCTAATTGGGTGGTGGTTCAGGTTACGATGGCCTAGGTAGGAATGCAGTCTTTTTCGGAGTGAAATGGTAACAAAATGTTTTGCTATTGGCCTTACAAATTTGTTGCCATAGTGCTGTGGTAATAAAATTGATATTGCCATTGGGAAGGGAAAATAAATGTGTTTGTAAGTTTGCCATAACATTTTGCGACTGTAAGTCCAGGAGAAAAACAATTGGTAGTGGTTTCTGGAGTGACACAATGTTCAAATAACATGTGACACTATACATAGAATGTTTGAAAGAAGTCATTAACAGGTCACAAGAGATATTTGTATACCCCTGCTGATGATGTGGAAGATAAGCAATGCTAAAGAAATAGTGGCTTTAATGCCATATGAAAAAAAGAATGAAAACACAGGACTGAGTGTAGTCAAGGAAATATAGGGTTTGGTGCATGTGGTAAGCACACATGGCTGACCCCAGGTAAGATTACCCTTGATAAGTTGTGGAATTGTTATAGACAGGCTATAAAGGGGAGGAAACTTTCCTTCTCATTTCAGGGTTGTATTACCAGTTTAAAAAAATGTGGCAGACAACCTGGAGAAGACAGAAATTGTGGGCAGTGAAGGCTCACAATATACTTTGAGCTACAGGCCATATCTTCATCCAGAAAGCAGTACCATCTGAGTGACCATATACATAGTCTGGAGCCCATAGCATCAGACAGCCTTAATAGCTAAGTCCCTCAATACGGGCACATGACAGTTCCTCTCAGTTTAAACCACCACAACAAAAAGAATTTCCTGGGGAATGATGAAGAAAGCAAACCCTCAAATAACTGATTATTGTAATATCAAGCAGTGAAAATCAGACAGTGGGGTACTCATTCTAGTGACAATTTTATTTTGTTACACTTCATGGACAGAGTTCCATCTTATTTATTTAAAAACTGTAAATAAACATTTTATGATTTTGACAAGTCCTGTTCCAAAAGATTGAGGTTCGGGACAATAAATTGTATATTTATTCCCATATATATATATACCAAAACGTTCCCACCAGTCTTACTTACTTACATTTTGTTGAATTACAGTTCTGTTTGTATTCATTCATTCCTCACACTAAATACATACATACCCTAGACATTTGCCATCTACATAACACTACAGAGATAAATATACACTGGGTGAGATCAGAAGAGGTAGTGGATAGGGACCCCTGAGAAATACATCATCATCTTTCTGATTCAGGGTACTTACATAGCTTGACCTCACCTTGTTAACCTTTAAATTTACTACCATCAAAACCTCTTATCACAGTGATCTGTTGAAGAATGCAAGATTTTCTCACTCAACACAACCGCAACGCAACGATCACAAGAAGGAAGAAATGTGTCCAAATTACAAAAACGAAAACAAAAAATAACGAACAAAAAATTAAATATTTTTGCAACAGGATATGTCTGTGCTCAATAATTTGGGCTTAAGCATATGTAAATTTGAATGTGTACGAGTTTTCTATTTTTACAAAGCTTATATATTAGAGGACCATATTACATTTGTATGTACCAAAAGAAATCGACAAGAATGGTCATTGCAGCGGATGTCCTCAGACGTTTATGCTATGTTATTTTTTAACATTAATCGTGCCCTAAAATAAAAATCTTCCACTGAAAGTTAAAGAAGTTCTGTTCTGGAACATCATTTTATTCTTTCTGCTTAGCCGCTGACCAACAAAGCAATCAGTGACCATCTGGTGTATTGGTATCTTGTAGGGCAGCAGCAAACTGTCCACTACGCTTGATAAGTGGCCCTGTAACATAGACATCTATATCCAGAGAGTTACAGACTTTCATGAATGAGCGCTTACGCAGAATAGGATGATTGAAATCGTATTGCAGAGTCACTAACGTGGAATTAATGGAAAGAACCAGTGGAACATGTGTGACCGGATGGCCTACGCTAACGCTAGTAACTCACGTTAGCATAATAAAAGTAAGGAGTAATACTTCTCTCCTTATTGTCATCTCCGGAATAAGGCTTTTCCGGGCACGCTCGTCCGTTCGCTGCAGCAAAAGTGTTAGGACTTCGATGCCTTTAGTGAAGTACCTAGGTTTTATTATTTTTATATTTATTTAGGTTCTTATGTGTCCTATCTAGCCTTCACTTTCTTTCCTTTCCCCGACGAAGGCCTTGTGGCCGTAACGTTGGCTATTTTCTTTGTCTTTTGTCCTCGTAAGACGAATCACCTTTTTTCGATTTTTTTCACACTCATCCATAATAAAAGTAGAATAGGATTTATCATAACCATTCAGAATAGAAATCAAAGCACAAAACATTTGGGTTGCTGATTTCCCTTAACTAGCGTAAACCCTTGACGTCACCTAATTGATATGTACATAATTATGATAAGTAGGTAGCGATTTCACACTAGTGACGTCAATAGGTTTTGGCGGGAATCGCCTAGCAACGGCACCGCACCAATATAGGACTATAATAGGAACGGTAGCGTCAGTTTCAAGCAGTATCGCAAATTACTACGTAGAGTAAACGTACAGCAGACCATGCTGTTTTAGGTTATGAAGTCCTACAACTTTGTTAGAAGAGTGCTAACAGAAACGCAGAGATACTAAAGAAATCTTTTTCAGTTAAAGAGAATTGTCATCTCATTAACACTTTACAAGGTATGTAAAATCTCGCTCGAATAGAAATTTCGATTTGCTTAAAAGACTCCAACATGAAACTACTGATTGAAGTACTAGCCTCAGTGTATAAATATTTGCACGGGAACTCAGGATTAAGATACATTGATGCGGATGTCTTTTATCAAGTTGTACGAATTTATATGAGGAACAAACGAGCTGGAAAGTGGTAGATAAACCACCGTATTGTATAACAATGATAAACCACCGTATTGTATAACAATGAGAATGATTATTTGATGCCATTGGATTTTGCTGTTAACCTATTTAAATAAATTGTTGATTGGAAACTGCACGCATTCCTCCGTTGTATAAGTTTGAAGTTTTCCTCTACAACTAAAACTGAGTTGGTGTGACCTGCGATTGAGTAATAAAGGACCTGGAAAAGAAGAAAATCTCCAAGATTGAACACCTCTGGCAATAAGTCAGTAACCAGTTGTGAGAAGCTTAAACAATAACTTGCTTCACTTTAACGCAGTGCTCATTTCACCACGGGCACACGTGATAAGAGAAAATAGACACTGGCGTTGGATAGAATACAATTTTCGAAAACCAGTTTACAGCATTACAAACGAGTCCTCAAAACACATGGATAAGGGAATAAGAGACAAGACATGAAAGGGATAAAATCAACATGGAAAAGCCTTGAGCGGATGACAGTATACGAGAAGACTTGGCTTCAGTGTACTGGAGACCTATCCCCTGCAGAGAACTGATAAGCTCAGAAGTAATTAATACATTTTCAGGCAGTAATATCCATGTGACCTAAATTCGAGCACTTCATTATCATCTTCTATGTCGCTTCTTACGGAACATACTTTACATCCATCACCGCCAATGGCCCCATTTTGGAAGCTTACGTAAAAGCACATGCTCTTGTAGCGTCAGTTCTGTAGCAATTTCGTTTACACGATGAATTCGCCTGTCCAATTGACAACATCATTTTAGTGACCTCGTAAACCATGCCTGATGAAGTAGTATTCCTACTTTTATTCTTTGTCTCCGCAAAAAATCTCCGGGCGATTCCAGCACTTACATCCTAGGTAATATCGTGAGTTCCCGTGTTATAATTTTGCTCTAAGGCAGTGGTTCTTAACATTTCTCGTGTCTTGTCATGATTTGAATGCGAATCTTTCAGCACTTTCAGCTGAGCGATCTGCCTGTCTTGTTTTCTGCTGTAGTCTGCTCCCACGTTTCTGTATAAGAGCTCACACAAGCTCTATTTCTCTGCATTAGTCACGTCACTCATACGTTGGACAGGCTAAATTCCACCCCTATACACGTGGGCATCGGCATCTAGCTATAGGACCTTTTATTCTGTCGTGTAGATGACGGCAAGTTCCCTCATTCTTTGATTCACAGAGAACCTGGGGACACGGGGAATCGGCCTCAACCTTTCATCTGTCCGAACGCATCGTTCCAATTACCGCCTAAATATTGCTAAATATTACGTTTTTTCCTTTCTCAAGGGACTCAAGGGAGACAGCTCCCGAGGTCCCTACGACTTATTACACCGTTCTCGGTGCACGTGCCACCCCCTGCAGACTTTATCTTACTATTTGAGCTAGGAGTCCCTAACACTCCTTGCCATTGTCTTCAGAGAGATTGTTTGCTACCTTACAAAGTGGATCAGTGCTACGTGCAAATATCAGCTTTACTGAGTTTAGCATTATTATTTCAGTCCGTAAGCACACATTTACTTAATTAATGTAGTAGCATAGTCCGCCAGGTATTTTAACGTAACTTATAGAATTGAGATCCATCGTTACTTTGTTTCTTCTTAAATCTGTATACATTTGTCCTTAAGATAAATTCTTCCGTGACAGGGAAACATTTATTAAGTGCGCCACCGTTCACAAAATCATTAAGGTTTGAAGTTAAGATTGTTTTTCTTAAGATAGAAAGTGTGAGTCAGTATATAATAGTACTACCATTTTTGGTGCGCTTGGTCTGTGTGGAATATTATGCAAAGAGTATCACTATTATGTAAATACTATTAGCTCAGTGCTATTTTTGTAATTTATTCAGTGTTATTACTTACTTTGTAATTTACCCACGGGGCACATTAACATAATGTCTGAACCAATATCTAATGGCAATTAACGAGAGCCTACACTGCCTAACTGAGACCGGAATGAGTGTGTAACAATTCAGCCAATCGCTGCAACGCGAGCTTGAACAGGAACCGTTGGCTGAGCAGGAAGACAAAATCGTTCTAAATTGCATTCTTATTTGTGACTGCAATGCAAAAGCTAAGGGATTTCATCCTGTACGGAGATCAAGGTATGGGTCTACATCTCATAACCTTTAAGTAGATACCTGGATCTAAGCCGTAGGAACAGTGGTACAGAAGTTATGTGTGTTTAAGTGCCATAATAAAAAGGATCGTACGACGTTTTGCCCTTTTTCGACTGTAATAGCAAAAGGTACAGGGGATGGAGAGACGGGTCAGCCTACTAGAACGATAGCTACCAATATTCAGGTTAATACAAGACCTGTATGAGGGAAATCGGTTGGAAAATAACGATTACAGAAATTATGAAAGTTTTAATAGATGCACATATTGGTCAAGAAGTTTCATCGCTCGGAGAGAAATTTAGTAAATGTAGTAGGCGCCAGCTAGCAAATGGAATCGATTGTCTTTTCGTCATCCGCAGAGGCAAATAAAAGGGGAAATAAATCTTGGCAAATTTATCTCTCGCCGCGAAAATCAAACTACAGAACACAGAAGACAGCATCCTGCCACTACGCTCCTTTGCCATTTGAAAGTGTGTACAGACTGCCTGGTTTATATAGCCCTGTGAATCTGAGATTGAGTGTAAGAGAAATAATTAAGAAAATGTATATATATATATATATATATATATATATATATATATATATATATATATATATATATATATATATATATATATATATATATATATATATATATGATATATTTGTGCTTAGTGGAAGTGTATTTGGTGCATGATAGGAAACTCTTTACAGAGCGATACAACAGGAAACAATCTGATCATCAGAAGAAGTCCCCCCGTCCGACAAGTGTTTCGGTCCGATTTTACACTCTTAGGGTGGCGGGCCCACTTGGGTCATGACTCCCAAGCGTCTCAGCCTCCTGTTGTCCCATTGTGCAATTCCTGGAAGGAAAACCGCCTTGTGTTAGGTAAATTCTTTTTTCAAAATTAAATCAAAAGAAGTGTGGAAAGAGAGCATTTCAGAAGACGCTTTAAAGCTTTTTCTGATTGCTGGACCGAACAATACCATCAGGAATAAGGAAAGAATGAAAGGAATAAATTGCATTTATTGTTTGAGTACACACTTAACACTTACCATAAGGCCTATGCGTTTCTGGTGAAGTCAATCATGGACATATTGGGAAAGTTAGTTTTATGAATGTTGTATTATTTTATAGGATAAATCTATTTGTCACGGACTTAATCTGTCTTTACTGGTTACCAACGACTATTCTGAACTTTCTCACTGAATCTCCTATCTGTGTAAGAAGATCTTAGAGCCAGATACTATCAAGGACATTTTATGTTTCAGGTCCTAGTATATACTGTCATTCAACTTGTCAGCATTGCATATGACTGTTGCTTTACGAGGGCCAGTGTAAGAAGTATTCAGGCACCAAGTATTGACATCAGATCTGAGTTTGGAAACCCTCAGCTTTGGGTTTTTCCATTCACTGCTACTGCGGTGACAGAACGGCGGAGTCTTAAAGTTAAGTTGATAAAGACAAGTCTACCTCGCTATACATGATTCACCACACCATATTTTACATGTAGTGATGAAGTTCGTTGATTGATGTAAACAAATTGTGATCAAGGACTGTAGAGAAAAGTCACAGTGACAGTTTGAAATAGTTAAATATCTTTGAAAATAACTACAAGTACTTACACTAAATCCAGAGTGAATTAATTAACTTTAATGTGAACATTCATAAAACAAGTGATCAAGTTGCACCAGGAAGGAGACATAAACATTAGTAGTTAATTATTAAGTTGGTGTTTATATTCATTGTAATTTATAATCTCATCATCATACTTTTATCACTATCATCAGTTTGAGTTCACAAAGAAATACAAAAATAAAATGAATTTAAATAATTAAATTAAGAAATTGTAATACACAGTCTTGAGTATCTTATTTCAGTTTGGTTCAAGTTACTTATATTTTATTAATCACCCCTAGATATTAACAGTCCATAGGTTGGTGTTCGAGAGGTAACAACCTAGATTTCTGGTACTGCCTATTACCATCTCGGCCAGTAATCTTTATAGCCTGACGTAAACCTATGACCTCTATACACCATTTCTCATTTCTGAGAATGGGGTATTACTTTTAAGCCCAGTCTCTTATCTGGCAACTGTCCTGATATCATCTGATAACCTTTTTGTCAATCTACATTTTCATTAATCAAACCTCTCGTGACATGAGATTTTATTACCTTGGTTTATGGAGGTAACTTTAACAGTACTATTGTGTTCGTAATTTGTGTGTGTGGGAAATACTTTGGCTAACGCAGCCACTTTAAAAGTGATTGGTCGCGTTGCGCAGCGAAAACTGACACGCCCGAGAGCTACCAGAGATTTTCGATCGATAAAGTGGGCGAGACTGTAATTAGAAAGCCTGAAATCTTAGGCAAAACAGAGCGAAAGGTGGATGAGAGCCTGTTTTGATTTGTAGTGGGTGAGAAATGGAGAGGGAGAGTTTGTTTTTGTTTGCATGAGTGAGAGAAAACAAAGGTGTGCTCGATATAGGTTATTAATAGAATGTTGATTGCTTGTTTATTTCCAGAGATCTCTGGTTACCCCTGACCGTGGTTCTTGTTATACTGCAGTTCTTGTTATACTGCAGTCCTATTATACTGCAGTTTCCCAGTTTATACTGCTGCTTCCTGGATTATAAAAAATCACATCGATTGCTGATATACTGCAGTGTCTAGCGTCATTCCTGATCCCTGGATTACATACCTACAACACATATTGCCGCCATTTGCAATTACCATCACTCCAGCACATAGGGCTGCCTCATTTGCCATCCAAGATTGTGGGCAATGCGGTCAGATCCATTGATATCCGGTTAAGGCGGTATATTCTGACATAATATCATAGATTAATATTTTTTTTAATTATGTCTGCTTCTATTGTTTCATGTCAGTTTGTGCTGCTGAAGATGTTTATCCAGAAAAGTTGGACATTTGTACAAACATGTACACATGTACAGCAGACAGGAATTACTGGATGTAATCTCAAATTTGATGAAGTAATAGTGCCAGAGTTGTCGCCTGTGTACAACAAACAAATGAAATTATAATGTAAGAAAATTACTGGACAGTTCTAGATCAAATTACAGAAAGGAAATTACAATCTTCGACCATTGTAATTCACACTGACAATGGCTTTTTTGTAGACCAAGACACTGTTTCGGCAATGCTTCAACAACCAAAAATGAAGTGAAACGCCTGAACAGTTTCATTAACTCATTCATCAACTTTCAACTCCCCAAGAATCATCGGCATTTAAACAAACTTATGCCAAGTCTTCCTGTCCCATGCCATCATCTCAATGTCTTTTCGTGTCTTCTTCATCCCCTTCATGTCTGCCCCCTGTTCTCTTCTTGTCACGGGTTGCCTCCCCTTGCTCTGCAGTAGTAGTCCAACATAGCCCAAAACCTAGAGTATCTACTGTGGGTATTCAAAGGTGTCTACCGTCGCACACGATTACTCTTGGCAGAGTTGAAGATAGAAGGATAATGATGCTTCTACCACGAGGGAGTATACACATTATATTACTGAAGTCAAGAACAATGCTGAATGAAAATATATATATATATATATATATATATATATATATATATATATATATATATATATATATATATATATATATAGTTAGTCACAGAACAGCTCATGAGTGTTATTGATGATAGTGATTGGTGTTAAGGGTCACTGAACTGTTGTTGCCAACACTTGTTATGTGTAACTCAGGTATTGAGTTAATGTCTGACTTTATGTCAGCATTTTTGTGACTTGTGCGTGCGCTGGGAGAAAGCGTTTAGTGAATACAAGTCTCGAGTGACTGAGATAGTCTGCGCTTGGCAGCCGAGCTATACGCTCGAGTCTGTGATTAGTAGCCAAGCTGTGAGCTCGTATTGTGTGACTGTGGAGAACCACAAATATGATTATTTCAAATATGATGGATATATTTGTTATAGGGTAGATCCTACCTATTGTGGATAAGGGGAAAGTTGTTGTTCAGCCTGGAAGTGTTCCATTGGGAACTTTATATTTCTGTTCATGGAGAACATGATACTGTGACGCATTTTCCACCTTTGGAGCTATACTCTAAGGTACAGGCGAAGTGTATTGTCTCGCCTGAAGGAGATTTTGAGAGAATCGATATGGCGATTATTAATGCCGCCAATCACTTGGAATAAGTGATTCACACCTGGATGGTGTTACATTTGCAGGGAGGGTATACCACACATATGGATATTTAGTGTACTGTCTGTGTACGTAAGTGAAGCCAGTCCATGAATATTGTAGTTAGAGTTAGTTCATACAGGCAGTGGTAGCCTATGTATTAGGTCAGTGTTTTGACGATGTATTTGATATTCAGGACACGTATGTGAATGTTGAATAAACGTATGAAACTTTACTGATGGCGTAGGGTTAATTCGTACGAGCCATTGTTGATCATCATCTTCATACAACCCACACATACCATAATATAGTTCTTTACTTCTGGGGTACACTATAGTGTACCTTTACATCTGGGGGACGTCGTCTATACAGTATCCTGACATATATATATATATATATATATATATATATATATATATATATATATATATATATATATATATATATATATATATATATATATATATATATTCTAGACGTTCTGAGTCATATGTATGCCTTTCTCTCTGTAATGATTAATTCAACTATAAATTTGTCAAAATCAACATATACAAATTTAATGATCAATTCCTTTAACACTTGTACATAACTATGACTGGCGATTATGAAAAATAATTAGGTTTCTTCATTGAAAAGTCTTTAGGCTTGATGAATTTAGCAAAATAAAGTTCAGTTGTGTTTGGCCTGTTAAAAATGGGACTTGCAATAATGCGGACATGCCAATGCTACTTTTCCGTACATTCGTCTCTGTGGTTAGGGGCACGTTTCCATATCAGTTTAGGAAGTAACTGCCCTTGGTCAAGGCAAGAATCTTCAGGTGTGGATCTCAAGCTTCGAGCCACATGATAGTAGTACAACAAATGGTCTCCCCGGATCGCACCGCAGATAGACGGTTTGCCTCTAACTGGTACCACACACTTTAGAGGGAAGATAGATTTCTTGCTTAGTAGAATAGTCTTGGCAACATAACACAGCTGCCTCGAGCACACGTATGGGGTATTATTTATATTTCAGAATCCCTCTGTGACTTGTGAGTGGTCCTGTAGAACTCCGGTTCCGTATTAATATTGGCGAGTTTTCTACTGATGGACAGAAATGCTTTTGATACGATTTCTCCGGTTCTGTGAATTTAGAGTCCAACTCTATTCGTTTAGTACACTAAATATAAAGATTTCTGAAATGCAGTGCCGCATTTCAAACTCCTTCTACGTTATATCGTAGGTTCCCGGCACACGCTTCCACCTGGCGTTTTTGACAAACTCCGAGTCAACACGAATGTTTATTCGCGCCTCAAATACCAGCCAATAAATTCAAAAGTTCATGTTATGACAACTTTTCATCATGTAATATTTTCCATGACTCATGCGTTTGAAAATGTCAAACAGTCATATTCCATATATGGAGTTGTGATATCCGTAAAATGTTGTCAAAGTTTACTTATATCACAGTTCCTGCTCACTCTTCAAACATGTTTTCCAAGAATGCATTTATCTTAAATCACCTATCCCAAGTAATTCCGAAGTCTGATTACTTGGTTTATCAGATTCTGCGGACCTCTTGTTTCACAAGACTTGGGGCAAACCGACTGCCAATCTAGACAAATCGAGGTCTATACAATTAAACCCGTATTGCAAGTCCATTCTGCTGTCTAATCGGAAGTTATTACGCAACCTTGAGCAAATACTTCATGCTCGCATCTACCTGGAGTCAAAGTGGTATTATCACGTTTAGTGATTCAATTAATCTCTCAGGGATGGGTGATTGTCTGGCCCTGTCAAGTATCGAAGCGTGAAACGTGAACAATGACAGTGGGAAAAAAGGGTAACAATTCTGAGTAGAGGATAGACACAAAATTATGTGCTTTAAATGTGCTGAAATAATAGCTAATAAAGGCGATGAGAGGAAATTACGGACAAAGCAAACGAGCCATAATGTCACAGATCCCCCTTCCTAAATAATTTGTTAAATATCCAGCATGGGGCGTTAGCTTTTTCGTGGGCTTTGCTGTCCACTGGATTCATTATCTGTTGTAGAGTTTTCCTCTCTTCTCTTATCTCGGTGAGGAATGACTGAATTTCTCGCTAGGAAGTGTGTGCAGTTTTGAACCTACTGACTTTGCATCTGCCCACCGTCTAGGCCAAAAGTAAACCTCCTTAAGATTACTCATGCTGGTTCCCATTGAAGCATGTTCTCCCAAGGGTGATATATGTGCAGCTTTCATAACGGAGGGTCTTAAGGGGAGGGACACCACGAGTTGTTTCTCTTGCCTCGTCCGTCGATAGATAACTCCGCCTTCTTTGACAAATGTTCCAACCGAAGAATGGGGCTGTGCTCTATGTTGCTGGTCAAAGCACGGAGTTATGGTTACGTCATCTTCCTGCGCTCCTGTCAGCTCTTAAATGCTAAAAAGAAATGACGAATCTAGGTTAGAGATCTCCAATGCTGGGAGTTGTCTGCTCTGCTTCATCTCCTTCATCGTAGATAAATTATGGTTTTCACCATTCTGGTTGTCCAGGCTATGGCAAACAGAACAATATTTCACACGTTGTCGAATGTCGCTTTGCATGCCGGGCCAGATGTATTCGAAGGAGACATTCCTAATTATGGTACGCGCACCTTGAGGAGGTTGCAAATGAGGTTTATGGATTTGCTGCATCAGGCGGGTTCTATGTGGAAGTGGGACAACTAACTTCTCTTGTTCCAAACCCTTCTGTAAACTAATCCTTTCTTCCTATAATATGCTCCCTGTGGAGTATGGGAGTAGTTTCCATACAAGCTAGCAAAACAAGATTTTAGGGTTGTATCGTCTCTTTGTGCCTTCTTCAGCTCCGATATGTTCTGGCTGGTTAGAGATGAGAGCTCTGGCTCCGCCTAGGCGTGTGTCCTGGGTTCTCTCTCTGTTGTGTCGACCTGGGTTTCTGTGAAGGATCCCCAAGGAAGATATATTTTCTACCTAAGATGAGAGGATAGATTAAATCGTCTTAAACCGCGGCATTGATTTTCCCCCGAACAAATCGGGTTGAAACATCAATTTCCGCAACCGGAAGAATGATAGATTTTATGCTCTTCCTTGGCTCCTGTATTTCTACAGTTTCATCCATGTATTGGTGGGCCTTCACCAAAGATGGAGAAACTAGAGCTGAGTACTCTAAGCCCGACTCATATAAACAAAGTACAGTTTGATTACCATGTTGAGGACTGTTTCGCGGTGTGAAGTAGCTTCGATATTTTGTTTATTTTGGTATCGAAGTTTTTGCACCTCGAAACAACCTCTCAACATGTTCACATACCATTGTTGATGATGATTGCTGATATGGTAACACATTTGAGAAGGGCTCATAGGAGTGTTCATAAGAACTCACGACATGACGGCTCACGAAGTCGTGGGTTAACGACTGTTCACATCGACCGTGTATCTTTTTTTTTGACGACGTTGGTAGAACAAACGAACAGTCAGTGTGATTTTTGCTTCTGAGCGAACTAGACGCGTTTTACCCTCTGGAGGTGTGTATGGGCCATGCCATTCTGTTCTTGTATGTGGAATAATTATGGATTATGTATTTCTCAACGTGAGAATTATTTTGGAGTTTGATAGATTCATGTAACCTCAAGGCAGGAGATGTGTAATTCACTCAGTGATGCTGATTGCAGCATGTGCGTTCGTTGGAGAACAGTCATATATACAGGGTGTCCATAAAGTCTCTTTACAATTTAACAAATTTATTACAAAGGCAATTGATGAGATATCTTAATCAGATTTGTTCTATGTACTCAGTGGTTATCAAAGTTTTTAATCACATACCTTTATCGTATTTCAGGTACCCTGTTGATGAAAGAGGTACTGTTTAATAAACCCCTACAAAAATGGCTACTCCTCAAGAGAAGGCACAATGTGTATCATGGTTTATTGAAACAAAATCGGATAGGCAGACTCAGCGAAACTACAGAACTAAGTATGGAAGAGATCCACCGTCACGTCCGTCAATTCGTGCATGGCACAAGAAATTTATGAAGACAGGGACAGTGTTGGATAAAGGGAGGAGTGGACGACCAAGAACATCTGAGGAAAACATCGAGCGTGTAAGACAAGCTTTTTATCATTCTCCCACAAAGTCCATCCGTGCTGTTGCCAGACAGTTAGAGCTACCACGTTCAACAGTGCACAAAGTCCTACACAAGAACTTGCGATTGTACGCTTACAAAGTGCAACTCTTACAGGCCCTCGAGCCAAATGATAAACCAAGACGAAAAGAGTTTGCAGTTAAAATGCTGGAACGAATATCTGAGGATGAAACGTTCATCACCCGAGTTTGTTTTAGTGATGAGGCAACCTTTCATTTTTCGGAGAAACTGAACACACATAATGTGAGAATCTGGGGATCAGAACACCCCCATGTGACTAGGGAACTTCACCGAGATAGACCAAAGCTGAATGTGTGGTGTGGGATCATGATACGCATTGTGCATTCTCTTGAGGAGTAGCCATTTTTTTAGGGTTTATATATATATATATATATATATATATATATATATATATATATATATATATATATATATATATATATATATATATATATATATATATGTGTATGTGTATATGTATATGTATATATATATTAGGTACCACAAACTGCCTCTTGCGCGGCGGTTGGAAAATTCTGTGACGCGCAAGCGAGGCCCAGTTTGGGCCCTTTTCAACCTCACTCTGCCTAGTAATTAATATGCCTTTTCTAAATAAAAATTATATCTTCTGGTTTCTTGATCTTTCTTCTTTCATAATATGTCAATTATAACTTTCTGCGTGTCATTGAAATTGAGTCAGACAAAAAACAAAAACACCATTAAAACTGCTCTTGCCGTGCGCTAGCTGACTGGCGCTCAAGAAAGCGAATTTCCCTGAAATGACCCCTACTTCCTTCAAAGCGTCCGCGCTATGTCCTCAAAAATGCTACACTAATACGGTTTTCACCAATAAGAAGAGCAGAAACTGAAGTTTACGCACATGTAACACGAGGCACATATTTTTTAAAGGAAGACATCGTAAATTTGAAGTGAATGAGAAAGTTTGGATTTTAATACACATCTGGGAGGCCTACCTACACTTGTGTTACATCAAACAAACGAGCAACCATTCTGCTAAAATCGTATCAAAGTTTGAAACACCGTCGTTATTTGAGCAAAGAGCGAAATAACGTTAAAACAGAGCACCTCCAACACATTTCGGCGTGTAAACATAAAGGCGGATGTTCCATCTGACAAACCCGGACACGACGGGCCGGCTGTACGAAACACAGCACGAAATGACTCAGGCGCTGAAATGAAAGTTTCACCAATGGATGTCGACTTAATATGTGTTCTGAGTAAGTTTTGAATTTTCTTTTATTTCTACTCATTTCAGACCTATTTTGTTTATTTGCAATATAGCAACGGCAAGTGACGGAGGGCGGATGTATTAGTAAAAGAACAGCCAAATGTGGCTGCTCGATTCACACATTTAGACAGAAAGTTTTTCGTTTTTTAAGCAATTTTGGGGGTGGGGTATTGTTGTTTATGTAGCTATTTGGTTGTTTTATCGGACCATCACCATTTTCTAAACATTCGGTATCAGAATTAAGGTCTAACACTTAGTAACAGCTTGTAAAGCCGCTGACCTACTTTCGATAACGTTATGGATGTCAAAGGTCATGTTTAGAATTTAGCTTGTGAACGTTAATCTTTTTTTTTTTAAATTGCCTCTCTCGCATAAATAACCTTTTTTTTTCTCAATTATTTCAGGGGACAATCGTTATGATGCACATTTTTCAATGACGGGAAGAGGCAGACGTCCGGCTCTGCCACGAATTTCTACTGTGACAAATCTATTGGCAGAGTTCTGTCTTCTGAAGGACTAGGAAAATGCAACATCGGAGCTAGTACGTCTTGTTGTGTAAAGTGTATATATCATATTATTTCCTCTCATTCTCTGATGTTAAAAATCATTAGGCTAATGAAATTATGTAGTTGAAGCTTTCCTGGAAGTCTCTACAGGTTTTGAGTTTATTTGCAATTACAAACATAAAAGACAAATGACATAATCCATGTAAAAGAGAGACTTACAATCTACTGTATAATTAATATAATGATTTAAATGGTAAATGCAGTAAAAATTAATGCCGCAATAAATGCTTAATGATTAACAAAGGGAAAGAAAAAATAATTTGGCCGACATTTTTTGTATTAATAATAAAATAACACAATCATGTAATTTGTCCTCTTCCCGTCCCTCCCAACAAATTTCTCTCAGGTGACCTCTTGGTTTCTCTGTGCTACATGAACAGAATGTGAGTAAAGGACAGCTACAATACAGGTGCCAGATGTCAGTACAACAAGCCAGTGCCCTGAGAGGAGATTCACTTGAGGACTTTCTGAACACACAATTATCTTTTGATGCAGCTGACCTCAAGTGACAGTGAGTTGGACACGGACTAATATGTAATGTTTCTTTGTTTATAAAAATCAAATTTTAAGAAGTAAAGGTTGTTTTAATCAAGAAAATAACCATCAATTTGAATTGTACAACTCAAATTACATTAATATGGAAGTTTTCAGCTCTATAGCTGCAATATTCATGATTTTATGACAACATTTGGAATTTCGTGAGATTTTTCTTCCGAACTGCAAATTTAGCCTTCGATCCATTTTCACATAATGCAGTTTTATAGTATTCAGTATTTCATGTGGCTCAAAAAAATTAAGCATCAAGTATATAATGCTCTCTTTAAGCTCAATAAATCTTATAGCTTTCCTGTGTGTAGTTTTTGATTTATGAGTGCATGAAAATGCATATTTGCACTTTGCGAGCACAACAATGAGACTTGCTACTGCATCTTTTGTCAATTTTGATGGACCATAATTCATTTAATTGATTTGTTGTACTTCCCATGTTTCTTTTCTGCAATAAGGACTTGTATGACTTTGTACAAAAAGCATTATTGACTTGGTAAGTGTTTGTTGACTGTAGTTATGATTGTGCAAAGTCAGGCAATTTGTTAGGTGCGAAGATGTTTGAAAATTTTTGTAATTCCCCACAATTTCGAAATGCTGTAACTCGGTTGTTTGATGTCCGATTTTTAAAATTTAAAAAGGAAATTTCATGGCTTAAAGAGATCCATTAAGATCTATAAACAAAGACATTGTAAAAATAAAATGAAAAATCAGTTTGTGGTACCTATATATATATATAAATATATATATAAATATATATATAAATATATATATAAATATATATATAAATATATATATAAATATATATATAAATATATAAATATATAAATATATATAAATATATAAAAATATATATAAAATATAAATAATATATAAATATATAAATATATAAATATATAAATATATATATTATATATATATATATATATATAATATATATATATATATATATATATATTATATATATATATATATAATATATATATATATATATATATATATATATAATATATATATATATATATATATATATATATATATATATATATATATATATATATATATATTATATATATATATATATATATATATATATATATATATATATATATATATATATATATATATATATATATATATATATATATATATATATATATATATATATATATATATATATATATATATATAATATATATATATATATATATATATATATATATATATTATATATATATATATATATTATATATATATATATATATATAATTATATATATATATATATATATATATAATATATATATATATATATATATATATATATATATTATATATATATATATATATATATTATATATATATATAATATATATATATATATATATATATATATATATATATATATAAGAAGTACATTATCTTCACAGAAAATATGGTGTCTAATAGCTTGGGACCTGTCTGGTGACAGTCCTATAAACTATGAGAGCGTATTCGCCCGTGAACAGAGGCTCAGGTATACAAGTTGTCAATGAACAAGTAGATGACAGTCTTACGTGTGCTTTCCGCAAAAAGTTCATTACATATGTTACTAGAAATCACTAGCAGGATTTCTGAAGTGTCAAGCGTTCAAATTGGCTAAGATTGACGTATATATTGTAAACTGTTTTGGAATGTGTCGTATGATCAAATATCATGTATTACGTGAATAAACTGTAGAAGTCGTCTATGCCAGGAGCCCGAGAACATTTTGTTTAAATGTGGTGTTCCAGAAGTGTTGTGCAGTCTGTAATATTGTGGGCATGACCTAGTTTCACAGAACACCTCCCAACACACCACCAAGTCAAGGGAAGCCATCACCAAACAACAAGAAATCCTACAGACCACTCACTACCACAACACCGGAAGATTCACACCACCTTCTCAACATTAAAATTTAGTAAAGAACCCCTCGACATTAGTGGAGATATTCTATCTCAGTAAACATTTTGTTCGCAACATACCAACTGTTACTTGCTCTCGGGTAGAGGGATGTCTGGGGTTTTCTTGCCATGTCTGAGGGTCATGTTTCCCTGTCGACCTCGTCAGCAGGCATGCAACCTTATAAGGGCATGTATTCGACCTCTCACAGACCGACGTAAAATGTGTGTCAATTTTGCACAATTTGCACCATCGCCTTCCAGTTCCCTGTGCTTGATTGCTCTGATTCTGCCTATGGTGATCCTGCAGTTGTTGTTGGGCCGTTATGTGTGGTGTTGGAGCCCTTCCCGATCGAGAGTTTCGGCCCCATGCTCTGCCAGGAATCTTCTCATGTCAGGGGTGAACGAGTCCTTGAACTGCTTCCCTGTTATCCTTTCTTGCAGCCTTTCATACGATTCGTCGAAGGCGCTGAGGAAGCCTCACTTCTCCAAGTACGTAGCCAGTGTGACAGGCAGTATAAAACACAAGAGATAGAGCGTGTTTATACTTTAGGACATAACAGACTATATAACCTTATAAAGGGGAAGTAAAATAGCAGGAGAGTGTTTTGGGGAAAAGGGAGATAACTCCATAATTTTGCTGTTGGAAATTAAGTCGGGCATTTTGTTTATATAATAAGATCAGTTCAAATATTATGGTTTAACTAGTTTGCATAGTGCTGTTAAAGTTATAGTGTGCAGAGAAGAGTCCATGACTTTTAGTCTTAGTTAGCAAAGGAAGACGATTTAAAATTGCGTCCCTTGAGGGTTTTAGTGAGTTGACCAAAAACAACGCGCACGAGAAAATTTGCTAGAGTGAACACTTTTATCGAAGAATTGTTGTAATAGGAAATCGGGGTAAAATATGAAATTAGTCTGCTTTTGAGAACGCAAGTAGCGTTAGGACTAGCAAAGTTCTTGCTGTGTTAAAATATTACAGTGGTGAGCGAGGTCTAGAATGGTACATTCAGACGGACAAGCCATTGAGGTGGTTGGGTTTTCTGTGGTCACAGAAAATGTATCTAAACTGTCTGCCTAGCCATTTAGCCGCTCAGTACATCACTCCCTAGTGCAGATTTTGGCTGGTGTCAGCTACAAGTATTATTTCGAAGGACAAGGGTGTCAAGATATGCAGTCCATGATGGGTGAGAGCGCCGAGTCCAGCAGGTATGTGAGGTTGCCTCATAGAAAAAAATATGATAGACATCTACTAGTAATGAAGTATAGTATGATAGACAGCCACTAGCAGTGAAGTGAAATATGATAGACAGCTACTAATAATGAAGTATAGTATGATAGACAGCCACTAGCAGTGACATGAAATATAATAGACAGCTACTAGAATGAAGTATAGTATTATATACAACCACTAGCAGTGAAGTGAAATATGATATAAAGCTACTAGTAATGAGGGACAGTATGATAGACTGCTGCTAAAAGCGCAGTGCAGTAGGATAGACTGCAAATTTTGAAGAAGGGAGGCTTAGACAGTGGCGGAAATTTTCACCCCTGGCGGTTTTAGGCCCGTCTTATATACAAGATACGCTACGACAGTATTCCCAATAAAATAAATCAAGACAGAGTTGAAGACAGCCAATGTTGAGTACAGATGAACAGCAACGTACACCGAATGCAAGGAGAGATATGTGTCATATGCAAATCAGATGAATATAAATCTGTAAATAAACCGTTTGGATTTGAGTTTCTTCGCTGTCAGCGTGAGGTTTATTATCAAATAGATAAAGAAATCATCATCCATCTGTACTGTCTGGTTGTTGTGGTCAACAAAGTTTTCATCTAACCATTTATCGTCTCCATCTGCCGCTATCCTTGTTTAGGGCAGTGATCGAACAATACGACACATTTACATCAACCTATCAACACACACGGCCACACCAGGCGTGTAGCAAACTGCTTAAAAGACTCATCCTTCTGCCTCTTAGCTTCACGGAACTTGCTCTGAAATGTTTGAGCAGTCAACTCAAAAACGTTGAAGCTTTGCTTTCTTCAACATGTCATAATTGTATATATATATATATATATATATATATATATATATATATATATATATATATATATATATATATATATATATATATATATATATATATATATATATATATATATATATATATATATATATATATATATATATATATATATATATATATATATATATATATATATATATATATATATATATATATATATATATATATATATATATATATATATATATATATATATATATATATATATATATATATATATATATATATATATATATATATATATATATATATATATATATATATATATATATATATATATATATATATATATATATATATATATATATATATATATATATATATATATATATATATATATATATATATATATATATATATATATATATATATATATATATATATATATATATATATATATATATATATATATATATATATATATATATACTGTTCAAAAAAAGAAACGCATAGCTGCTGAAGGCACACACATAGCCATAATTTTGACATTCAATAACATTTTTAATTTAATGAGTTAATTGTTCAAATTGCACACAAGAATACCTTAGGGTTTAACCAATCAATTGACAGTTGTTTTGCATCTGGGTCACGAGTGTTTTTTTGGCGTACGGGCTTTCCCGTTAGTATGGTGTGTGGCCTCCTCTTGCATCGATCAGCGACTTGCATTTCCTGGGCATGGATGCAATCACACGTCTGATGTGGGCCTGTGGGATGGCCGCCCACTCTTCCTGGAGTGCCTGGAACTGATCACGACGATTGGCTGGAGCAACGTCTCGGCGACAAACACGTCTATGCAACTCATCCCACAGGTGCTCAATCAGACTCATGTCTGGAGACAGGGATGGCCAGGTTGTTGGCAGTTAGGAACTGCGAGGTCAACCGTGCACAATGGGGTCTGGCGTTGTCCTGTTGAAACACAGACCTTTGGGCAGCCAAAAGTGGAAGGACATGGGGTCGAAGAATTTCATTGACGTATCGTTGCGCATTCAAGCCTCCTTCAATGTGCACCAATTGACTCCTTCCGTTGTAACTGATCATTCCCCACACCATTGCACCTCCACTACCGTGCGGCGGAGCTTCATCAACGCAATTTTGGGCAAAACGTTCATTTCGCCTACGGTAGACCCTACGCCGTCTATCATGAAGCTGCAACAAAAAGAAAGATTCGTCACTAAACCAGACACGTCTCCATTGATTGTCAGCTGCCCAGGGACGATGCTGGTTGGCCCAAAGAAGTCGATTTTGGCGATGGCGGCGCGTAAGGACAGGTCCTTGGTGAGGTCGTTGTGCCCAAAGTCCAGCGTCATGCAGTCTATTCATGACAGTTTGATCAGACACATGACGTCCTGCAGGCAATGACTGGGCAGTTGAGGAAGCTGTTGTAAACCTGTCTCTGAGGTGTCGAAGCCGAATAAAGCGATCCTCCGCTGCTGTTGTCACTCTGGGTCGTCAACTGCGATGCCGGTCTTCAACTGAGCCAGTGGCTTGGAACCGGTGCCAAAGTTGACTGATGGTACTCTGATGCACGTGTAGATGCCTGGCAAACTGACTTTGACTTTCGCCTGCATGCAGTTTGCCAATAGCAATGTTCCTTAAATTTATCGATTTTTTTTAAAACTTTTATTTATCTTTCTTTCCACTTTACAATAAAGGTACATTTTGCATGAAGTACAAAAGAAATGCAAAAAAAAAAAAAAAACCCGTTAGTTCTCTCGCTTTATCGCAGCTGCATATCTGGCATTTGGATCTTTATAAAAGAAAGTGGGTTTGTTTAATTGTATTTCCCGAATAGGAGAGAAATTAGGTAAACACAGCTGTCCCGTAATTAAACAACGAGTGAACAATGGTAAATTAGATCCTTATAATTAGAAAAAAACGTACTACCGACGTTCGAACCGAAACACCGCGATAAACTGTCTCGCGTATGAATACGCAAGCGAATTATTTTTTTTTCTGAAACAGTGTCTCTACTCAATACACGTTCTGACTCCATCACGAAATTCATACGATCGGACTACTTTTATTGACAAGTCTGTTGTTTTAATCAAGAACTGTTTTAGACATAGTCATTCTGTAACCACCCCATGACCAGTTCTGACCAGTCGTTTTGAAGCCTTCTGAAAAAAAAATCCAGTCGTTTTGAAAAAATCAGACGTTGGGACCAAGAAACATCCTTCTGAAACGTATGTTATTCTGTTTTGTATTAAATATCTCTATTTAGAGAATATATAAAGTCTACATCTCTGTGTCTGTTTAAGCGTATTCTGTGGAAAAAATATATGGTTGCGTCTTTGTTGTTTGATAGGAGTATTTTCTTAACAGTCAGAGACTGGAAAAATAACCTACGCAAAGTTCTAAATATGTATGTATGTATTCGTCTGTTTTTTCCCTATAATAATACTAGGAAGTTGAAATATATATTTTACACATAAATGTTATATATTTTTATATAGCTGTTTTCAATAGGTTATATAACCTAAATAACTTTAAAAAATATCTGTTTTGGTTGTTTTTTCGGTACTCTGTGTTAGGGTGATAAATATCTCTATTTTTAAAATATGGTTGAGTGTGTGTTTGTCTTTTCGTTAGTTAGTGTTGTTAAATGTTAAGCTTTTTTTTTCAAAGTTATTATGTCTAGACAACAGATATTTTAATAATATTTGTTTGTTAAATTCTTACATGTGTGTATGGTTTAGCTAAGTTAAGAATTATCCGACTTATTTTTTATGTGCTAGGCACAGTCTAAGTTCTGCAATATCTTTGCTTCCACGACGCGCGTGGGGCATGTCTGATATGTTAACATAACAAAATAATAAAATATAAAAAGAAAAATACAGAAACTTTCTGATAACTCAAAAAAAGTTAATAAACACTATATCACATTAAAACATACGAACTCTTTCATTGAATAAGCCTGTTTATAATGAAGATTAGGCGTGTGTACACCTGTCTGTCTATTTCTCTCTCTCTCTCTCTTTCTCTCTCTCTCACACTCTTTCTCTCTCTCTCTCTTTCTCTCTTTCTCTCTTTCTCTCTTTCTCTCTTTCTTTCTCTCTCTCTCTCTCTCTCTCTCTCTCTCTCTCTCTCTCTCTTTCTCTCTCAGTTTGTTATATTTTTATTTATTTGTGACTAACTTTTTTGTTCCTGTTCTCTTCAACAGATGGAGTCAACTCAACTATATGACTGCACGGAATGCAATCGCTCTTTTACGAGGGCTCGCAATCTTACTCGCCATTATGAGACAGTGCATGGTGAACGGAGACACGCCTGCCGTGTCTGTCCTCAAGTGGTATACCAGACCTGATGCGCTGAAACGACACACAGAGCGCGATCATGGGTCCGTTTCAACTACAAAACAAACAGAGACCCCATTGGTACAAACCAACCTAATATGTACCCGTTGTGGACAAACCTTCAGCAGACGCGACAACTACTTACAACACACCAAGACAGCGCACTCACAACCACGGTTTTATTGTGACATTTGTGGCAAAGACTTTACCCGAGGCACCAGTTTAAGGGTCCACAGAAACCGACAACACCCCCACCACTACCCCGACGGAGATTCCAACCTCATACCCCACAGCACCATCAACATCAAAGAACCCGCAGACAGCATCATCATCAGACCTCACAGCAACTTCGTCAAGAATGTATTCATCAGCGCCCATCATAACATTTCCCTCCAACCTGACTTACCCACAGACAACTGACCTCAACCTGGCGCACCAACAGACACTAAGAGCGGGTGCCACAACAGACTCATCATTATCTACTGCAGCATCTACCACAACAACATCAACTACAAGTCAGAACCCAGCATCAGCTCTCTATTCAACACCCATACCATCGTCCTCTACAAATGCAGGCCAGACCAAGAAACGTCCCATGACCAGTAACGAAATCCCTATGAAAAAACCCCGTCTGGCCTCTGAAGAAGACTCGTTAGATGACCTACCAGCTGACATAAAACAAAAATATATTGACAACTGGCAAGCCATAAAAACACATTCCAACAAACATAAATATTTATCAACTTTCACTTTCTTTCACAGACCAGAACAAAATATCGAATAGCTTTCCTTACTCACACCAATCTTTGCACAACAGACAAAAAGATTCAAAATAAACTACAGTTACCATGTCATCTTACGCCACAGAGAAACAAACGAACTACGTTTTTTTTTCACGCGTCGCATAATAATACTTGTGTGTTAGAACACCCTCACTTAGTAAACAATATTACATATTTCAAATCTTTTGTCTCACAATTACACGACAGCGACATTATCACACACACCCAATTAAACAGACCAAATACAAAATATTATGTCGAAGCAATCCCAGCTACTTCTTTCTATCTTTACCATCTTCAAGACTTCTCAATCGCTTGAACAAACACCACAACAAAGTAGACAAACACACATTCTTAGAAGTCCTCAACACACAACAAGCACAGGGCGGGAAAAATATTGGGTTCCGTGCACACAAATCCTCCATCTACACCTACGAACAACACCGCAACGCCTGTCTTACTTTTACATCAAACGACAGGTACATTCCGACAACGTCACCCCTCAACATCTAAACTCTCTTCCACTCCAACACACAACACACCCCCTACCCAAAAACCTATCTATCTTCTACTATGTACGCAAACCCAACACACAATACAACACATACACGCACACCTAGGCAGGTATATACACGCACCTCTCTATTTCTTACGATGACAACGTGACGACACCCCTCAAGGTCTGGTCTGCAGTTGTACCCCGGTGCTATATTTATTAAAGAATACACCTCTTTCCGCCACGTTTTGACAGACTACACCACTTAGACGATGAATACAGACGAGATACGGACCAGCCTCCTGTCGGATATATTTGTTAAACGAACTGGACTCGTTAAAGTTTTAGCTCGTGACCAATTACCTCTACGCATCGATCCGACCAAGACGGCTGCTTTCGTCATCAACACTGACCCTAACTATCGCCCCGGTGACCACTGGGTCGCTCTATATTATAATGGACTTGGCACTTTTGAATATTTTGATTCTTTCGGCCTACCACCTACACACCCGGACCTGATTAATTTTATTGCCAGAAACTCTACCCGACCTGTTAACTACAAAGCCAGACATTTACAAGATGTAGTTACCAACGTTTGTGGGCTCTACGCCGTTTATTTCATCGTGATCAAAACACGAGGTGGTACTATGCAACGCGTCCTACTACCCTTTTCGACTAGACAACACGCCAACGATCGATTAATTACTCGATTAGTCAGATCCTGGCTAGCGAACCACAAGCCTGCTTTTTCCTTCATAGACACTTACATGACTACACCCGCACCCACCACCTGGTTGTGCAAGAACAAGAGGTGACAGATTGTTTCAGATGACTATACCCACCACCTGGTTGTACATGAAAGAGAAAACTGACCAAGTAACCCGAACCACCTGAGAGCTCTTAGGCGTACATAAAAGAGCCGTTACAGCACCCATAGACAGTTCTTTGTCAATAAATATATATAAAATGTATCTAGAGTTTTCTTTTATATACTCTAACTGTTGTAATATATGTCTAAATATATGTAAATATATGTCTACCTGTTGTAATATATGTCTAAATATAACTGTTGTAATATGTATCTAAATATATCGTATAACTGTTTGTACGTATAAATATTGTATGTAAAAACATAAACATAACAACACAATAAATAAACACCCGCCATTATCGAACTAATGTATCGCTATATAGAACCGTAATGCCCCACTAACTGACACTCCTCCTGTGGAATCGAGACTTCACTCCCACCTCTCGATGCTAGACCTAGTACAGGTCTCTAACACTTCACTCCTATATATATACACATATTGTATACACAACAATTAAAATACCGGCACACAAAAACCCATACCCCAACACACTCCACGTTTCGACAGCCCCACAAAATACACCACACAATTAAGATACCTACAGCTAAACACATCAACACACTACATGTACAATACATCACACAAAAAACCCCACTAACCTACACCCTACTATATATCGTCACCCACACCAACACACACAAAAAAACCGCCACTCGCTTTAAAACAAAACCATACTAATCCAACATTATCGATTTTGTATATTTTCCGTCATTATCGATTTTATATATATATATATATATATATATATATATATATATATATATATATATATATATATATATATATATAGTCTAAGTATTGTCTGTAAATAACGTCATTATCTAAATTTATTGCTATATAACAAGTCATGCGTCTGATCGTCAGAGGAAGTCACCCCGCCTAAAATATAGCACTATATAAAAAGTCACGCCCCACTACAAAGCGCCACCACATCTTCTTTATATAAAAAGTCATGCGCCGCCTGAGAACGCCACCACCTGAAATCGATCGATTTTTTATGCTATATAAAAGTCACGCCCCACCACAGCGCTCCACCTGCAGAAATCGATCGAGTTTTTTGCTATATAAAAGTCACGCCCCACCTGCAGAATACTACCTGTTTTGCGCATTGTATACTACTGTCGTTAGCTCTCTTAGCACAGACGCAACTATGCGACCTCCCGAACCTCACTTGGTTATCGTACGAGGGCGCGTTTTGCACAAGAAGACGATCTGGCTACTTCTCAGCTCTTACTGAAGCTTTCAACTCTTTTAGTTTAAATCTTACCTATACTCCCCGGTACTTTATGATAGCCACATCAAAATGTCAGACAAAGCTCCGCTCATCCCTCTAGGGAGCATATAAGGAGTCATGTGCTCAGTTTGGATGACATGAGATCACAATTTAGTGAAGTTTATCTTCCTAAACGTACACAATTCAAGGTCCGCCCACTAGTGATTACATTCCCACTATATCTCTTGCCTGGAGTCACACCTCTCACGTTTTCGTGCTCAACAAGCTGTGTTCCTCTGGTGTCAGACAGCGCTGAGATGTCTAAAACCAAGGGCCGTCTCTCATTACATCTTCTGCGTCTCACACGTTTGTCTTCCTTTCAGATGGCAAAGGTGTTTCGTTTAGATCGCCGATTCTCGTGTGAGAATGCCAACATGAGAACAAATATACACCGTAGACAAGATCGGCAACTATTACTCAGTCTAAAATTACACATTTCTGGCCACACGGTCACATATTCCGCCCTAAATTTGTTGTGGTCCCTACAAACCTACTCTGCTCCATTATCAGATCTAAGTTTGTCTTTTTGCTTGTCGTGGTCTGGGAGAATTGTCCGATTGCACAGCGTCGCCACTTATTTGAGAGTTCAGCGCGTTAGTGCCAGCAGTTGTCGGCCTTGGAGGGGGATTGCTTCCAACGTGTTTTACATTTGTTTTCTGTCGATGTTGGCGTGCATTCCCCCCAATCTGATTTAGATTGGTGTCCTCTCCGGAGCGTCGGCGTGTATTCCCTATTATCTATTTAAGATGAGTTTCCTCTTCTGAACGTTGACCGCTTTTCTTGCGTTATTTAAGGGCTGAGTTGCCCACTGTATACTTCCGGTGTTATCTTGTGTGTTTCGTACTGATAAATAGCCAGCAAAGCATCTTTTTTTGGGGATGCCTAGCTGGCCGTGGGGTCAGTGTGATTCGCTTGATAGCTAGGCGGAGTTGTCGTACGGAAGGTACGGGGTTCGAACCCTGGGTAAGCCACTCACGTCTTTTGTTTTTCTGTTGTCCAAGTGTTCTACTTCTTTATTTCTTACGAGTGCCTGAAAACATACCTTTATGTTTGTCTAATATTAATTTACGGATAACAATTGTCACGGCCATCTCTTGGCCTGCACCCTGAAGGCAACCTAGATGTGTCGGTACGTGTAGAGAGGGCGCTCTTTGAGGGACAAACCGATATCAAATGCTCTGGGGACTTAAACTGAAAACATCGCTTCGGAAGCGGGCCCTGAGGGCACTTGGCTGCCATGTGGTCTGAAAAGTCTCCACAATTGTAGCACCTTATTTTTCTAGGCTTCTTCTGTGCCATGGGTCGCCTCCTGCTACATTCACATTCCTGGCCGCCAATGCCGCGTACAAAGACCGCTTCAATGCCCTAAACAGATGGTTTGCTATCAAATGCTACTCGCTCATTTCTCGCCAAACTACGGAATCCCTTTCTGAAAATTTTAGTCTGATGTACAAATACATCAACACCTCCATCATCCGATGTAATAAATCCCCATCCTTTATCGACATTATACCACTTACAAAATCCTTGTCGCCTTTTTGGTGCATCTGTGTTTTTACTTACCTCTAAATCACTGCGTTCACTATCAACTGCCTGACTCTCACCTACAGGAAGGTCTAGTTTTGGTTCCAGTTGATCCAAACCTTGGTTCTGCTCTAGCTTATCACGCGGTTGGCACTGTTTCCTTCTTCTTCGCAACTGCTTTTGTGCTGGCGCCCTACTGTGTGATAGCTGTGCTAACTGGGACGTTAGGCGAGTTACTTCTGCTTCGAGTTCGTCCTTTTCAGTGTGAGCGTCTACACTTGCTACCTGCACTGGTGCATCATGCTCTTTGCCTTCCCAGAAAAGGGTATAGTCCCTAACTTCCCTAAATGAGACACAAGGATGCTTTAGCACATGTTCCTTCACAAATGCCATGCTCAGATCATTACTAAGCTGGGCAATAAAATGATACCTGAGCATGGATTGGTCTGCGGGAGCCAAGCCTTTCTTCACGTGCGTTGCATTCAATCTCAGAAATAATTCATGCAACATGTGAGAGAATTCCATTACTGATAATCTAGGCCCCTGACTCATGGCAAAGAAATCCCTGGTCATCTCATTGACTAGTCATCGTTCGCTGAAGGCTTCTTCAACAATTTCCAGCAACTTCTTGGGGCTGGCATCGGCTCCGCCACGTATCCGTAATTCCCTAGAGACCACTGATGTAACGTTATTCCACACAATGTCTAACCTATCTTCTACAGTTAAGGGCCCTACCTTCCATGCAGCTTTTACCTCCTTCACAAACTCTTGCCAAGTGGGGCCTGGCTTTTCGCCAAATCGTCTTACCTCCGGCACTGTTATGTAAATCACCTTCACATGCGCATTGCTCTGGCTCTTTCCTGGTGTGAGGATTTCTTCACGGGAGCCACCTCCAGCTGTCGAGGTACTCCCAGGCTCTGACCGGCGTGTTGCATCTGCGCATTGAGTTGACATCACTGCTCTAGCCCTAACTTAGCAAAAACAGATGGAAAGAAAACACTTATTATAATATTACAATAAATAATAGAAAGTGTCTCTTATTTTTTTGCTTGCTCTTGTCTTCTCTTCGCTGTTGTGGCCTGTAACAGTTTCAGGTGCTGCCTGGTGATACGACTGAGTCCCTGGCTGAATGTCAATCGTAGTAGGTCGGCCACTGGTTTGGCATAACACTGGTGTAGCAATAGTGTTCCTGTTTGTTGTGATGGAGTATCATTAGCAAAGATACTATTGAAGGAAAATTGATATAACTGCAACCTGCTGGCCCCTGTCTTAATAAGATATTCAATGGATGTACGGTGGTATGATTCTTCTCAGGGCCTGCGTTGGTGCAACTCTTCACCTGGCCTACGTTGGTGCGACTCTTCAATGGGCCTATGGTGCTTCGAATCTTCATGCGGTGGTGCGATTCTTTGCTGGGCGTATGGTGGTGCGAATCTTCACTGGGGAGATGTACTGGGCAGATGTGCTGCTCCGTCTGTGCTGGGTGTTGTAATACTCTTGCAAGGTTTACCTCAGGTATCCTTGGTGCTCACTGGTTGTAGTGCTCTCTTGCAGCATTGAACATTCCGCGTATGACTATATTACACTGTCTGTCAGGATCCTGCCGACGACGCCATTTGTGACAGTGCGAAGACGATGTGTGAAAAAGAATAAGAATTCACGTGTAATGTCGACATCACTCTCTCTGGCCTACTTTCACACACGTTCCGCAGTCACAGAAAAACTCTCTTGATGACAGTGGTCCCACTTTTATTAATGAAACCCTATCAGGTAGCATATGAATCATACAGAAAACAATGTTGTCCACAAGTTTACTTTGTAGGTAATTCCTATACAACACCATTTAACCAAGCTATTTAGGTATTCTCTACGTAACACCATATAACCTAGCACAGACTGCTGGACTCTCTAAAATAAAATGAAACAAAATAAACTAGCATCGTACTAATGGACAAACATAATCTACGTAAAAATACATACATATGTGTGAAAATATTCTAGTACATGCGCTTAAATGACCATGTGTGTGTGTTGTGTGTGTTTATGCAGGTCTGTGTATATGTGTAATCATACAATAAACATATTTAAGTCAACAATAATGCCTTTATACTCATACTAAATACTAACTACATCATCACGCGAGAGAAAACTTAAATGAAGCACTTCTATCTATGATGAAATATTATACACAAATCACTGGTCTAAATGATCACATTTGATCAGTATCTTAGAGGCCTAGCTGCTCTAAAGAACATGCAGATATAAATATAAATATAAATATAAATATAAATATAAATATAAATATATCTATATATATATATATATATATATATATATATATATATATATATATATATATATATATATATATATATATATATATATATATATATATATATATATATATATATATATATATATATATATATATATATATATATATATATATATATATATATATATTCTCTATTCTTACAGCTGTATACTAAACGTAATAGGCATAGGCTACTCACGGAGCTAGAAGGTACACTAATCTTTCTTAAAATTAACCACATTTACGGCTCACAAGAATGCAATATAACTATTACTTAACACTACACAAATAATAATAATGGTAATACGTACACACTTGTATACAGCGCATCGCGGCACTAGAATTCCTCTAACAGAATCACTTAGTACTTTACACATTTAACACACAGTCTCACGGTTGAAAATAGCGATGAGATATACGTGAAATTACACTTAAAAACACATAAATCGCCAATGATCTTCTTTTAAACTATAGATAAACAAACACTAAAAAGCATTAACTTCTAAACCTGAAACGTCTAATATTACTTTATGTTAAGTATTATAAAATGTTCTCATAGGTAAGCATACCTCAATGTCGTTAAATCTCTTAGCACAGACGCAACTATGCAACATCTCGAACCTCACTTGGTTATCGTACGAGGGCGCGTTTTGCACAAGAAGACGATCTGGCTACTTCTCAGCTCTGACTGAAGCCTTCAACTCTTTTAGTTTAAATCTTACCTATACTTCCCGGTATCTTATGATAGCCACGTCAAAATGTCAGGCAAAGCTCCGCCCATCCCTCTAGGGAGCAAATCAGGAGTCATATGCTCAGTTTGGATGACATGAGATCACAATTTAGTAAGGATTTTCTTCCTAAACGTGTTAGAATGCCAACATGTGCACAAATATACATTGTAGACAAGATCCGCAACTATTACTCAGTCTAAAATTACATCTTTCTGGCCATACGGTCACATATATATATGTGACAGTGCGAAGAGGATGTGTGAAAAAGAATAAGAATTCGTGTGATGTGGTCGTCACTCTCTCTAGCCTACTTTCACACGCGTTCCGCAGTCACAGAAAAACTCTCTTGATGACAGGGGTCCCACATTTATTAAAGAAAACCTGTCAGGTAGCATATGAATCATATAAAAAACAATGTTGTCCACATGTTTACTTTGTAGCTAATTCCCATGCAACACCTTATAACCTAGCTATTTAGGTATTCTCTACGTAACACCATATAACCCAGCACAGACTGCTGGACTCTCTGAAATAAAATGAAACAAAATAAACTAGCATCGTTCTAATGAACAAACATCATCTACGTAATAATACATACACATGTGTAAAATTATGCAAGTACATGCGCTTATATGTCCATGCAGGTCTGTATGTATGTGTAATCAAATAGTAAACATATTTCAGTCAACAATAATGCCTTCATGCTCCTTCTAAATACTAACTACATCATCACGCGAGAGAAACCTTAAATCAAACACTTCTATCTCTGATGAAATATTCCACACAGCGCACTGGTGTAAATGACATCATTTTATCAGTATTTAAGAGTCCTAGCTGCTCTAACGAACAAGCAGATATATATTCTATTCTTACAGCTCTTTACTAAGTGTAATAGTCATAGGCTACTCACGGAGCTAGAGGTTACGCTAATCTTTCTCTCACAAAAATCACAGATGTAAAATTAACCACATTTACGGCTCACAAGAATGCAATATAACTATTACTTAACACTACATAAATAATAATAATGGTAATACGTACACACTTGTATACAGCGCACAGCGGCACTAGAATTCCTCTAATAAAATCACTTAGTACTTTACACATTTAACACACAGTCTCACGGTTGAAAATAGCTATGAGATATACTTGAAATTACTCTAGACAACACTTACATCGCAAATCAGCTTGTATCAAACTATAGGTGGACAAATGCTAAAAAAGCATTAACTTCTAAACATAAAACGTCTAATATTACTAAATGTTAAGTATCATAAAATGTTCTCAAAGGTAAGCATACCTCAATGTCGTTAGTTCTCTTAGCACAGACGCAACTATGCAACAGCCCGAACCTCACGTGGGTGTAATACGAGGGCGCGTTTTGCACAAGAAGACGATCTGCCTACTTCTCAGCTCTGACTGAAGCCTTTAACTCTTTTAGTTTAAATCTTACCTATACTCTCCGGTACCTTATGATAGCCACGTCAAAATGTCAGGCAGAGATCCGCCCATCTCTCTAGTGAGCAAATCAGGAGTTCTATGCTCAGTTTGGTTGACATGAGATCTCATTTTAGTAAGGACTATCTTCCTAATCGTACACAATTCAAGGTCCGCACACAAGTGGTAACATTCCCACGATATATGTTGCCCGGTGTCACACCTCTCACGGTTTTGTGCTCAGCAAGGTGTGTTCCTCTGGTGTCAGACAGCGCCAAGACGTCTAATAACCGAGGGCTGTCTCTGATTACATGCCCCGAGTCTCACACGTTTCAAAGATGGCAACGGTGTGTTTCCATTAGATTGCCCACTCCAGTGTAAGGATGCCACATGAGCGCAAATATGCACCGTAGACCAGATCAAAAATTAATTACCCAGTGTGTGAGTGTGTGCGTGTGTGTGTGTGCGTGCGTGTGTGTGTGCGTGCGTGCGTGCGTGCGTGCGTGCGTGCGTGCGTGCGTGCGTGCGTGCGTGTGTGTGTGTGTGTGTGTGTGTGTGTGTGTGTGTGTGTGTGTGTGTGTGTGTGTGTGTGTGTGTGTGTGTGTGTGTGTGTGTGTGTGTCCTGCACTTATCATTTATACACTACACTTCAGCATTAGACAAGGTGAAACTTGAGGGAAGTATAATAATGTTAGAAAGCATAAACGTTGTTGACTATTACCTAAAAATAATAAAGAACGTGTACTGGCCAACAACAAAAAAAACAGCAGCGCTAAACATTGGCAGCCAAATGGGAATGCTTCAGGGGATAAAATATGACGTTAGCAGACACGTGTGTTGTCACCTGCTCTGTTTAATATGTACGTTGAACATATAATAAGATCCATTGGGAACATAATAGACTTTTGGGCGTACTGGCACAGTCTTCAGGGGAAGGGGCGCCGACATTTTTTTTTTAAATTACGAAAATTATAATGTGATCCAACTCAATAGTGTAAAATTGACCATCATAAGAGAGCAATACAGTATGACACGAGAGGGGGGAGAGGGCCGCGTCACAACAAGACGTCACACATTCTTGAATAATCCTTATGGTGGACTCTGGGTGTACATAATATAAACAACTTGATTTACGCTGAAATTACAGTCGTAATAGCAACACGTGAAACAGAGCCACAAGAAGTGATAGTTACTTTAGAGACACAAAATAAAAATTAAGGCCTTAGACAAAGTATTAAAACAAGACAGAAGTAATGGTTATCACGAAACAAATGACATCTAGAGAATGTCTCGAAACAAATTGTAGTGGTTTTTTGATGTTATTATGTGATTGTTATATTACCTAGTGTCCTGGATGAGGTCAGCTGTAAAGGCTCCTGATGATAACAGTTTATGTGAGTTACAGAAGGCCTTTCTGCTACCACTTATGACCTCAAGCAGACCTATTCTACTATTATGTATGTTAGCTACGTTAAATGTCTAGGGTACTGAATTGTGATGTGTAGGTAAGTAAATATACAGACACACACATGTAAATGCTAAGTCTAATATTAAGAATAATAATCTCTATGATAAAATCAACTAACTCTGTCTTTAAAAGTTTAGATTTTCAATCTCTTAAATTTATTTAGTCCTGAACCAAAGATTTCTTCTGGTCAGGACGTATGAAATAATACGTATTTTATCAAGAAAGGTGCATATATAGTGAACAATCAAATGAAAATTTTATACATAAATATATTGTTACATTAGTTGATATTAATATTGACTACAGTGTCTTTGGCAAAACTAGCACTGGATGTTTAGTTGGGGTGGTGTCATCATGCCCAATCTCTGTTTTATACTGTTCATTGTCCTTGAAATATGGACTGAGTTATAGTGTTTATACAACAAGGTTATATTTCTTTATTTATTTTGGACACAGTTGATGAATCCACAGCAGGCCAGATTTTCACTTATCTGCCTGTGATGATGTAGTACAGAAGTCTAATGGCCCACTCCTCACAGTGCTGGAGTAAATGTTAGGCTGCTTCTGCGTCCACTCTTGTACTTCTACAAAAGCATCTGGCACTAGCGTAGTGCCAGACCAGAAACTCACAATTCAAAATGTGAAAACACAGTTACGTTGTACTAGCAAAACTCAGCTGAGCTGCTGGCTATAGTATGGCGTCCCACTGAGAATATAGAATATCTTCTTGAAAACACTCATTTAGCAGTAACGAACTGTGTTTAAGGACAGTCTTTCAAAAATGGCACAAGCGTGCGTCTCTCTTTCAATAATATAAATACTTTTGTCCAATCAGCGGACTTCCCCTCTACTTTTTCAAATATTCAAATTAAAAGTCCAATTTCAGTCAAATCTCAGTCTAGTGTGTAGTATTTTTCTGTCGGTCCGTCTGTCTCAACTTGGTTTTTTCCCAAAATTACACTTGTTTTTTGGACTAACTACATGAAAAAACTACACAAACCTGCCCCACTCTTTTATACGATTTCTATGCTAAGTTATTTTTAGCTACTATCCTCCTACTTTGCCCCTCGTCCAACTGCAGTTTGTTTTTTGCATTCTTAGCTCAAGGACGCCAAAATGTAACTTTAGTGAAAATATGCACAAATAACTGTTTGCTAGTCTGATTTGAACAATACAGTCTTTCGTCAATATCTTCTGTGTTATCTGTCCGTCTGTGTAATTAAAAGTATATTATTAGTCAGATTAAGATGGGCTATCATACTAGCTAGTTTTTATTCTCATAACTTTATTATTAAAGAAAAACCTACTTTTCTCAAGGTTAGTTTTGACATTTGTTTTTGAACCTTCGTCCACGGCGTTTGCCGCTATATTTAAACAAAACAACCAATTACCGTAAAACGTCCAAGATACGACTGTTTCTAACAAGAGCTAAGGTCGCTTTTCTACCAATCCCTTACATTGTGTCAACTAGTGGCATAATTTTTTCTTTCAAAACTACAAATTGCGTCTTTTAGCATTTAGATTCAAACACGTGTTCCGACCGTCATATTTTTTCTTTTATCTCCGTTTCCCTCCCGTCTAAAAGGGTAAACCGTTTAGTCTGCATGTTCTAACTAGTTAATGTTCAATGACCTTAGAAAACGCTGGCGTAGGTGAAGAAGCCTCGGCATATCTTGCCTATATTTTTATCCCTACATGTTATTTTACCTATTATCTTTATAATTGGAGGAATTTAAACGTTGTATCACTGTAATCTCATCACACAAATGACATCTAGAGAATGTCTCGAAGCAAATAAAATCTAGAGAATGTCTCGAAACAAATGACATCTAGAGAATGTCTCGAAACAAAGGACATCTGGAGAATGTCTCGAAACAAATGACATCTAGAGAATGTCTCGAAACAAAGGACATCTACAGAATGTCTCGAAACAAAGGACATCTAGAGAATGTCTCGAAACAAATGACATCAAGAGAATGTCTCGAAAGAAATGACATCTAGAGAATGAACTACCTAAGTACTCGTAAATGGGACAGTTTTGAAACAAATCGTTAATCTCAAATACCTAGGCATGTAAATAACACCAGATGGAAGATTTGTATTACAGGTGACAGGTTGAGAAAAATCCAGTATGTGGCCGGGGTGGGATAATCTGCTGAGTTTGGTATCTTCAAGTAAGATTTTATTTGTACTAGCTATATCGCCAGAGATATGAATGTCTTGAAGAGATGGATTCCATGTTCTTTTTATGACTAATACCTGGCAATAGCAACAGCCCTATAGAGTCCTCCCTTATTTGTGTTAGTACCACTTTCTTTTATACAAATATAACTTTAAGGACTTCACAAATAATTTTTGAGTATGACAGACTCTTGGGTTGAAATCCAATTAATAAAATGATTTATTCAACGAATCCAACTTGAACATAGTAGAACATCATGTATAACGATTTGTCCAATATAGTAGTATTATCCTAGTGCCTATTTGATAGCAGGTGGAAAACGAAATCTGTCGATAAACTAATGCAATCAACTAAATGCTGTGGAGCGAAAATGTACTAACCTTCTGCGTATCGCAGATATATATATATCTATATATATAATATATATATATATATATATATATATATATATATATATATATATATATATATATATATATATATATCTATATATATATATATATATATATATGTATATATATATATATATAATATATATATATATATATATATATATATATATATATATATATATATATATATATATATATATATATATATATATATCTCACAGTCTTGATAGAGAACTAAGCACTAAACTTGTCTGGTTTTATACAGGAATATGGCGACACCAAAAGTCAGCTCTGCCCTTGTTGATAATCAAATTGTTTCGAAACAGTTTCAGTTCCTGTCTGCCTCGCTGTTTTGCAGAGACACACTGTCTCACCTTCCGTGGGCCTTTGTAAAATTTGAGTCAACCGTTCGGAACATTAGTATGGAATATCAAACACGTCATATTTTTCAGTGATGTGTTATGATGACTTGATTTTACAAGTGATATTATTTTTGCTGAGAAGTTATAGACACTGGAAATTGTGTCAGTGCTGAAATTGTGTCAGTGCTGCAGTTGTCAATGTTTTAGGCACTATGTTAAAGTTGAAAGTGTCCGTGTGTTCGTATAAATGTAATGGACACTTTATTAGCTCTGCTGATATCTGTGTACTCGGTGTGGATTTGAATCATTGTCTACCAAAACTAGCTTACTCTAGTTTGATATCATGTGTTATTATTACTGTTATTATTATTGTTGTTTTTATTTATTAATTTCACATATACTGCAGCTATCATCATATCTCCGTTTTATTTCATCATAATGAAGACTTGTGTAAAAATATTGAATTGTGGTCACACGAAATGCCATAGATTTTTACACACGCCAGTAGCGCGCAAGAAAAAACAGAGGAGATTCTCACACAGTTCATGTATAGTAATGTATACTATCTATAAGAGACTTCTTTCTCCCTGATACGGGCAATTGTGCCGTTGTGTCGAAACAGTGTGTCGACACAATTTAAATCACTGAGCCGACTATCTCGAAAAAGTGGAGTGTGTCGATTTGCCCACCTCTACTCGGCACTAGTATTTTGGTATCATACACTGAAAACTGTGGCGTCAAATAGTTACTACACAGTTACAATTGTTCTGATTACGGTTCTGGATAAGTAAAAGCACCCAGTTTAATAAAGAACTATTGCTCGATGTACCAAGTTACCCTATGTACTGTTACACGCATAGTATGTCCTGTGACAAGTCATCACCAGAATGCAATACAATGAAAAGTATTTTATACAAGGCGTCTTTCTATGTCCCAGTAAGACATATTACCGTTTTTGTTTCTACGCCCCATTGATGTCTTTGACAACGGAAGTAAGAAAGAAAGTTTTTGATTGGTATAATAGAGGCAATCCTGACATACGGAAGTGAGTTATTGGTAATTAGTTAGCAAGCAGAAAAATCTATAGAAGCAAGATAAATGTGGTTTTTTTCTTTTTTAAAAGAATGAAGATAGCTCCATATGGAGCTGAAAAAGATAATAAGAATGTCCTGAAAGGAGGCCAGTATTCAAAGGATACAAATAACTCACATCAGAAGGAAACAGTCCATTCTTTGGACAGGTTATGAGAAGAAGAACACTGGTAAATGTCGTGACAACAGGAAATATTGAAGGGGAAAAAAAGATAACGACAAAGAGAAGAGGTGCTGAACAGTTTGACATTGTTGAATATACAGAAGCCAAAAACAGAATTCATACAGAAGAGGTTGTCGAGAGACAGGATTACCTGCATCAGCTAGCATTCATATGTATGTGTGTGTGTGTGTGTGTGCGTTTGTGTATGTAATTATGTGTGCACGCGCTATTTGTTATCAACCCACTTAACAAACTCAAATTTCATCCATTGAACACTTTACGATGTGTGTTGTTAGATGTGTTAGGAGGATTAGCACACAGCGTATGCCTCTGCTGCGGTACAGATAGTCAGCCCAGGACACTGTCATAAGAATACGCATGAGTCATTAAATAACCAGTTGAATACAGTAGTTCCACAATTTTATTGGCCGAAACAAGTGGTAGCATCAAAGTACGTGTACAACAAACACGGTTACCTCTTTCCGCTCAACGTGAACCAGAAACACTATGGGTGATGCATATGCACAGCTGCACCCACGCCCATATTCAAAACTTCAATCAGCTATCATATCACTAGAGCACAAGATCCAAATCTCTTTCCCAAAAAAGGCCCGAATCACAAAGAAACGGCCGCTGTCGACAACATTCGCAGCTCAACCTCAAAAACACATCTCTGCACTTCGGAATCTCTCTGCCGACTACACAACACTACATATCTCAGCCTGACTCACTGTCAATTCACACACTCACACCTAAAACACGAGAACAGTTAACAGATCTATCTCTCTCTCTCTCTCTCTCTCTCTCTCTCTGCCAAACATCACGCATAAATCGTTCACATCAGTGAGCACAACAGGATGAAACGATTACTACAGTAAGCAAACCATACACACCTTCCCATTCCCTACCCACACTCTTTCCAGGCACTACTGTCCCCCAACAATCACAGACTTTTTCCTGGTAGCCCTGTCAAGAAAAAGGAGAAAGCTTTGGCCGTCTTTCCCTGTGTATAGAGATCATGTGGCGCCCAACAAAAAATTCTTGCAGCAAAATGTGTAACCGTAAGGTTTTACTTTATCAGTATATGTAACCAGTTGATTTAATATTATTCAATGATATAATGAGAGTGGGTATTTAGTTAATGCTTAAAACGTTCAATGCGCCCACACAGAGCAGAACATAATTCTTATATCACGCGAATGTCGAAATATCAAATTCTTAAGACTAACATACCACTGCTACACACGAGATACTGTTAGTGAATTCAATATGTTTGTTGACATAGATCTCGCCACACAGGCTATTTATGGTCATGCGTTACTACTGTCACGACTACTGTTTTCCTACCGTGTTAAATGTTGCAGTGAGTGTGCGTGGGTACAATCACACGCCACAGATACGCACGTACAAGTCGTGGAACTACAGGTGACATTTAACATAGTTTATTGTCACGATACGTTAATATGAAATACACATAGTCATAATCAAAGTACAAGTCATAGTATTACAATAATACAGTACTCCAGTCACATCTCCACTTCTCAGAATCATTAGCGCTATACATCATCAATACTGGATCCTCTCAGCAACGGTCGGCATCACCGTGCTAATATAACAAATAATGGCCTCCTCAAATATGCCTCATCAAAGACGCTCTCAACATTGGCGCTCTAATGTAAATATGGATCCTCTCAATAATAACAATGGCCTCCTCAAATATGCCTCATCAAAGACGCTCTCAACATTGGCGCTCTAATGTAACTATGGATCCTCTCAATAATAACAATGGCCTCCTCAAATATGCCTCATCAAAGACGCTCTCAACATTGGCGCTCTGATGTAAATATTGATCCTCTCAATAATAACAATGGCCTCCTCAAATCACCTCAATGGATCCGGTTAGCAAACGGACATCATCCTCGCCGTGCTAACAACAAAAATAGTGAATACTCGTGGCAATTTCTCGCAAGACTGCACTCCCTGGCAGTTTGCAGTAATCTCGCCCTCATGGATCCTTACCTCTTCAAAAATACTCACAAGCATAATTCTTCAATAAACTCAGGAATTATAGGCCTACACAAATAATGGCCTCTATAACTTTTGCACTGCGCAGGCATACTCAAAACACACACTGTAGGGCCGACCTCTCCCGTCGGTGCCCAAAACCTGACTGCTATTCGTTCACACACTAGTCCCGCCAAAAAAGACACGAGACTCGGCTGTTTAAAAAACACAACTCAGTCTCAATACTTGCATGGGCTAGCCACACGAGCTTACTCACAGCTCAAGACAGTTCAGAGAAAACACATCTCCGCAATTTGAACTGACCAGTGTTCGCCACGCTTACCGACTTGGAAACTTCTCGATCACACGAGGGAATTCCCCTAATACAATTTTAACTTAACATCAGCTTAACCAAGCAACGTAACCCGCAATCGAATCTATTCGCTTAACATTTTCAAGATCACCTCCCCTTGCTAATATTTACTCTGTATCAGTTGCCACACCGCCCGGGAAAAAAAATGATTTATCGTTTTTTTTTTTTTGAAAATTTAAGTCCCAAAAATGTAGAGATAAATAAAATTATATTATATGGCTACCAAAAAATGTACCTATAACAAATGAAAATAGTACATCTACCAGAAATATCAGCAGTAAATGTAATATTACAACTAAAACATCAAACATAATCAATCAAATATCCCAATGAATGTTACCGATGTAAATTACAACAAAAGCATCAATCATAATACAAGCATACCAAAATTAATCTTAATAGAACACTAAGCTAAGTTTAGTACAAGCAACAACCAATAGAAAGTGAAAGAACAAGATCAAGCAACAGAAGAATGATCTGTAGTAAAGGAAAGTAAGAAATCGGAAAATGAGGAACAATCAACAATACCATATAATAACTAATAAGTAAAACAATTTCATGTACAATAAATACAAATTTACCAAAATACTAGTTACATTATATTAAGTTATATAATTAACTCAAGAATACAATGAATGAAAGTATAAGTATTGAAAGAAGAAGAAGTATACAAGTAGAATGAAGAGAAACGAAGATGTCATACAGAAATATAAACAAGATATGAACACATATCGGAAAGACAACAAAAGGATAGAATTAAATGAAGAATAGTCACCAAAGACGAATGGAAAGCAAAGGTATGAACGCATAGAAAGTCAATAACAATACATACTAATAAATGTTTAAATCAGACAATATCTTTCAAAAAATAAATACAAACATGATTACAAGGCACAAAACAAAATGTCAAAGTATATCCATACTAACACCACAAAAAGAATAATTCATAACTAAACAAAGTCTAATAAGTAATTTAACTAAGTTACAAAAGTTATACTTAACTGAAAATAAATTATAAACCTTACACAAACAAATAATAGCATTTGCGATAACTAAGTTTTGACCTAACGCAAAATCAACCGCTAAATAATAAAAATACATCATAATATCAAATAAGACAAGTTTCCAAAGAAGTAATATCCCTTTCAATCATAGGGCACACAAAAATAAATTACAATGCCAAAAAACAATTCTTTTCCCAAAATTACCATACAAAATATTTCAGAACGATAAGTTATCAAAAAATAAAATTATTATTTAAGTAATTCTAAGTCATAACTAATAAACTAACAATGAAATTAACTTTTAACAAAATGAGAGAAGCATAAAATATCTTATCTATAGACAAACACTTAAATCAAAACATGTAAGTTTTTCCTTTTTTCCAAAAAAAAAAAACCTAAGAAAAATACGATGTCATCTGTATATCAACTTTCCAACATACAAACATAACATAATGTATTATAAAATTCTGTCCATCTTTAAACAAATAAAAGTATCAGATATGTCTATCAATTTTACCAAAGAAAGTTCAATTTAATTTATAAGTTAATTCTGATTAACAATAGCGTTGAGCTTCAGTGTTATTTAACTGTAAATTTATATCTTACTCAGCCCAGTATGATATATACTATAAATAAATCTAAAATTTAATGGTACAATAGGATATGAAAAAGAAGTCCTATAAAAATACCTGCAAAGGTTTTGTTTATCACATTAATTTGTTGCAAAAATGTTGAAAAAATCTTATTATTTAAATGCTAGGTACTATGCTCTGACACGATCAATGTTTCACCATATGTTAACAATTCAAATACACAATTATTTCTGATACATGCAAGATAATTCTACAAAATCAAATTACACAACATAACAATAAATTTATATAATTATCCTAACAATTACAGCTACAACCCGAAAAATATACAGATCAATAATTATGATCTAAATGATCACAGGTTTGACACCGCTCACTGCATTTATCAAAAATTACACACAAATTATTACTAACACATATATTACACACAATCAAAACAGAATAGTATACAAATGCATAAAAAATTGGAATGGTACATTATCGAAACAATTATAAATGTTCCACAAAAAATATATATTTAGCAATCAAATGATTCATCAAAATGAACATCATAATGTTTCAAAGAAATTACAAATAATTTAATAAAACATCATATAATATATTATCCACAGAATACAATAACATGTACTATTCTAAAAAATAAATCAGCTATAAAAAAAAATATTCCCGTCAATCTGTCAATCATTCTTGATCCTCCAAAAAGTGACTCGTCAGATGTATAGCGAGACTCTCATAGGTTTCGCTTGATAGATAATCCACATTCTTCACGAATAATGTCAACAAGTGCGCCAACTCATCACAACGTCGCACGCTACGAGATAATACAAATGAAAATGTCTTATCATCATCTGTTAAATTTAATAAGGAAAAACGGAAAATCAACTTTCACGTTTACCTATCCCTTGTGGTGGATTAGAGTCTTGGCCCCTTTTCATACACCTCAGCAAGTCCTCCTTAAACGTGTAAACATCACAGAAGGCTTAGAGATCACTTGACCGTAACGAAAGTTCATCCCTGTTGTAGGCTGAAAAAAATTACTCCATTCACAAGAACGAGATGACCTTTCGACACCACTAGTGTGGCAATCAATAGTATTATTACTTTGCTTGTTAACAACCCTGCTCTCATGTGGAGTACAGCTAACCTGGTTACGATTTCTATAATTGCTGTTAAGAACATTGTTATTTGTTCCATTAACACAGTTGTACTGTTTTACATCCCAGTAAGCATAATTACAATTAGCATTTCCTCTTGGATAAAAATATCTACTAGATAGAACTGGTTTTTTATCAAAAAGTTTATTACCAGATTGACAAACTTTCACATAATTATTTCCACTATAATTTCTAATACTCTCGGGATCACGATGTTGTGATCTGTCAAATTGTTTCTTGTTTTTAGGCAAAGAAACATTACTATATGAAGAACTCCCTTGGTACATTTTAACCTCAGGGTTATATCTCCTATCAAAAGTATTTTTATCTTTGTTTATGGCAGTGTGTTTAAGAAATGAGTCACACTGACTTGACTGGGTATGACCGAAAGATTTAACAATATCTTTATTGTTTTTCACAAAATATGTTTCCCTCCTGGAACAAGTAGTTCTATCTTCTTTCCCTGTTATCAAGCTATCAGGGTTCTCAATTAATCCCTTGTTTGTTTTTAACATCTTGAATTGAAATTTATTATTAATTCTTTTGTTATCCACAGGACTGTCTAACACTGTAGATTTTCCTTTGCTAGTTTGCCGCCAGGAACTAATATCGCTAGAATCATCGGCATTGCGTTGAAAGTTATATTTCCCACGAAAAGACCTGCTTCCACTATTCTTGACTTTAGAATCAGCAAAAAGTGTATAGGACTGACTTTTTGCTTTTTGTCTATTACTGTCAACACTGACAGAAGACCACATTTTTTTCTGCAAGAGAATGTCGAGTAGACCGTCCATTCTTCTCCTTGCATCTGCAATTTCCTTATCTCTAAGTGAAATCTCTGCACTTAATTTCTTGTTTAAACTCTCAGCTCTTAAAACTTTACAGCTTTCCTTTGCTAGCAAATTTTCAATCTTAATCAATTTGTCTTTCTCCACCATCAACTCTTTCATTCTCTCTTTATCCACTCTCTCAATCTCAATATCATGACTATTTTTAAGCCCATCGACCTCCTCTAGGGATATAGTATCCTTTTCTTTAATTTGGCGACCAAAAATCGCATTGTCATTTAACAAATCAATAAGTGTCTCATTACACAACTTCTCATATTTCTCAATCTGACCTTTTAGTTTTCCAGAAATCGCACTCTTCTCTTGAACTTCTTGAGTTAGATTTCTGACTTCACTATTCTTATCTTCTATCTGAGTTTCTAACTCTTTGATCTTACACAATGCTACACTCAATGCTGTTTGAGTACTAGCAAGTTCTGAGTTTGATTTACATAAATCACTTGTTAGTTTAGACAATTTTCCCTGAAGTTTACTCTTTTCAGCAGTACATTCTATGATACTTTCCCTTTGCTCTAGGGTACTCTGTTTTATGTCCAATTGCTTCTTCTCTTCTAGCCCCCTTTTCTGAATCCTCTCATCACTTTCATGAATTAGCTTTTCATATATCAGTCTTGTCATTTCAGACTCAGTCAGCTCACGGTCTCCAAATCCTAATAGTTCACGGTATTTGTCATCCTCACTCATTTTATAAGAGTTTCAACTGACTTAATCAACTACTGTACACCAACTTCTGTTATAGTACCTATATATAGCATACACTACCTATGCATCAACATATTGTACAATCAATCGATATAATTATCGACAACACAACGACAATTATCAACAGAATAAGTGATGGACAGTATTGTCAGACTTGCTGAAATGCAGAAAAGTGGCACAATCTACACAGAACAAAATCCCTTATCTTAATATACTTCCGTCCCTTCCGCCAACACACCAGATATCACAAAGTTCTGCAGATAAAACCGTTCCAGCGCAGAAAGGTACACGAACTAGACTTTCTTCTCTTCAGGTTCTTGCCAAAGTGTAGAATGCGCTCAACACAGCATCAGCACACAAAAAATGCAGCACAGCAACCTCCGTGACTTTTGACTTGAGATAATCTGCAAACGACTCCTCAAAACACTTCACATTTAGTTAAACTTGACTGTCTACCAACAACCTGTCAACTTCCCACTGTTTTATTCTACCGTGTTGGACACAGTTAACCAACTAGGTCGAGGACTATAAAGCAATGCGAGGATACATAAGCCACGCCTACACAGGGCTCTCCTATCACGCGAACTCCGTGGGTTTCATTCCGTTAAATAAACTGGCCCACCAATCTGTAACCGTAAGGTTTTATTTTAACAATATATGTAACCAGTTGATTTAATATTATTCAATGATATAATGAGAGTGGGTATTTAGTTAATGCTTAAAACGTTCAATGCGCCCACACAGAGCAGAACATAATTCTTATATCACGCGAATGTCGAAATATCAAATTCTGTAAGACTAACATACCACTGCTACACACGAGATACTGTTAGTGAATTCAATCTGTTTGTTGACATAGATCTCGCCACACAGGCTATTTATGGTCATGCGTTACTACTGTCACGACTACTGTTTTCCTACCGTGTTAAATGTTGCAGTGAGTGTGCGTGGGTACAATCACACGCCACAGATACGCACGTACAAGTCGTGGAACTACAGGTGACATTTAACATAGTTTATTGTCACGATACGTTAATATGAAATACACATAGTCATAATCAAAGTACAAGTCATAGTAATACAATAATAGAGTACTCCAGTCACATCTCCACTTCTCAGAATCATTAGCGCTATACATCATCAATACTGGATCCTCTCAGCAACGGTCGGCATCACCGTGCTAATATAATAAATAATGGTCTCCTCAAATATGCCTCATCAAAGACGCTCTCAACATTGGCGCTCTAATGTAAATATGGATCCTCTCAATAATAACAATGGCCTCCTCAAATATGCCTCATCAAAGACGCTCTCAACATTGGCGCTCTAATGTAAATGTGGATCCTCTCAATAATAACAATGGCCTCCTCAAATATGCCTCATCAAAGACGCTCTCAACCTTGGCGCTTTAATGTATATATGGATCCTCTCAATAATAACAATGGCCTCCTCAAATATGCCTCATCAAAGACGCTCTCAACATTGGCGCTCTCATGTAAATATGGATCCTCTCAATAATAACAATGGCCTCCTCAAATCACCTCAATGGATCCGGTTAGCAAACGGACATCATCCTCGCCGTGCTAACAACAAAAATAGTGAATACTCGTGGCAATTTCTCGCAAGACTGCACTCCCTGGCTGTTTGCAGTAATCTCGCCCTCATGGATCCTTACCTCTTCAAAAATACTCACAAGCATAATTCTTCAATAAACTCATGAATTATAGGCCTACACAAATAATGGCCTCTATAACTCTATAACTATAAAAGCCTTTGATAGTCTACACCGCCCATCATTGTGGAAGATACTTACAATCTATGGTTTTCCAACAAAATATGTGAATATAATCAAAGCGCTATATGACAATGCAAGATGTTGTGTTAGAACAAATAAAGGGAATACAGAATGGTTTACAGTAGAAACAGGGGTGAAACAAGGCTGTATTATGTCACCACTACTTTTTGGAATAGCTATTGATTGGGTTATGAGAAACTATACCCACAATGAACAATTAGGTATAAAATGGACAAATGGAAAATTCCTGGGGGACCTGGATTTCGCAGACGATGTAGCATTCTTAAGTTCAAAACCAAGACAATCCCAAGAAGCAATAAATAATTTGTGTCATCTCTCGGTTAAAATAGGTCTACAAATAAATGCCTCTAAAACTAAAGCTATGAACTTTTCTAACGAGACCTTTGATATCATCTTGAACGGGGAAAAACTACAGAATGTTGAAAGTTTCAATTATTTAGGCAGTAAAATGACTCAGGATGGTGACACAACAAGAGAAATCCATACTAGAATTGCTTTGGCAGCTAGCGCCTTCAATAGATTATCTAACATTTGGAAATTACGATCATTGAATATACATACCAAGCTTCGTCTGTTTAATTCAAATGTTATCTCAGTGTTAACATACGGCTGTGAGAGTTGGAAAATAACAAAATCATTGGAGAACAAGCTGAATACATTCGAGAACAAATGTCTTAGAAAACTCATGAACATCAGTTGGAAGGAATTCAAGACTAATCGACAAATAAGAGAAAACTCTAGGCAGAAATATGTCTCCGACTATCTAAGGAAAAGACGATGGTCATATATCGGTCATGTCCTACGAATGCAAAACAACAGAATACCACTACAGGCGCTCACTTGGGTTCCTGAGGGTAAGAGGAAAAAAGGAAGACCAAAAGAAACACTCAGAAGAACAATAATAAGAGAAGGAAGAACGTTGGGCCTAAATAATGTGCAAGAGCTAAGAGGAGTGGCGTCACAACGAACAACCTGGAGAGCACTGGTTTCTGCCTTATGTGCCGTGTTTGGTGCTTAAAGAATTGATTATTATTATTATTATTATAACTTTTGCACTGCGCAGGCATACTCAAAACACACACTGTAGGGCCGACCTCTCCCGTCGGTGCCCAAAAACTGACTGCTATTCGTTCACACACTAGTCCAGCCAAAAAAGACACTAGACTCGGCTGTTTAAAAAACACAACTCAGTCTCAATACTTGCATGGGCTAGCCACACGAGCTTACTCACAGCTCAAGACAGTTCAGAGAAAACACATCTCCGCAATTTGAACTGACCAGTGTTCGCCACGCTTACCGACTTGGAAACTTCTCGATCACACGAGGGAATTCCCCTAATACAATTTTAACTTAACATCAGCTTAACCAAGCAACGTAACCCGCAATCGAATCTATTCGCTTAACATTTTCAAGATCACCTCCCCTTGCTAATATTTACTCTGTATCAAATGCTCTCTTACAGTAATAACAGCCCGGTAGAGCCACCATGCTAAGGGATTGAACGATCTGATAAACTCACTTGAAAGCCTGGCCAAATGTTTCAACGTGTGAACAATCCAGTGGATACCAGCCCATTGCAACATTCCAATCAACGAAGAGGCAGATAAACTTGCTAAAGAAGGGGGAACGCTACAACAAAATGATATAGAGACAACTTATGAATTGACTAAAACATCCATAAAAGCCACATTCAAGTCCAAATGGAGAAAAATAGCACCCAAGCCATTTAAATAATGATGCTTATCACCAGCTATCTCGGTGAGACCAGGTCCTAATTGTCCGCTTACGCACTGGACACAATATGTTGAGGTAACATCTATACCACAAGTACAGGATAGGTACAACAGATCTCTGCTCCTGTGGCACCAGCCCCTTGACAGCTGAACATCTGCTGCAGTCCTGCCTAACATACAGCAGTGAACGGAGTGGCATATGGCAACAACCCACTTCTCTCCAAGAAAAAACTGTTTGGAGATGTTGTGGTGAAGTGGGATGTTATAAATATTTATAGGGGACTTAGTGTACTGACTGAGATCAGCTGTGAAGGTATATATATATCTAATAAGAGTAGTGTATTATATATAACCTTACTTGCTGCCACATATATATACCTCAGTCAGAATTATTCTGGAATAGTGTGATGACTACGTTATATGTCTAGGGTATGTGTATGATGAAGTGTAAGTCATAACAACAACAGACAGATAACAATTTAATTTATTCCACCACACTTGACAACACTGTGACACTCACATACATAAAACACTCTACAAGGATATCTTAAAGGAGTCACTGATAACTTTTCAAATAACAATATGTATTCATTGCTGTCATGAATGAATATGTGTCCTGATTCAAATACAAAGGGAACCAGGAATCACAATCAATTTTAATTACAAGTTATATGTACAGAATTTATCAATATGAATATTGTAGTGACATATATTATTAAAAGTATCCTATGTGTGTCAGTTGTGTAGTAGTAATATGAGGTAATACTGGTTTTGTTTTGTTCAAGCTCTGTTGGTATTTGTCATCATGACTTCAATAGTTTGTCTTTATTGGAACTAGTATTGGAGATGTTCTCAGTTCCTGATATTAAAACAATTTAATTCCCCTCTTAAGTTTATTTTACAAGGTCATTTTAAGATGGGGGTACATAATTTTGAGCTCAGCTGGCCACATCAGCTTATCTTGCGTGATGGCGGCAGGAAAAGACTCCTCTGCTCGATTTCTCCCCTGGGCTCTGGAGACACCTCACTGATAGCTAAATGGACCAAGGAGTATGCTGTCCGACTCTGGATTCAGCAAAGCTCTGACCAGGTGCTGCTCAATACCATCAAGACCACGGTCCCTGAAAACAAGAAGGATGTACCTTCTACTTCATAACTAATTTATACTCTCTTTCTACACTGAGCACAATACATCACAAACATTGAGTTCAGAGCGTTAGGCCAACTGTCAGCTTCATCTGAAATACTTTATACCAGTATTAACCTCCTTAATGGTTACTACGCCTCTGCACTTCCAGCATTATTTCTGTCTAATCAATAATCTAGGTGTCAGTGTACTGTTTGGCCATTCCATGCAGTTTTACTTTCCTCCGACACCTTCTGTTCAGGCTGGAGCATTATAGGCTTTACATCATGTTTGCTACTGAACTACACATATATACAGGCATAAATTAACAATTCACATTCAATTTTCATTAAAAGATACTGAATGTTTCAAGCTTACCACAATTCATGGAAACAAACACAGATACGTTGACTAGCAATGAATTCTGGCACAAATACTGGCACAAATTCCCATCTGCTTATGTTCCAGGCTTTTATTTAGCAAAAATACGGGCTGGCTTCAACGCACTGTTGCTTTATCAAGCTTATTTGAACTAGTGGTCTCGAACTAACGCTCCTAAGTGATTATATCAGCGAGTCTGGCCAATGGAGCCACGTTTCGACAAGTGTTTGAAAAAATTTTACCTTCCTACGTCTCCCCTAACAACCAAGGATAGTATTTATAGTCCGACTAATCGTGTTTAGCCTTACATATCATTCCAGCCAATCAGTTCAAATGTAACTTGTGGCCCATTTCCCGTACAATGGTGGTTTAAAAAAATCTACCACTGAGCGATTCTGATTTTGGGTGTTGTCTGACAGCACCATCATTTTATTTTGGCTATAACTTGTTAATTCCTAGACTATTTGCGTAACGTTTTACATATTCTTTGTCAGCAAGCCCTAAGGAACCCAAATATACAAATTTAAAAGAGCTAAGTGGCTGCGTTCAAAATATGCAATTTCTTCTACCTCCTGTTTCGAAGATGTGCTGTCTGGGTACTGTAATGTTTTCAAACGTAAACCCATCTAATGTCATCTTTCTAATAAGCGTTTTTCAGGATTTTAAAACCTAACTCTGGGAAGGTTAGTGTTTTTATCACTGTCCGTCCGAAAAAGTTAGTGCATGTGGCCTTACACGCGTGATAGTAGTAATTGTGTATCGCGCGACGCGTGTTTAGTGTTGCACGTGTTCGGCTTTATGCCTCTCCCTTCTCTCTATCCTTTAGTCCATCTGTCTTTAGTTACGCCGTGTATAAAATGGAATGAATGAAATATTAAAATTAGGTCATTGTTCAGCTTGCGTATCTCAATGTTTTTCCAAGAAATACAGCACACGTTTCATTGAAGAAAGCGGGTAATAATACAGTAGGCTTTTACTATCAACGTGAAAGCGTTACAATTTGCAGACGAAGCATAAAACAAGGGGGATTTCGAGTACTGTCATTGTGACAGCACTGTTCTTTACCATTCTTCTTCCTTTATTTATTATATGTATTTATTAGGCTTTATATTTACCTGATAATTTATATATGTGGATTAGAATATTTCACGACACCTCCCCTCTTAAAACAGACATCCCATGTCAGTCCTTTATTCTATATACACATAGATAAATGTAAGTCAACTTGACTTTACTCTGCTGTGGTGCTATCATGGTTTTATGTAGTTGGGTCCATTCAGAGTAGGCACTACTCATGAAATCTGCCTCAGACTTCTACAACCAATAATATATTTCGGTTATGTTACTGAACAGCCGCAAGTGTGAGTGCTTGTCTTAATGCTGCTTCGCAACCCGTATTCACCATTTCTCTTCTCTGAGTCTGCGCAATGACATGTCCAGAGAACATTATATTTCCCTCAAAATGTACGTTATGAGGAGATAACATATACCTGGTGATAGCAGAGTTTTCGTAGTGGATCCCATAATCTTCTTATTATCCTGTATGAAACATTCGGAATATCCTCAATCAAAGAGGCAACTCAGGGATTCATTACGTTCCTCCGAAATGTTTACATCCAACAATTTTCTCATCATTCTAGAGAAGACACTAGGCGCATTCTTCAATCCAAATGGCAATCTATTAAACTCATAGTGTCCTTCTGAGGTACTAAAAGCTAGGTATGGTCTAACCTCAGGCTTTACTGGAATCTGATAGTATCCTTTACTCAGATCCACTTTTGAGAAATATTTAGCTTTATTTAGTCTGGCCAACAGCTGATTTGTATCCGGCAATGGATCCACCTGTCCTTCTGTAATAGCATTCAGTCTCCTGTAATCTATACAGAGTCTATGTTCTCCAGAGGGCTTCCTTAAGAGTACAACACCGGAACTATACGAAGATTCACTGTGCGAAATAATTCCTTCCTTCAACAGATAGTCTATCTCTTCCTTCAAAGCTTTCTCCTTAGCAAACGGAATCGAATATGGTTTCATACAGACAGGTGTGGGGTCTATCAGTTTCATATCATATTCCAATAGGTTTGTATGCCCTGGTCGGTCTGTTAACACCTCTGCATGATTATTTAGAACCTGTTGCACTCTCTCTTTCTGAGTTTTCGTTAAATGTGTACTGATTTTCACCTGTGCTGCTGTCTCACAGGGGTGTAATGGATATTCAAATGATGAAAGTGGTTCCTTTTTCATCTCCATGGCGATGGACAAGGTCAACAAGTGTGTCTCTTCCTGATGTTCTCTTTCCAAATATTTCTTCAGGAGATTCACATGATAGATTTTTTCTTTCCCCTTCTTATCTATCTTATAATTTGTTCTAGACACCTTCTCTAAAACTGTATATGGACCCTGCCATCCAATTTGTAACTTATTCTGACTCCCGGGCAAAAGAAGCAGTACTTTCTCTCCCACAGCCAAATTTCTGTCTTTCGCCTTCCTGTTATAATAGGCAGCATGTTTCTTCCTGGCTTGTTTCAAATTTTCATTGGCAAGTTTCCAGCCAGTTTTTAAACGAGTGGTCAGCTCATTCACATATTGGTATGAAGATGTAATGTTTTCCTCTGCCTTTTCATCAGTCCACGTTCTTAACAAAGCTACATATGGACCTTTAATTGTGTGGACCTATTTGTCCATGCACCGGTATGGTCTCTTCCACTCGAAGCTTTATAGTGATGATTTTTCCTCCCAGAATTATCATTCACAAAACGACCGCTACCAATTTTTCTTTTGGGGCTTTCTCCCCACTTAAAATTCTTGATGAGAGATTTCCTCTCTACATCCTCTTCCTCCAGTTTGTTTAAGTCCGATTGAGGGATTTTCGGCTTATCCTGGGGTAAGACATCTTTTTGCACTCTCCGCATAGTGGCCATTGTAAAACAGTTAAGTGAAGCTTGTCCGTGAAAAGGGGCTTCCCATTCCATTTGGTCCACTTTATCAAATCTATTTTTCTTTTTATTATCAGGCCTAATTTTGCCCCGTGGCGTGTCCAGGTCCTGATCCATGTTCCCACTTGTGGGTGTTCCCTCATGTGCTATGCTACACCTTTCTACAAAATTCTCAATGTCCCATCTTGCTTTGGGCCAATAATAATTGTGAGCCACCTTTTGAATGATGGTACCTATCTTCTCATGGTCCCCATCTGGTTTCACATGTAGGCTCCTTATTAAGTCTGCCCTATATCTTTTAGGAAGTACCAGCTGTCCCTGACCTTTGGATCTAGCTCCAGTCTTCCTATACATCAACTTGTTTTTCATGTAAAAATCTCCCTTGCCTGGAGTTGTATGACAAGTTGACAATTTTCTGAAACAAGGCTTGAGTGTTTTATCCCCAGCCTGTGCCTTCCTCATCTCTTCTGGAGTGGTATCTAACATAATATCCTCCTCCTGTCTTGAGGTCGACCTGACCTGAAGGGTTGCCATATACACAGGTTTCCTTCTGCAACGGTCAGTGTCATGATTGTCCATCTGACAATTCTTACACCACCTTTTTCCTTGGTTGAAAGATTTTCTTTCATCATATTTCCTTTCATCGAATTGTGGGAATTTATTTTTATTTTCATACCGTGGCCTATCAAATTGGTGCTTACCTTTGTTTTGATCCCTAGGATCAAATTTATTAAAGTTCTGTGGTGCCCTAAAGTTATCCACTTGTTTCTTTTTATTACCTGTTACCTCTGCTTGAGCTGCTTGATACCTTTCAGCAACATTTAGCAACTCACCCAGCCTCTCTGCACCTTGTTCCATGAGAAACTTTCTCAGGTCTGGAGCCATGGACTCTCTTAATTGCTCTATAAGGACCATTTCCTTAAGATCTTGGGTTTTCCCCAGAGAAGTCCATTTCTCCAAGTATGTCTCTATTCGTGCAGAGAACTGGTGATAGGTTTCACCTGACAGTAGTTTAGCATTCCTAAATTTTTTCCTATAAAATTCTGCATTCTTTTCATATCTTAACAAAAGAGCCTGCTTTAGCATGTCATAATTTTCCTGATCACCTCTGCTCATTTTTGCAAAAACTTCATAAGCTGCCCCACGAAGTCCCTGAGATAACTTTAAGCTCCACCTTTCTCTCTCTAACCCATACGTGGTAGCTAATAGTTCATACCTATTTAGGTAGCTCTCTATATCATCGTCTTTCTCAACAAAATGATCTAAATGAAAATTCATAGCTGAGGTTGAGGCTCCTTGGCTAGCAGTGGCATCAGAGGCAAAGGGACTGGCACCATTTTCAGGAGCATGGCCTTGAAACTCAAACTCCCTTAGTCGTAACTCATGTTCCCTTTGTAATCTTTTATCTTCTGCTTCCCTTTCTGCAGCTAATTTCTTCTCTTCCCTTTCTGCAGTCAATCTTCTTTCTTCTGCTTCCCTTTCTGCAGCTAATTTCTTCTCTTCCCTTTCTGCAGCCCAATCTTCTTTCTTCTGCTTCCCTTTCTGCAGCCAATCTTTTGTCTCTCTTTCTGCTTCCAATTTCTTAGCCTCAGCCTCAATTGTAACTTCTTAATTTCCCTTTCAGCCTCTAACTTTCTTTCGGCTTCAAACCTTCTTTCTTCGCGTTCAATAAATTTGTCACATTCGGTAGTGACATAGGCAACCATAACTTGCCCATCTAATCCTAACTCTTTTGCAGTCTGAACAGCAGCAGATCGAAATTTGGCCAGGTCCGCCATTGTCTATCAGGTAAATTTATACAATGTCTAACCAACAATTCAATCTCTAAATATATATCTAATGGACAACACAGGCACCGTGAGCTCAACCTTATTTAATTCCACCCAAGGATACCTTTTAATTCTTATATTCCCTGAAGTGAATTACCCCCAATATTTTTAATAGGGAAAGATTCAAAATCCCAAGAGCGAGACCCCAATATATGTGGTGAAGTGGGATGTTATAAATATTTATAGGGGACTTAGTGTACTGACTGAGATCAGCTGTGAAGGTATATATATCTAATAAGAGTAGTGTATTATATATAACCTTACTTGCTGCCACATATGTATACCTCAGTCAGAATTATTCTGGAATAGTGTGATGACTACGTTATATGTCTAGGGTATGTGTATGATGAAGTGTAAGTCATAACAACAACAGACAGATAAACAATTTAATTTATTCCACCACACTTGACAACACTGTGACACTCACATACATAAAACACTCTACAAGGATATCTTAAAGGAGTCACTGATAACTTTTCAAATAACAATATGTATTCATTGCTGTCATGAATGAATATGTGTCCTGATTCAAATACAAAGGGAACCAGGAATCACAATCAATTTTAATTACAAGTTATATGTACAGAATTTATCAATATGAATATTGTAGTGACATATATTATTAAAAGTATCCTATGTGTGTCAGTTGTGTAGTAGTAATATGAGGTAATACTGGTTTTGTTTTGTTCAAGCTCTGTTGGTATTTGTCATCATGACTTCAATAGTTTGTCTTTATTGGAACTAGTATTGGAGATGTTCTCAGTTCCTGATATTAAAACAATTTAATTCCCCTCTTAAGTTTATTTTACAATGTCATTTTAAGATGGGGGTACATAATGTTGAGCTCAGCTGGCCACATCAGCTTATCTTGCGTGATGGCGGCAGGAAAAGACTCCTCTGCTCGATTTCTCCCCTGGGCTCTGGAGACACCTCACTGATAGCTAAATGGACCAAGGAGTATGCTGTCCGACTCTGGATTCAGCAAAGCTCTGACCAGGTGCTGCTCAATACCATCAAGACCACGGTCCCTGAAAACAAGAAGGATGTACCTTCTACTTCATAACTAATTTATACTCTCTTTTTACACTGAGCACAATACATCACAAACATTGAGTTCAGAGCGTTAGGCCAACTGTCAGCTTCATCTGAAATACTTTATACCAGTATTAACCTCCTTAATGGTTACTACGCCTCTGCACTTCCAGCATTATTTCTGTCTAATCAATAATCTAGGTGTCAGTGTACTGTTTGGCCATTCCATGCAGTTTTACTTTCCTCCGACACCTTCTGTTCAGGCTGGAGCATTATAGGCTTTACATCATGTTTGCTACTGAACTACACATATATACAGGCATAAATTAACAATTCACATTCAATTTTCATTAAAAGATACTGAATGTTTCAAGCTTACCACAATTCATGGAATAAACACAGATACGTTGATTAGCAATGAATTCTGGCACAAATACTGGCACAAATTCCCATCTGCTTATGTTCCAGGCTTTTATTTAGCAAAAATATGAGCTGGCTTCAACGCACTGTTGCTTTATCAAGCTTATTTGAACTAGTGGTCTCGAACTAACGCTCCTAAGTGAGTATATCAGCGAGTCTGGCCAATGGAGCCACGTTTCGACAAGTGTTTGAAAAAATTTTACCTTCCTACGTCTCCCCTAACAACCAAAGATAGTATTTATAGTCCGACTAATCGTGTTTAGCCTTACATATCATTCCAGCCAATCAGTTCAAATGTAACTTGTGGCCCATTTCCCGTACAATGTGTGTAAAAAAAAAATCTACCACTGAGCGATTCTGATTTTGGGTGTTGTCTGACAGCACCATCATTTTATTTTGGCTATAACTTGTTAATTCCTAGACTATTTGCGTAACGTTTTACATATTCTTTGTCAGCAAGCCCTAAGGAACCCAATTATACAAATTTAAAAGAGCTAAGTGGCTGCGTTCAAAATATGCAATTTCTTCTACCTCCTGTTTCGAAGATGTGCTGTCTGGGTACTGTAATGTTTTCAAACGTAAACCCATCTATTGTTATCTTTTCTAATAAGCGTTTTTCAGGATTTTAAAACCTAACTCTGGGAAGGTTAGTGTTTTTATCACTGTCCGTCCGAAAAAGTTAGTGCATGTGGCCTTACACGCGTGATAGTAGTAATTGTGTATCGCGCGACGCGTGTTTAGTGTTGCACGTGTTCGGCTTTATGCCTCTCCCTTCTCTCTATCCTTTAGTCCATCTGTCTTTAGTTACGCCGTGTATAAAATGGAATGAATGAAATATTAAAATTAGGTCATTGTTCAGCTTGCGTATCTCACTGTTTTTCCAAGAAATACAGCACACGTTTCATTGAAGAAAGCGGGTAATAATACAGTAGGCTTTTACTATCAACGTGAAGGCGTTACAATTTGCCGACGAAGTAGAAAACAAAGGGGATTTCGAGTACAGTCATTGAGACAGCACTGTTCTTTACTATTCTTCTTCCTTTTATTAAATTTATTTGTTAGGCTTTATATTTACCTGATAATTTATATATGTGGATTAGAATATTTCACGACAGATGTCAGGAACCTTGAGCTTACTATATCTTTATTAGAGTCATTAATGTAGAGAACTGAGGGCGAACAAGGAAGAAGAAGAAGAAGAAGAAAATTGTTTATTGCTCTTCTATAACCTTTATTACAACATTGTTTCAAAGTGTTGAATCAGGTGATCAGAATCAATACGAAAAAGCAACAACAACATCAACAGCAAAACGAAATAAATAAAGTACTTGAATAGTTACGCAGCAGTACTTTCCATATCTCGTTGACACTTCACAAATTAATCAATAGATCTCGTTGACACTTCACAAATTAATCAATACAATGTGCCATCTATACAAAGCTGAATTTTTATGAAATTTAAGTTTAAAAAAGCCGCTCAGAAAACTAAAACTGTCAGTGTCTGACCTGGAAACATTTCATTGTTTTTTTTTTTTTAAGACCCCAGGGACGAGTTGACGAGAGCTATCAAGATATATCAGTGGGAAAAAATATTAATGGGTTATTATTTAGTTTTCGTTGACATACAAAATAGGCAGAATCTGCCAGTTGAATTACTTGACGTGAAACACAACAGCGCTGAAAGACCAAACTATTTTTTCAAGCGGAAAATGTATGGAACAAGAATATTCCACAATTATCTGTGACACTAAGAGAATTTACTGGTCGTTGTATTGCAAACAAACTACCAATGAGCAAAAAACTTTAGTGACAATGGCACACAGTCAACAAGGCAAGAAACGAATTAAACATGTGTGAAAGCGGTAACAGAATCTCATACACTGAACCGGATATTAATTGTTGCCGATGCTTCTGGCTCCATGAAGTTACAAATTTGCTATATTCACATTTTTGATCCATACAGTATCTTTCCTAAAATTACGAGCCATTTAACATTATTCTTTTCTGAAACCTTTCCATCAATGGAAGAGAATTTACAACTGCGCTGTGATGATTTTGGTTGTAGTATTTGAATATTGATCGCTGGCAACTGTATTCTTTTTAAACCTTTCATTGTTTACTACTGATTCCCTCAAAGTAGTTTTATTGTGGTTGGAGCCTTGTATGTACACACTCACGTATATATATATATATATGCCTAATCCTTCATCTGCACGAATGATCTAATGCCGATTGGTACACTTATAGCAATGGTTCATTATATTTTTGGAACTCGCCGTCTCCTTACTATGAAACTATTCTAAAACACGTATTTAGATATAAATCAATACACACGCTCAAACTTACAGGTTACACTCACAAACAAATCATCAGAACGCCGAAAAAAATGACCAAAAATGACAATTTAAAAAAAAACTGTCATTTTTATGTCAACGTGTAATGCTACATTACGGCACACATCACTTTGCAGAATCACCAGAGACCATGTCACTTTGTTGATTAATTCCTGTTCCGGTTAATGTAAACGATATGTATCACATTTATACATCTAGAAATGGTACCACATCAAGATATTCTTTTTGTTCTTCACGATGTGGCCAAAGATAACATAAATATGTTCGCCATCCTTTTCTGGAACGGGTTGTTGACAAGACAGGAAATCCGCCACGCGCGGAGCTGTTGATGGACAACGATTTACGTGTCCATTACCTGAGCTGTTCCTTGGCAACGGAAGTTAACACAAGACGAAGCATAGCAACGGAAAGCATAAAGGCAGTGTTTTGTCTTGAAATTTGAACTATACGACAATTACAAAAGAACGGCTGCACATCTGCAGTATTATTTGTTCTCTAGACAGGGAACGCAGTGGGCCCATTCAAAACGTGGACGAGTTTTCATATGCCGTCATTTCAATGACAGATTTTATCGCCCGACATATACGTGCTTCAGTTGTTAAAAAAAGGCTTTCAGTGCGGTACTATGTGGTCATCTATTAATAGATTCCAAGTTCACGTAGTGCCCCGAATAGTTCCCACGGGTCTATTAATAGCGATAAAGAAAGAATAAGGCTACTGAACCGTCAGACGACCAATACGAGGGTGAGTATACGGCCTTCAAACTTCGTCATGTAGAAGAAATTGCCATAGAAACCATTGCTACTAGAGCAGGCCAAACGCTTCATGCAGGCTTCTGCAAGACGGCCAGCAGCAGTGGTGGTTCCATGCTCAGAAAGGAGTGCAAACATGTTGATGATGATGTTGGTGATGATAAAGCTCATGTAGTTAAACGAGCATTACGTTTCAAACGGCATGACATGATCAATAGTGTGGAACTGATGTAATTGAAAGCACCAGAAAAACACGGGTGGGACAAAAATTATGGACAAAACGCTGGTGCTGACTGTAACAGTCATTTAAGGACAACAACTGACAGCAATCCATTTCAGTCCCTGGGAAATCCGAAAACATATGATGCAGAATACAAAGACAGATAGACAAACGGAAGAGAAGCCATGGAAACATTGAAATATTGACCGGATGGCGCAGACAACATGGCTTGGTATAAATTGATCCGATGTCTATGGTGGACTCTAAGGTAACAGGTAATGAGTGGATTATATATATCTATAAAGGTGTTTCGTACGAACATGTAATCTAAACCAGTTTTTAAAGGAGCTACTACAGTTATTTTTGTAATCTTGCAAATGATCACTATTCACCCGTCTTGTCAAACGGCACATGTGAATCCTGTTGAACAAAGGGTACAGGGTGAGTTAGATTACTAATAATTACACTCACCACCGACTGCTAAATTTAGACTACAGAGAATCACACCCACCACCCACTGTTAAGCGTAGGCTGCTGAGAATCACACTCACAACCCACTGCTAAACTAAGACTACAGAGAATCACACTCACCACCCACTGCTAAACTTAGACTACTGAGAATCACACTCACCACTCACTGCTAAACTTAGACTACATAGAATCACACTCACCACCCACTGCTAAACTTAGACTACTGAGAATCACAGCCACGACCCACTACTAAACTTAGACAACTGAGAATCACACTCACCACCCACTGCTAAACTTAGACTACTGAGAATCACACTCACCACCCACTACTAAACGTAGATACTGAGAAACACACTCACCACCCACTACTAACAACGGCACAGTTAAACATTTCACGATTGGAAAACTACTCTGCTGTCTGTCAAGAGTCCGTGCAGGGCAAAGAAATTGGATAATGGCGAAAATGTTAGATAATGAAGAAACTAACGTAAAGCGTACTGGTATTTAAAGAGAAAACATTCTTCACAAACAAGCCATAACATCTATATAGCTGTGCGGTAAATAATATTTGACCTGAAGTTACATTTAATTGAATATAAGCAGCAGAAAATCAACACGCTGGGCAAAATAAAAACGAAACAATTTTGAAATTCATGTCACTCATTCAAGCACTACCCTGTAAGCTCCATTGGAAACATTGACTTTGTCAGCTCGCCAAGTTCTCCTGTCCTGTATTATACGTTAAATGTCTTTCCATATCTTTATTTATCTGTTCATGTATACATCCACATGCAATCTGTATTACTTTCTCCCTCTGTTTCTCTTACCCTGGGGATTGCCTTTTAATGCTCTCATCTGATTTACCCAATGTGTGACGTATCAACGCCAAACAGCTCTCCTCACCTTTTGTTGCACTGGTATTTGTCTGCTTCTTTTCATCCGTTCTACATGAATTATTCTATCATGCTTTTTTAACTTTTATATTCTACGCAAGCACCAAATGTTATGACAACCTGTAATGTCTTGCTGTCTTTTATTTATTTATTATTTTATTTATTTATTTGTTTTTATGTTATTTTTTCCCCATATTTTTCAGAGCCCTTCAATAGAACTACTTCGAGCTTTTAGGTGAAAATTATTGTGGTTGTATTTAGACTTCATTCCCGTATATTTATTGATGGAGCCACTCTTGCCTTCTACATTCTGATTTTTACGTCACTGGCTATTTATGTAACTTGATTTCCGTTGCTGCCAAATTATTTGTATTAGTCGACTTTACGTCATACAAGGTGTTTCTGAAAGTGGAGACTGCCTTCATTTTCAAATTCTCTTTCTATTTAAATTGTTCGTACCCAGTTGTTGAGAATTCATCCAGCACTCATACTTATTTCTGCATTTGATTTTGGTTATAAAGTAGAGTGGCAACATCGTCAGGATAATCTGATGTATCAGTCTGATATGTCTGAGACCACTGAATTCAAATTTTTGGTAGTTAAAGTTGCTGTTTAAAACCCCAGTTTATGACAAATGTTACCTGGGTAGGGCACGTGTAGTTTCCGGGGATCTTTTAACTGGATAGGTCACGTGAAGTTTCCGGAGGTCTCTTAACTGGATAAGTCACGTGTAGTTTCCGGAGGTTTCTTAACTGGGTAGGTCACGTGTAGTTTACGGGGGTCTCTTAACTAGGTAGGTCACGTGTAGTTTCCGGGGGTCTCTTAACTGGGTAGGTCACATGTAGTTTCCAGGGGTTTCTTAACTGGGTAGGTCACGTGTAGTTTCCGGGGGTTTCTTAACTGGGTAGGTCACGTGTATTTTCCGGGGGTTTCTTAACTGTGTAGGTCACGTGTAGTTTCCGGAGGTCTCTTAACTGGATAGGTCACGTGTAGTTTCCGGGGATTTCTTAACTGGGTAGGTCACGTGTAGTTTCCGGGGGTTTCTTAACTGGGTAGGTCACGTGTAGTTTCCGGAGGTCTCTTAACTGGGTAGGTCACGTGTAGTTTCCGGGGGCCTCTTAAGAGTTTTACTAAGAATATAACAAGTGTACCCTCAGGCATGTCATACAAAGTGACTAAAATGAGGTTGTGCATGAGGATGGCAGCCTCATCATGTGAAACAATTGGCTACAGAAACCACTACTGCAAGAGTATGTGAATGATTGGATGTAGGTTTTCTGCAAGGAGGACTAACTGCAGTGGTGGCTCCCATACTCCATTAGCGGTAGACAGGAAAATAACCTAATAACAGAATTAATAAGTTCAAGTTCATTCTGTTTTTTCTTTGTTAGCCTTCTCATTATCTTCTCCTTCATTTTTAAATTCGTCAAATTCTATCTTTTTCTCGAGCATATTAGTTACAATATTTTTCCTTCCTCCTACCCGTATCTGTATGCAGGTCTTGACTTGTGCTTGTTGAGTTGTCCTTTCTCTGATTGTGGCTTGACTACCAATCGCTGACTATAGTTAATGCAACAGGCGACTAGAGCAATTAAGTTAGGGAAATGCCAGACTCACATTATCAACAGCGCTTTCCCAGTTCTTATGCTAATTAGCTCAAACGCAAACGTATGCCTTGGTTTATGTCCGAGATTAGCGTATTTTCTGTGTAACTTACACGAGAGAGCTATGCACAATGATACAATAAATGTCCGTGGAAGTGAACCTACGTGTGTGAGGCTAATTACATCCTCATTGACTCTTGAAATCATCCCTACACTTTGAAGTAACAAGGTGGTTGAAGTAACAAGAAGAGACATGGTACGCAACCAGACGATACGTCAAGGCCTAAAATGCCACCCCCTACAGACCCAAGTAGAACAGTCCCAACTAAGATGGTTTGGCCATGTCTGCAGAATGGGAGAAGATCGGCTACCACGACAAGCATGGGAAACAAAGAGCCAAGGATCCAGACCCCGAGGACGACCCAGAGTCCGCTGGGAGGACAACATTAGACAATCTTTGAAGGACCGAGGACTAGAATGGAACCAGGCCAGGAGGAAGACAGCCGATAGAATAGTCTGGCGCTCTCTCTTCCAAACCTCTACACCTCACGGTAGAAGGGGAACGACTAAGTAAGTAAGTAAGTAAGTAAGATTTGATATAATATTCTTGAACTATAGGAAATACAGAACACATCTACATTTTTATACCATTCAGAAACCGGTAAGATCATGCGTCCTTGACAAAGCTCAAGCTTAATATTTATGCTGTTGTTGTTGTTACTGATTCAGCGCCGCTTGGGCTCTCGCCCTTAGGCCCAGTGAAATGTAGTGATATTTGCTTGTTTTCACAAGTTGTTTTGTTTCTTCATACAAGGTGTTCCGCTTATCTGGCCTCAGAGGGAGAAGCATTTTTCTAACATTATCGAGTGCTGGGCACTCAAAGACGGGGTGGTCAACAGTTTCGTTGGGGTAGTTGCATAGCTGGCACTCTGGAGTGTGTTGTGGATGGATTCTGTTCAAGTGACTGGTGAGTGGTATATGTTGTGTTATGAGCCGAGAACTGGTGCTCTAATCCCTTCTTGTAGATGGCCGATGTTGCCATAAGGATCACGATCGGCCAGCAAATCTCTCTCCAGCGTAATATTTAAAAACGGAAAATGTTTTAACTTCCGCCATTATCATATGTAATACCAGTGTTTGCTGCGATCCCCTTCCTTGGACATAAGCCCACCTTTTAAGTATTCCAGAAACTTCTAGTTGTTGTTCTAGTCATTCAGGATTTTTCATCTATTTCTCTGATTCGTGTCCCGTTGTTGTCAGGTTTTATGGATCTTATAATGAAAGTATAGGCATATTGCCCTGTTTAATTTTTATTAAATATAAATATAATTTTCTCATTTTATCTCAACCATGTTAATCTTATTCACGGATCTAATTAAAATTAGGAATGACATTTTTCTGACGCTCTAACTGGCTGAGGGAATGTATAGGCCAGTTAAAGATTATTATACTATCAAAGGAAGAAATTGATTAAATAGAGATATGCGCCTACTATATAAGGTAGAGGTAGCAGATACTGCCTATGGGGAATGAAGTGTTAGAGACATCAAATACTTGGTCTTAGCTTTATGAGGTGGGTGACCAGTTGCCTTCTTTGCTGCCTTTATTTTCCATTACTGATGAGCAGAGTCAGGTACCCATTTACAACTGGGAATACTGGATCATGACGCTAACATTTTCTATCCTTGAACCAGACAACTTTGCAGAGATAGTGAAGCCTGCGTAACCAAACGGAATCGCTAAATATATAATGACCTGTGTGGTGAAATTACAGTGATGCAACGTTAAAATTCCTCCAATTATAAAGATAACAGGTAAAATAACATGTAGGGATAAAAATATAGGCAAGATATGCCGAGGCTTCTTCACCTACGCCAGCGTTTTCTAGCGCCATTGAAACTAACTAGTTAGAACATGCAGACTAAACGGTTTACCCTTTTAGACGGGAGGGAAACGGAGATAAAAGAAAAAAAAATATGACGGTCGGAACACGTGTTTGAATCTAAATGCTAAAAGACGCAATTTGTAGTTTTGAAAGAAAAAAATTACGCCACTAGTTGACACAATGTAAGGAATTTGTAGAAAAACGACCTTAGCTCTTGTTAGAAACAGTCGTATCTTGGACGTTTTACGGTAATTGGTTGTTTTGTTTGAATATAGCGGCAAACGCCGTGGACGAAGGTTCAAAAACAAATTTCAAAACTAACCTTGAGAAAAGTAGGTTTTTCTTTAAAAATAAAGTTAGGAGAATAAAAACTAGCTAGTTTGATAGCCCATCTTAATCTGACAAATAATATACTTTTAATTACACAGACGGACAGATAACGCAAAAGATATTGACGAAAGACTGTATTGTTCAATACAGACTAACGAACAGTTTTTTGTGCATATTTTCCCTAAAGTTACATTTTGACGCGTCCTTGAGCCGAACGCTTGAAAGCAAACTGCGATTGGACTAGGGGCAAAGTAGGAGGATAGTAGCTAAAAATAACTTAGCATAGAAATCGTATAAGTAAGTGGGGCAGATTTGTGTAGTTTTTTCTTGTAGTTAGTCCAAAAAAACAAGTGTAATTTTGGGAAAAAACCAAGTTGAGACAGACGGACCGACAGAAAAATATTACACACTAGACTGAGATTGGACTGAAATTTGACTTTTAGTTTGAATATTTGAAAAGGTAGAGGGGAAGTCCGCTGATGGGACAAAAGCATTTATATTATTGAAAGAGAGACGCACGTTTGTGCCATTTTTGAAAGACTGTCCTTAAACACAGTTCGTTAATGCTAAATGAGTGATTTCCAGAAGACATTATACATTATAAGTGGGACGCCATACTATAGCCAGCAGCTCAGCTGAGTTTTGCTAGTACAACGTAACTGTGTTTTCACATTTTGAATTGTGGTAAGGAGAAAAATTCATTAACCCTTTTTTTTAACATTTAATATTTTGAGTGATTGATACTGCCATATCATGAAAAATGATTACGGCAAGTGAGTGCTTATTCTAGGTCCCCAGCGACAGCCAGGGCCTAGAGACAAACACATAATAATAGAAAGCATATCAAAGACTATAGAAGACAGATCTATATTTGAGATCAGTGGGAACATAACACCCACCTTATTGGATGGAAGAGGAAACTATTGAACATATTTCGGATGCAATGCAGTCTTTGGAAACCGGTACTATTTGATACCACCTGGGTGAGATGTGCTGAGTTGGTTAGAGAGATCTGACCCAATCTTTGTAAGTTCTGTTTGCTTTGTTGTGTGTGTAAAATTGGTGCATTAAGCAGTGTGTGACACATGGCACAAATTTTGGTTTCAGAGTTTTTGGTCTGGCACTACGCTAGTGCCAGATGCTTTTGTAGAAGTACAAGAGTGGATGCAGAAGCAGCCTAACATTTTACTCCAGCTATAGTGAGGAGTGGGCCACTAGAATTCTGTACTGCATCATCACAGGCCAGTTAAGTGAAAACCTGGCCTGCTGTAGATTCATCACACTGGTTCTACAAATAAATAAATAAACCAAAATCGTGTTGATAAAAACTGTACTGCAGGTCTATATTTCAAAGACATGAACATTATAAAACAGAGATTGGGCATGATGACACCACCCTAACTAAACATCCAGTGCTAGTTTTTCCAAAGACACTGTAGTCAATATTAATATTAACCAATGTAACAATATATTTATGTATAAAATTTTCATTTTATTGTTCAATATATATGCACCTTTATTGATAAATACATATTATTTCATACGTCCTGACCAGAAGAAACATTTGGTTCAGGACTAAATAAATTTAAACAAAATTGAAAATCTAAACTTCTAAAGACAGTGTTAGTTGACTTTTTCATAGAGATTATTATTCTTAGTATTAGACTTAGTATTTACATGTGGGTGTCTGTATAATTAATTACCTACACATCACAATTCAGTACCCTAGACATTTAACGTAGCTAACATACATAATAGTAGAATAGGTCTGTTTGAGGTCATAAGTGGTAGCAGAAAGGCCTTCTGTAACTCACATAAACTGTTATCATCAGGAGCCTTTACAGCTGACCTCATCCAGGACACTAGGTAACATAACAACCACATAATAACATCAAAAACCACTACAACCTGAAAGGTATTTTTTTTTTAAACTCGAACAAGTTGAGGTGGTTAACACATGATGACAATCAGCATTGTACAAAGGAACAGGTTGAGATGGATGTAACATCACACGACGTTTGAGACTAATAGAGAGGCAGACGGAGGACATAAGCAATTAAAGTAAAAAAGGATGTCAGAAAAAAAGTGAACAGATCCCGTGTACAGTGGTCTAGAATCAGTCAAAAGAAACAAGATGACTGGAGGAGATAAGAGAAAGGAAGACAAAGAAGCAGATAGGAAATTAAGCAAGAAGACAGAAAAAGAATAACAAGCAGGAAAGATTAATAGACCACCGGAAAGAAAGAATGTGTTCCTTTAAAACTGCTAAAAAAAAAGTATCCCATTGATATAAAAAAAATCTATTGAGTTTATAATTCCATGTGTTTTTCACGTCATTTCCGAGATCGTTGTGTCAGAATTTTATCCAAGCCAGACCTTATTATTTGCAAAAATGTTCGAATGTTAAAACGAGTTGTTCAGTGTGTCCAGGGTATTATATCGGAAATCAATATTCAATTCTTTGTAAAGATCTTTCTCCAGCCCTTTCATATGTGGCCTAAACCTTAGACAACAGAGGAAACATACAGGCGGAAAATGCGCAGTTAATGCAGAGACATTTTTATGTAAATCAATACGGTGTTATTTCCTGAGTAATTCTGTGGTGTAAGAAGCGGAAACTAATCATAAATGTATTATTGTGGTATTATTACTCTTTTATTTTCTACCAGGCAATCATCAATGTCTCAAATTATACATTTTTGGACATTTGTGCAAATGTGTATGGTTTTTTTAAAAACATTTGTTTCGTGTATTTCTTAAGTTACCAATAATTGAAAAAAAATGATGTTGAAGTAAGTCTTACGAATAGACATTGAATAGAAACACTGGAGGTTCGAGACACATCTCCATCAGAGTCATAGTTACAAACAGGAAACAGAGTTTATTACATATTATTTTCTGTGCTGTTTTAGTTGGTTTCTCTGTGTTGATATTGTTTATTATTCTTATTTATTAATTCTTTCATGACCTCACGAATCATGAGGTGAGTACAATTCAGGTAACCATGAGAAGTTAATAAATAGGTGGACACAGTCGATAGGTTGACTGATGTCCAATCAGCGAATATCTTTTATAAAAGTAACACCGACTGTGTACAATAGGTGCGCACACGTGCGGACATGTAGTCACTACATTAATTCAAACAAAACAAATATTGAATAGCACATTTCATCGCTTGTGCTGTGCTGTAACAAAAATTAAGTGCGCAATTTTTGAACGGATCTTGTAACTTTCCTGTAGAACTAATAAAAATTAATACAGACAACGGTAACAGTTTTTATATAACTTAAAGAAGAAAATTCGAACATGACATGAGTTTGTAAATGCAAAAAATATATTAATAACTGCATTGATATCAGTAGGGCACGTAGCAAATTTCAATAACATTCGTCAAGGGGTTGCAAAGTTACAATGTTCAATGTGTGGGCACGAATTTCCGAACGGACTATAGTTAAAACACAGTGCACCGCTTGAAATTTTTGCGCACACATGCCATTAAAAATTAGACGGAACATTGTTTTTCACTGTGTCTGATGAAGCTCTGTATCTAAACGACCCGTGTTTCTAGCTCATTGAGCATTACTAAAAAGTATCACGGAAACGTTGCATGCAGATTCTTTTCTTGGTTCGTTTTAATCTGTCACGATTTGACCGGCATTGATCCAGCCGTTTTTATATAATAACTAAATCAATGTAAAATAGGGTGAAGATAACTCTATTAATGTAAGAATTTTAAAGTACGGGAAATAATGAACTGAGAATATAGATTGTCGTTCGTATTTGAAGAGACGGGCGTCGGATGGTGAATGATTATGGGCCAAGTAAATCAATATAATTCTTTCCACACCAAAGTTAGCCAGTTTATTACTTTAAACATAGCCCTAGTTATTACCAACTTTCAAATGACATTTATATTATCGCTAAAAGAAACCAGCAACGGATTTGAATGAATTTCTGATATAGCAATCTCTCATTGTCGTGGTTGAGTTAAAATGTAAGAGTATTTGTCGAGTTGGACAATAGTAGTGAAATCGACAATGATAGTGGACTGACAGAGTTATAGATTACACATAGATAAGGTGTAAATAGGAGGTGGACTTGAGACAAACTTGGAAGACGATTTATTAAAATTATCTCTCTCTCCAAGCCTCAACACACTTTTATAGTCTAAGCACCTCCCGCTCTCTCTCTCTCTCTCTCTCTCTCTCTCTCTCTCTCTCTCTCTCTCTCTTCTCTTATCAAAAATAGAGACTATAGTAAAGAGCTAAAACCTGTTAATTATGGATGAAAGGTCCTGAACAGCGCATTAATAAGTGAGTAAAATTTATTAAAGAAGAAATGTATGAAAATAATGCATATCAGCACAAACGACATAAATTTTACAGCAAAAACCACAAAGATGCAAAATACGCCAACGAACACATAGACCACCAACATAAACCTGTAGAACACAGAGAAATAAAAATAAACAGACTGTCAGTCTGTCCGCTTCCGTGGGACCAAATGCGCTAGCTCCAGAAAGTAACTTACATGTAGATATCCTTCAAGGTGATGGAATAAACCTACAAAACTTTCCTTGTCGGTGCTATTATTGGTGACCCCTAATTGCGCGAGGGGGACTGGAAGACTGTCTATCTCCGGCTGACCAAATAAACAAACTGAGTATTCGTCTGTCCGCTTTCGTGGGACCAAATGCACTAGCTCCAGAAAGTGTCTTACATGTAGATATCCTTCAAGGTGATGGAATACACTGCATAACGTTCCTTGTCGGTGCTATCATTGGTGACCCCTAATTGCGCGAGGGGGACTGGAACTCTGTCTATCTCCGGCTGACCGCTCATAAGTGCGAGGTTTTAATATATCCCCGAAATACACGAGACGAAGTGACTTGAGGACAAAGGATCCCACGCGCTCTTATCCGGCGCTAGAAATTTGCTTGCGCACTTGGCATTAAATCCGGTTTGGGCTGGCTGAACTGTGATTTGACTGAGTGCTCCGTTTAAGCACACAAAGTCTGGTGATATTAAATTCTGCTATAGACGCTGGGCTGTTTGATATTTCTGGGAGCCGCAAATGCTCTGACTGGTAATCCAATAGGCGAGTAGGAAACTACTACTGCAATACGAATTTCAGATTTTTCGTTGGCTCGTTGCACACTGCGTGAGCTTATTTCCCCGTTTAAGAGAATGGCGTTGACAAAAAAAGGTTTTGTTTCAGGTATTTGAGTTGACAACTCGTGAGGCTAGATGTACTCAGAAACCCTCTAGAACGAAGAGACTGTGACGTTCTTCGCCTGACTGGAGACTTTACTCTAGCAATTCGTTATCCCTGAAACTGAGACCCAAAGAAGACGACCTTTACATCAAGTAAATAATAAAATTACACTAACGTTATCCAAACAGTTATGCTCCACGATGGGATTTAAATTTATTGTAATCCTTGCTATGATAGTTTAGGGCTGTCTTTATCCATATAAGTCTCCCTCCTGTTCCTTCCACTCTATCAATTATCACCATGCGCCCGCATAGGCGATCTAGATTTTGTACACACATGTACCTGTCAGTAAATGTTCTGACAGCAAAATCTGCTCCTTCTCTCCCAACTCAACATACAGGAAATCTGACCCTGTGTGATGAATTTACCATGATACAACGTTAAAATATCTCCAAAATTAACGATAAAATGTAGGGATAAAAATAATGCGTAAGATACTAGGAGACATGCTCGCCCATGCCCGCCTTTCCTGCCACCATTCAAATTATCTAGTTAGACGTGCAGACGGAACGTTTACCCTTTGTAGACGGGGGGGGGAATGAAACGGAGATCAAAAAAGGAAAGATATGACTGAACACGTGTTTGAAGTTAGAACGGCAAAAAGACGCAATTGGGGGTGAAAGGAAAAAAATTCACGTCCCTAGTTGACACAAAGTAAGGAAATGGACAAGAAAAGGACCTTAGCTCTTATTCGAGACAGTCATTTCTTGGACGTTTTTCGATACTTGGTCTTTATTTGAATGCCGCGGCAAAACACATGAGAGAAGGTTCTCGAACAAATTTCAAAAACTAAACTTGAAAAAAATATGTTTTTTTCTTAATAATAGAGTTATGAAAATAAAATCTAGCTAGTTTGATAGCCCATCTTGAGCAGAGAAATAATATGCTTTCAATTATACAGACGGATAGATAATAAGGAAGATATTAACAAAAGACTGTATTGTTCATATCAGACGAGCGACTGCACTGTTAACCAATGTCACTAAAGTTTCCAAAATTGTTGGCCTTGAGCATGCAAACGTAAAAATCGAGCTGTAATTAAAGAGAGGGGAAATGGGGGAGAATTGTAGCTAAAAATAACTTAGGAGGCAGATTCGTGTAGGAAATGCATGTAGAACCAAGCGTGTTTTTTATGAAAAATCAAGTAGAGACAGACGGACTAACAGACCGTAATACATACTTGACTGAGATCTGACTGAAGTGACTTTTGGTTGTAGATTTGAAAGTTAGGGGGGAAGTCGGCGATTGGTCAACGCATTTTATAGTAGCGGGACAGAGATGTGAAATTTTGCCATTTGACATAAGTCTGTTCAGAGACGCAGTTTAAATTAATAGTGGTGTTGATTCCAGAAGAATACAAATATATAGTGGGACGCCATCATACAGCCAGCAGCTCAGCTGAGTTTTGCTAGCAAATTTAACTGTGTTCTCAATTCTGAATTCTGGTAAGAATGAAAAGTATTTATTTTGTATATTTTAATAATTCGAGTGATTGATACTGCCATATCATAAAAATGATTACGACAAGTAAGTGTTCGTTCTAGATCCCCAGCCCAAGTTCAGGGTCTAGAGACATACATACAAAAAATATATAGGAACGCCTAAAAAAAACTATGAAAAAGGATCTAGTGTTGAGATCAGTGGAACATATCACCTATCTTATTCAATAGCAGGAAGCTATTGAACATATCTCAGATGCAATGTAGTCTTGGGGAACTAGTACTATATGAAACCAACTGGATAAGATGTGCTGTGTGGTCAGAGAGATCTGACCCAGTCTGTGTGGTGTTGTTGTGTAGTGTTGTGTGCAGAAGTGGCTCAGGAGGTAGAGTTCTGACACATGACACAATACTTTTGTTTCAGAATTGTGAGTTTCTGTTTGGCACCAAAGCGGTGCCAAATGCTGTAGTGATATACACAAATGTGGACCAGTGCAGTCTAACACTGTGTCAGAGCAGCAGAATATTGTACTCCAGCACGGAAAGGAAGGGCCACCAGAATCCTGTACAAGATCGACGCAGTCGAGATAAGTGAGATCTGGCCTGCTGGACATTCACCAACAAATTCACCAACCAACAAATTTACCAACGAATTATCAACTAATTCTCAACTAATCCACCAACTAATTCACCATCTAATAAAGACATACCATTGTGGGAAAATAAACCATGTATTCATCCCCTAAGTCAATGGACAATGTTTGGTAGTCATAGACTGGGAGTGATGACACCACCCCAACAGCATATCTAGTAATAAGTTCTCCTGGGACTATCTTAATATAATTATTATTAACCAGTCATTTGAAATAATTAGGTACACACATTCCATTTTATTATGTCATATGATTATGCATTCCATTTATAACTCCATAATACTTCTTATGTTCTGACCAACTAAACATTTGGTTCAGAACAAATAAATTTATCAAAAGATTTAAATTTTAAAACTAAAACAGCCTGAGTTAGTTCAGTGTGTTATAAAGTTTATTAATATTATTAGACTTATTAAATATCTGTGTGTGTGTGTGTGTGTAATCTACCACAACACATTACATATCAGTACCCTAGACTTTTAACGTAGCTACATTCATTAGTAAAAAAGATATGTGTGAGGTCGTAAGTGGTAGTAAGAAGGGCCTTCTGTAATTCACATCTACATTTATCTCAGGAGCCTTCACAGCTGACCTCATACATCACACTAGGTAACATCAACCATACAATACCATCAAAATCCACTACATATATTGGGGTCTTGTCCAGGGATAATTAGCTTATCAGTAATATTAGGATCTCCTGGTGGGAGAATAAAATCAGGGGGACAAATTGTAAAAAATTAAAAGTGTCCCTTAAAATTGAAAGTGAAAATAAAAGTTGGTGAATCTTCACAGCCAGTGGTAATTAATTAATTAATTGGTTAATTAGAATTACCTTAGTCAATAGTTAATTAGAATTACTTTAGTTATTGATTAGTTAGATTTTTACCTTGATCATTGTTATTTTGTGTGATGGCTGAGCTGGCAAAGTTCAGATCAGCTGCTGTGCTAACGGCGAAGGAAATGGGAATGGATGGTCAGGTTTTAATTCAGTATGTAACTGCTGAATGTGACAAGTATATTGAAAGGGAAGATAGGAGGTTAGCTGAAGAGAAGAGGTTACAAATTGAGGCTGATAGAGAACTTAAGAGGCTGCAGATTGAGGCAGAAGAAAAAGGACAGCAAAGGGAAGCAGAAGATAAAAAGGCCGAAAGGGAGGCAGAAGATAAAAAGGCCGAAAGGGAGGCAGAAGATAGAAGGTTGCAAAGGGAGCACGAATTACGACTACGGGAGCTGGAGTTACAAGGCCATGCTCCTGAAAATGGTGCCAGCCCATTTGCCTCAGATGCTACGCCTAGTCAGGGAGCCTCAACATCAGCTATGGGGTTTCATTTAGACCATTTTGTTGAAAAAGACGATGACATCGAGGGGTACCTCAGTCGTTTTGAATTATTAGCTACTACATATGGGTTAGAGAGAGAGAGGTGGAGTTTAAAGTTATCACAGGGACTGAGAGGTACTTCTTATGAAGTCTTCGCAAAATGAACAGAGAAGACCAAGACAATTATGACATGCTAAAGCAGGCTTTGTTATTGAGGTACGAAAAAAATGGTGAATTTTATCGTAAGAAATTTAGAAATGCCAAACTGTTGTCTGGGGAGACATACCACCAATTCTCTGCCAGACTGGAAACCTATTTGGAGAAATGGACTGCTCTGGGGAAGACCCAAGATCTTAAAGAGATGATCATGATAGAGCAATTGAGAGAGTCCATGGCTCCAGACTTGAGAAAATTTCTCATGGAACAAGGTGCAGAGAAGTTGGGGGAGGTTTTAAATGTCGCTGAGAGGTATCAGGCAGCCCAGGCAGAGGTAAGTGGCACTAAAAAGAAGCACATAGAAACTTTTAAAGCTCCACAGCCATTTAATAAATTTGAAAATAGAGAACAGGGTAATAAAGGCAGGACAAACTTTGAACGGCCAAGAAATGACTATCGAGACAGAAACTCACAGTTCAATGACCAAAAATACAATGAAAGAAAACCGTTTAACCAAGGAAAAAGATGGTGCAAATGGTGCAAGAAAGACAACCATAACACCGAATTTTGTACAAGAAAACCTTCAAACATTGCTGCAATGAAGTCGGGGACTCCAAGATTAAAGGTTAATCCTAATGGACAGCAGGAACCTTATCACCCCCCAGTTTGTGAGTATGTTATTTGTAATGGGGTCACCATAAGGTGCCTTTATGATACAGGTTTGGATTATGATTCAGTTGTGAAGTCTAGCCTAGTGGACCCAAGTCAGTATACCACAGAAACAGTAGAAATACAAGGGGCGACTAAGGACATACCACTCATGACACTTCCCATCGCAAGGATAACGGTGAAAACTCGCTATGTGGAAGGAGAAATCATAGCAGCAGTGATATATGAACCAATCTACCCTCTGATATTGGGGTGTAGATATGTCTTCTTCGGGAATCCCGAGAGACCTGTGATCATGGCGACAGTGCAGACCAGGTCACAGAAAAAGGAGGAAGAAGGTGAACCTATAAATGCTCATCCAGAGGAGATGAGGAAGGCGCAGGCTGAGGATAGGACACTCAAGCCATGTTTTAAAAAATTGCCCAAATGCCACACACCTCCAAGCAAGGGGGAATACTTTATGAAGGACAGATTGCTATATAGGAAGACAGGAACTAGATCCACTGGTCACGGACAGTTGGTTCTTTCCAAGGTATATAGAGCAAATTTAATAAGGAGCTTACATGTTGGAAAAGATGGTGACCATGAGAAAGTCGGAACCATCTGCCAAAAAGTTGCTCGAAAATACTATTGGCCCGACGTAAATGTCGATATTGAAAACTTTGTAGAAGCATGTGGCGTATTTCATGAGGGAACACCCACAAAGGGAAAATATGTGCAGGACCTAGAAACGCCACGGGGCAAATTTAGGCCTGGAAGGAAAACTAATTATACTCAGGTAGACAAAGTGGAATGGGAGCCCCCTTTTCACACCCAGTCTTCACTTGAATGTATTAACATGGCCACTATGCGACGAGTACAAAGAAAAAAGTTACCCCAGAATAAACTGACAATCCCTCGGTCAGAGTTATATAAACTTGATGAAACTAAAAGAGAGCGAAGATCTCTCGTAAGCAATCTAAAGTGGGGAGATAAACCCAAGAAAAAATTGGTAGTGGTCGATTTGTGAGTGATGATTCTAGGAAGAAAAGTCCTCATTATAAGGCTTCTAATGGAAGGGACCCGACGGGTTCCATGAAAAATAAGTATGATAAATTAAAAGTCCAGATGTAGCTTATTAAGGACCTGGACAGATGAGAAGGCAGAAGAGACTGTTACCTCATCTTATCAATACGTGAACGAACTGACCACTCGTCTGAAAGCTGGATGGAAAGTGGCAAATGATAATTTGAGACAAGCCAGGAAGAAACATGCAGCATATTTTAATAGGAAGGCAAAGGACAGAGAACTAGCTGTGGGAGAGAAGGTGCTTCTTCTACTACCCGGCAGCCAGAATAAATTACAAATTGGATATCAAGGTCCATATACGGTTCTAGAGAAGGTGTCTAGAACAAACTATAAAATTGACAAAAAGGGGAAGGAGAAAGTTTATCATGTAAACCTGTTAAAGAAGTATCTGGACAGACCACTCCAGGAAAGCACCCCCTTACTGACCTTGGCTATCGCAACTCAAATGCAAAAGGAACCACTCACCTCGCATGAATACCCATTACATCCTTGTGAAACCGCAGCACAGGTAAAAGTCAGTAAGCACCTGAATAAAAATCAGAGGGAGAGAGTTCAACAGGTTCTGGAGGAACATACAGATGTATTAACAGATAAACCAGGACATACAAATTTGCTACAGTATGACATGAAACTGGTAGACTCAAACCCAATCTGTATGAGAGCCTATTCTATTCCGTTCGCGAAGGAGAAGGCATTGAAGGAAGAAATAGATTATTTGTTGAAGGAGGGGATTATTTCACACAGTGAATCATCTTTTAGCTCCAGTGTAGTTTTGTTGAGGAAACCGTCTGGGGAACACAGACTGTGCATAGATTACAGGAAACTGAATGCTGTCACAGAAGGACAAGTGGATCCATTACCAGACACAAAACAGTTATTTGCCAGACTGAACAAGGCAAAATACTTTTCAAAGGTGGATCCTAGTAAAGGCTATTACCAGATCCCAGTGAAGCCTGAAGTGAGACCTTATTTGGCTTTTAGCACTTCGGATGGACATTATGAATTCAATATGCTACCATTCGGACTGAAAAATGCTCCGAGTGTATTTTCAAGGATGATGCGCAAATTGTTGGATCCCCCGAATAACCCATGTATCACGAATTTCATGGATGATATTCTCGTCGCCACAGAGACATTTGAAGAACACATTGACGCTCTAAAAATGTTATTTGATAGGCTTAGGGAGGCGAACTTAACTGCTAGGCCAACAAAATGTTGTATTGGATGCAAGGAGTTGGAATTCTTGGGACACACTGTATATCAGGGTAACATGACCCCTGATCCCAAGAACTTGAAAAAACTGCAGAGAGCACCTAGACCACAAACAAAAAAGGACGTGCGATCATTCGTGTCGTTATGCGGATTTTATCAAAAATATATCAAAAATTTTAACTCTATTTGTGCTCCTCTGACTGATCTGACTCGCAAGGGACTTCCAGATAAAATTATTTGGACTGCGCAATGTGAATTAGCTTTCCAAGAATTAAAGGAAAAACTCACTAGCAAGCCTATTCTCAAATTGCCTGATTTGACACAGGACTTTGTGGTGAGAACAGATGCAAGTAATGTAGGCCTCGGGGCGGCCTTGTTGCAGAGGTCATCTTCACCCGATGGGGAACTGAACCCAGTCGCTTATGCAAGCCGCAAATTGAATAAAGCGGAGCAAGGATATTCCACAAGCGAAAAAGAATGTTTAGCGTTAATCTGGGCAATAAAGAAGTTCCAAATCTATCTGTATGGTAGGACTTTTGTGGTCCAGACTGATCATCAGCCCCTGGTATTCTTATCTCAGGCTAAGCATGAAAACGCAAGATTGTTGAGATGGTCTTTATTGTTGCAACCTTATCAGTTTATTATCGAATACATCCCAGGGTCATTGAATGTCGGTGCAGATTTCCTCAGTCGGCACCCCTGTGATCAAAATTAGAGTAGTGGTAGGCGTGAGGAGTAATTTTATCTATGTGTATCACTGGTTTTGGAACTTGCCGTAGTGCATGTTCTCAGGTGGGGAGATGTGTGATGAATTTACCATGATACAACGTTAAAATATCTCCAAAATTAACGATAAAATGTAGGGATAAAAATAATGCGTAAGATACTAGGAGACATGCTCGCCCATGCCCGCCTTTCCTGCCACCATTCAAATTATCTAGTTAGACGTGCAGACGGAACGTTTACCCTTTGTAGACGGGGGGGGGGGGGGGGAATGAAACGGAGATCAAAAAAGGAAAGATATGACTGAACACGTGTTTGAAGTTCGAACGGCAAAAAGACGCAATTGGGGGTGAAAGGAAAAAAATTCACGTCCCTAGTTGACACAAAGTAAGGAAATGGACAAGAAAAGGACCTTAGCTCTTATTCGAGACAGTCATTTCTTGGACGTTTTTCGATACTTGGTCTTTATTTGAATGCCGCGGCAAAACACATGAGAGAAGGTTCTCGAACAAATTTCAAAAACTAAACTTGAAAAAAATATGTTTTTTCTTAATAATAGAGTTATGAAAATAAAATCTAGCTAGTTTGATAGCCCATCTTGAGCAGAGAAATAATATGCTTTCAATTATACAGACGGATAGATAATAAGGAAGATATTGACAAAAGACTGTATTGTTCATAACAGACGAGCGACTGCACTGTTAACCAATGTCACTAAAGTTTCCAAAATTGTTGGCCTTGAGCATGCAAACGTAAAAATCGAGCTGTAATTAAAGAGAGGGGAAATGGGGGAGAATTGTAGCTAAAAATAACTTAGGAGGCAGATTCGTGTAGGAAATGCATGTAGAACCAAGCGTGTTTTTTATGAAAAATCAAGTAGAGACAGACGGACTAACAGGCCGTAATACATACTTGACTGAGATCTGACTGAAGTGACTTTTGGTTGTAGATTTGAAAGTTAGGGGGGAAGTCGGCGATTGGTCAACGCATTTTATAGTAGCGGGACAGAGATGTGAAATTTTGCCATTTGACATAAGTCTGTTCAGAGACGCAGTTTAAATTAATAGTAGTGTTGATTCCAGAAGAATACAAATATATAGTGGGACGCCATCATACAGCCAGCAGCTCAGCTGAGTTTTGCTAGCAAATTTAACTGTGTTCTCAATTCTGAATTCTGGTAAGAATGAAAAGTATTTATTTTGTATATTTTAATAATTCGAGTGATTGATACTGCCATATCATAAAAATGATTACGACAAGTAAGTGTTCGCTCTAGATCACCAGCCCAAGTTCAGGGTCTAGAGACATACATACAAAAAAATATATAGGAACGCCTAAAAAAAACTATGAAAAAGGATCTAGTGTTGAGATCAGTGGAACATATCACCTATCTTATTCAATAGCAGGAAGCTATTGAACATATCTCAGATGCAATGTAGTCTTGGGGAACTAGTACTATATGAAACCAACTGGGTAAGATGTGCTGTGTGGTCAGAGAGATCTGACCCAGTCTGTGTGGTGTTGTTGTGTAGTGTTGTGTGCAGAAGTGGCTCAGGAGGTAGAGTTCTGACACATGACCCAATACTTTTGTTTCAGAATTGTGAGTTTCTGTTTGGCACCAAAGCGGTGCCAAATGCTGTAGTGATATACACAAGTGTGGACCAGTGCAGTCTAACATTTGTGTCACAGCAGCAGAATATTGTACTCAAGCACGGAGAGGAAGGGCCACCAGAATCCTGTACAAGATCGACGCAGTCGAGATAAGTGAGATCTGGCCTGCTGGACATTCACCAACAAATTCACCAACAAATTTACCAACGAATTATCAACTAATTCTCAACTAATCCACCAACTAATTCACCATCTAATAAAGACATACCATTGTGGGAAAATAAACCATGTATTCATCCCCTAAGTCAATGGACAATGTTCGGTAGTCATAGACTGGGAGTGATGACACCACCCCAACAGCATATCTAGTAATAAGTTCTCCTGGGACTATCTTAAGATAATTATTATTAACCAGTCATTTGAAATAATTAGGTACACACATTCCATTTTATTATGTCATATGATTATGCATTCCATTTATAACTCCATAATACTTCTTATGTTCTGACCAACTAAACATTTGGTTCAGAACAAATAAATTTATCAAAAGATTTAAATTTTAAAACTAAAACAGCCTGAGTTAGTTCAGTGTGTTATAAAGTTTATTAATATTATTAGACTTATTAAATATCTGTGTGTGTGTGTGTAATCTACCACAACACATTACATATCAGTACCCTAGACTTTTAACGTAGCTACATTCATTAGTAAAAAAGATATGTGTGAGGTCGTAAGTGGTAGTAAGAAGGGCCTTCTGTAATTCACATCTACATTTATCTCAGGAGCCTTCACAGCTGACCTCATACATCACACTAGGTAACTTCAACCATACAATACCATCAAAATCCACTACACCCTGTAGTTACAGCTGAGTGGATATGCTATTCATCTTACAACATTAAATGAATTTACATAAAATACAGCATTTGACATTACACAATAGTTGGTATGCGCCCTTTTTGGGGAAAATTTTTAACATCCCACCAGTGGATGCATAAAAAGGTAATGTTCTTGCTATAATAATACAGTTGTGACTGAATCATAAGATATAATGTTTTCTATGGCTGGTGGCTGCTTTCCGTGAACTTTTTGATTAGTGTCTAGCTACACAAATCGGCATATCATGATTCCACCCAGCCACTAGAAGTTGCTATCAAAAAGGAATAAGGGACTATCTCCTATAATTCAGTGTTATAGTGCCTGCATCTCATTATTCAGTTTTAAGTGAAAAACCCCCACCTCTGACATTTTCTTACAGTAATGACAGTTAATTCAGCCAACTCTTAACCCAATGGTAAGCCTTGTATGGACTGATTCTACGCCTAGAGAGTATCTGTTATCGTAAGTTTACCTTTTAACCCATTGTAAACTATAACTGCTTAAGCACCACTTAACTAAGGCTGTAGACAGCGCAACACTATCACTGAATTAAATTACCGGGAGAAATCCTCAAAAATGAATTCAAGTCACATTCCTATCAGATATATATAAAAAGCTAACATGAATATATATATTATAAGAGATGTCAACTCACCCCGAAGAATGACTAGAAATAGGCAGTAACATTTAGTTCTGTGTTAACGTCTGCCTTATTCTCATAATGGTCTTCTCGGGCAGGAAATATTTCACGAGTGTGTCTGACTGATTAAACCCTTCTACTCTTATAGTTTACAAATAACGCTACAATGACACCTGGCATGGCTTGTTTTCTACAGATGTATCGGCGTGTAACGTAATAAAGAGTAAGACAAAGGTTATTCCAGAGACGACATCGGAGACCACAACCGCGAGAAAATTCCCCAGATAAACAAATACATAATATTATGAGCTCTAACTACGTCGTTTAAAGGCCAAACACAGAGACCAACCGCGGGTTTCTCTTCCCCTGATTCGGAGATCAAAACTGTTACCCAGACTTCAGAAGCTACCTGGCGCTCGTGATCAAACGCTTTACTCGCTCGCAAGAGAAATCCCTCTGGTCGGTCAACACCAGGTGCGCTGACGTAACATTATCGTTATCTGACCGCTGAAGGCCAAAACGTAAACAAACCGCAGGGTAGGGTATGACAAGAGGAAAAATGGGCCACGTAGTTAGAATCCAAAAGAAAAGAAAATACAAAATGTCGAGGAAACCAGAACATTAAAAGTAATAAAATTGGGACGTGATGGAAAGACAAATTATCAGTCAACGTGACACTCATCACAATATTGTTCAACATGAACTTACAGATGTGAACAGTGTAAGATATACTTTTTAGAGTCGTCCAACATGAACTTACAGATGTTAACAGTGATATATATATATATATATATATATATATATATATATATATATATATATATATATATATATATATATATATATATATATATATATATATATATATATATATATATATATATATATATATATATATATATATACTGTAGAGTCGTTCAACATGAACGTACAAATCTAGACAGAATGAGATATACATTGTAGAGTCTTTCAACATGAGCTTACAGATGTTAACAGTGTGAGATATTGTCGTAGATTTGTGATAGGTGATTAAGACTTAGTTTGGTCCCTTCTGAATAGACATAGAAATAAGTGATAGCTCAGTGGGAGGTGGAAAATATAGAAATATATTTCACGAGTGAGGTGGAGGAAATATAGTAGATTCTGTCTCTGACACTCGAGAAGCTTCTCTCAGTCAGCCTATCATGTACAACAGAGTTAGATTAGTCAGACAAATCTAATATAATATATAGTAGTATATGTATATATACCTCTCACACACACACACACATAAGTGACTACAATAGACACACAGACGTGAAACTATGACAATGGAAATATAGATAATTGGGAACGAACTGACCGACACATTGGAATTAGTTTATGTGAAGTTTAATTATCATAATAAACTTCCATCACAACATATAAAATTACATCAAACATATACAAATAGTCACAAAGTCAATGAATTGCTACAAGAATGATAGACCCATTGGTATTATCCTTTCCCTCGATGCATAGCCCACAGTCCTGTTAGAAGAAAAGTGATAGCCCCAAAGAGTCACGGATACATATGATTTAGTCTAAGATTTCCCTTTAAAGGTATGAGCAGACTTGGATACTCTAATCTATCCTAAGAACAATATTGTTAGCAACAAAACTTGCATAAAGAAATTTAAGACAGCAAACTGGGTGCCAAAATACAACAATAAAGTAATCACTCAGTCCTGCATTCACTCTATTCAGTCAGCCGTGATCACGTGCTTTCATTCGTACTTACAGCTTTGGTAGCAACTTCTGGAAACACAATTTTTAGGACATGCACATACAGACTCTCCAATGGTAGTTTTGGCCAAGAGAACCCCAGTTCCAAAAAGACGGGTTGAATTCACTACTTCAGGGAACGTTTTCTTGGTTAGTCTTATTTATGGATATCTGTGTAGTCCACATTAAAATTTTCCAGGCACGAACGTTAACAGCGAGCACAGTGTCAATATCTTAGGTTTCTAGTAATTAGGAATGTCAGGTAACTGCCTTCTCTCAGTATAGGACTTTATTTGGTCAAACCACCACTAGTCACAACTCCGTCGGAATGTTACTGATATTAATATTTTGCTTGCCACAAGGGCTGAAATGTACTTGAGGTTTTTCTCAGGAAGAATTAAATCAGGCTCGAGGGGCCCGTTACTTCATTAAATCTTAAAAAGTTTATGTAATGGGTACTCTGTCGTTCTGGATGCCAATGCAATCTAGACAGGTTTTACTTTATACACCCAAGTCTTTAAGAAAAAATGTTTTAGTTCTTCACAGATATTTCTCCGTACAAAACGCTGGCAAAGTTGGGTTACCCCAGTGTTCACTGAATAAAGAAAATAACAAGATATACAATACTTATACATACTATGTACTCGGTTATAACTTACATTATAAACTGCAAGCGGAGAGCTTGACTTATCGTTTTAAACTCCCGTGAAATAAGGTATAATTCATAAAATCAATCATCATGAATTAGAAATACATACGTATTTCGTCAATACTCAATGATGAATCAGTGCAGTTATAAGTTAGTTTTAAAATATTCTCGACTGAGTATTTAGCAGTTAAATTAAATTTATTTATAGCTGCATGAGTTTAAGCTAGAAATTATAATTTATTCTGCTTTCCACTGAAACACGTCACTAGAGAACATAACAGACTTATAAATTAATTTCTTCTGCACAAAAGAAACTAGTGAAATATAATAGGCGATTTACCACTTAAATCACTCACAAAATACTAGATATATTATATTACCTCCAACCAGAACTACGAGTATCACAACGAAACTAAGAGTTTCACTTATAAATATAAGTATCTAGAACGAAGCGATCACGTCTACTGCAACTTGGAGATTGAATGAAATCAAGTTTCCACTCCGTGGTAGATATATCTTAAACAGACAAAGGATCCCACGTTATTTCGCAAACCCCGTCTCCCCTCTCCTCTCTTACCACTCTCTCTTAACACTTCCCATTAACTTAGACGTTGCCCATAACTGCCAAACGTACGTCTTCACACCTTCTACGACGACCTGTCTCATTTCTGAGCGATGCGGATGGCAGTTTCCACACCTCGCCGAGAAACTTAACCGTAGAGCGCCGTGTCAGATGAAAATGTTAGACGATATGTCTGCCATCCCATGTCTATCGAGACGAATTTCACAGTACTTTGTCTCGTCCAGGGACTGACACGATTATGCAATACAATGCGTTACCAGTATGAGAAAAGAAACGGCAAAGTCAGAGTGGGAAAATAATATTTGTCGCAAACGAACGAATGAGAAAAAACCCCAGGAAAAGGATAAAAGAGCGATAATAAAGTAGAGGGCAAAAGTAGAAAAGAAAAGAATATAGAAAATTTATTGATCATAAATCTCTATGCGACAGATATACATTGTGGAGTCGTCCAACATGAACTTACAAATGTAGACAGCATGAGATATACATTGTAGAGTCGTTCAACATGAACTTACATATGTGGACATTCTGAGATATACATTGTCGAGTCGTCCAACACGAACTGACATATGTAGACAGTATGAGATATATGTTGTACAGTTGTTCAGCATGAACTTACACATATGGACAGCATGAGATAACCGATAAAGAGTCGTTCAGCATGAACGTACAGATGTGGACGGTATGTTCATAAAATTAAATATTTGAGAAAAACATTTTACCTTCATTACCAGAGCTGGATGCAGAGATGAGTAGGCCAAGAAGAGGAAAGCTCCCAATATTAAAATAAACTCCAACGTTAACATACTTGTCTATCGTAAAGTAATGACCAATCCCTTACTGCTGTTAGACGGAAACATTCATTTCTTTGGGGCGTTTTATTGGACTGGGATTTGCCTTCAAGCGTTATTCCTTTTTTTTTTTTTAGTTTCTCTCCTGTTTTCCACTTTATATGTTGTTTTAAAAAGTTACGTCATGTGCTTGTCTCTTGAGACAATTGGCCATGCAAAGTATACTACAATGAGAGTGCCCTGGATGTATTTAGAGAAGACAGACTGCAGGAAAGTTTGTGTTTTGCCCTGGGACCCAATCAGTTTGTCGAGTATGCAGGGATAGTTGTACCATTTCTCTACAAGCTTAATGTAAACAACGACCATTGACAAATGAGCGTAAAATCAACAATCTTACATATTAAAAAAAAAAAGCTGCAGGAACAGAAACATTTCTGTACTGGACTATTTTGGAACCGGAAGTCCACCCGCCCCTTTTTCTGTCTATTGCCGTCCTTGACAGATGATGTCTGATAATGCTGACATGCCAAAAGCGATGCATAATTACCCCTTCCATTAGGCAGTTTTGCTTGTCTTTTTTTCCAATAATGCTCGGAACGAAAAAAAAAAATTAAATCTGTGAGAACTAAACGTCTGGAAGAAATTGTCAGCCAAATTAGTGTAAAATTAGCAACAATTTATTTCTATTGTTTGCATACAATTTTTTGTTGGTAAAATCATTATTAATGTCAAGAGGCCAGGATTTTTGTCCCCAGAGAAGCAATGAAAATCTTTCTTCAAAAATAGAATATTTCATTTTCCCCCCAACCTTTCATGGAAGACATCGTTTACGAACGATTATTATTTTTACAATGCTGCGGGGGAAAAAAGTAACAATTCTCTCAAATTGTGGCGATGAGCTTGTGTCTATCCGGGTTGTCTTTTTTATCGTAATCTGCTTGGGATTACAAGATGTTTGTTTTCAAACAGGCTTACTTTAGATTATGGCGTTGTTTTTCTCTGCTTTTCTTGATTCAGTCTTTTCTGCTACATTGATGGACTTTAGAAAAACTGTGCTGTTCAAAGATTTTACCTTTATAACATCATTTTAGGGTTCAGAATATTTGTTCATACAATTCCACTGACAGAGCTGTGGAACATTCAAACTAAATAATTTATTAGTGGACGTTAATTTCGCCTACAGGAAAACATTGCGTTCTTAGCTGATGAAGTTTACGAATTAAGTGAATTTTAGTAAGCTGGTTTGAAGGTTTTCTCTGGCAACGCGGGATAAATACGTTTAATCTTGAGTACGAGGTCTGGTCAAAAAGTATCCGACCTTTGGCCAGGAAAAACACAATCACTGACCTGGAAGTCTAAAACCCTAATCCCCTTCAAAGTAATCTCCTTGGGACTGCACACACTTCTCCCAGCGGTCCCGCCATGCTTGGAAGACTTTCAGGTAGGCCTCTTTGGGAATGGAGTATAGCTCGGCCGTGTGTGTAAGTTCTCGGATTGTGATACGACGGTTCTGCATGACCAAAGTCCGCACTTCGTGAATGACCACGTCGTTTCGGCTTGTTGATGGTCTACCGGAACGTGGCTCGCTATGCACCGATGTGCTGCCATCTTTGAAACGGTTGTACCACTCCTTAATTTGTGTAATGCTCATGGCTTCATCGCCAAAAGCTTGTTGAATCTTTCGAATTGTTTCTACTTGGGTATCTTCGAGCTTTTGGCAAAATTTAATGCAATAAAGCTGTTCAAAATGTTCCGTCATTTCGTGACAAATAAAAATCCGACGGCATGTTACTACCACAGCTCGCGCGTACACTAATTGCAGACGACTGACACTGTCTTTGGGAGGGAAAAAATTCATGCATGCGCAGGACGGTCTTCTCCACTGTATCCACCAGAGAAACCTCCTGGATATCATTTTTTGTCCCCGAAAAAAAAGGTCGGATACTTTTTGACCAGACCTCGTATACCGCGCTTTCTTTTAACTAAAAGGCTACCAACTTTTATAAATGGGTTCTTGCTTACAATAACGGATTGAAATGATGACAAGAACTAGACAAGTGTCAGTGGAACAAGAGATGACAAGAACTACACAAGTGTCAGTGGAACAAGAGATGACAAGAACTAGACAAGTGTCAGTGGAACAAGAGATGACAAGAACTAGACAAGTGTCAGTGGAACAAGAGATGACAAGAACTAGACAAGTGTCAGTGGAACAAGAGATGACAAGAACTAGACAAGTGGCAGTGGAACAAGAGATGACAAGAAGACACTAGCGAGGTATAGGACACACGTTGAGAAAATCTGTTGATAGTATTACAAGTCAGTTCTTGTTCTGGAGTCCCCATGGTAAGAGAGACAGAGGTAGACCCAAAAAACGCACGGAGAAGAGAACTGGAGACAGAAATAAAAACTATGAGGGTGACGTGGTTTAAACATTTATAACACATAAGGAAGGGAAACCCGAGGCCTGTAAACAATAAATAAATATTAGACAAACATAAAGGTATGTTTTTCAGGCACTCGTAAGAAATAAAGAAGTAGAACACTAAACAACAGAAAAACAACAGACATGAGTGGCTTACCCAGGACTCGAACCCAGGACCTTCCGTGCGACAACCCCGCCTAGCTATGCAAGCGAATCACACTATCCTCCCTGCCATCTAGGCATCACCAAAAATGATGCTTCGATGACGGGTCATTAGTGTGACCCGCAATACATAACACCGGAAATTTACAATGGGCAGTCCAGCCTATTAATGACGCAGTCACTTCTGTTGTTCCCCTATTATACAGTATTGGTCAGACTACACAAGACAAAGACCTTAATACTGTGTCTAGTAAATGATAGAAGACTTAGAGCAGTAAGTACAGGACAGAGGGTAGGTTTTTTGGTATTGTATAAACATTTACAGCACATAAGTAAGGGAAACCCGAGGCCTGTAAACAGTAAATAAATATTAGACTAATATAATTATCATATTAGGTTCTTTCATAACGAAAGGTGTTATCTTTAAACTTAGATACAGTATGGGCAAGACAGGGCATGCGCGCTCACCTGCAATGTGTTTGGAGACTCTTATACAACCAAATTTTATTGATTTCATTCATTTAACGTTTCATACGGTTTTTTTTTTTTTTTTTTAATTACAACAGTTTCCATGTGATTCGTGGGTTCACTGCTCGGTAGAAGGTGAATGGTGGAAAGGAAGAATCTTAACACAGAACAAATAGGGTCATCTTCAAAACACAAGGTAGAAATCGCACACCACAGTTCTTTCCCATCATTGCTTCATGAGTTACTTGTTAATTACACTGGCTAACAAAAAAAAAATTTTTTTTTCTTTCTCTAACATTTCTATGTTTTTCTGGTCAATTTTAATGCGCTGTTTTTAAATCTGCAAACCGTTTTTCTCTATCAGGTCGGGATCTCGAGAAATACGCAATTGAAGTTTTTTAACAACGCATACAGTATTATAACATCATTCGTACAAGAAGTATAACAGTTATGTAGGCTTGAATTTCTTTGCAGTCGACTTTCGTCGGTGAATGGCATGTGGTACATCGCGATGAAACATCCAACAATAATCGGCAAGCATGGTCACACTCCACCGTCCTTGATAACGTGACTCCATTACGGCGATATCTTGATGGAATCGTTCTCCATGTTCATCGCTGACTTCGCCAAGGTTGTCAGGGAAAAAGTCAAGATGCGAATCGAGCAAATGGATTTTGAGGGGACATGTTACAGCCCATAATTCTGTATGCATCTATGCACTGCTTAACAATATGCACATAGTCGACAGATTTGTGATTTCCCAGAAAGTTATCGACGATCGATTTGAATGCCATCCATGCGTGAAGTTCACTACCATGTAACAAGTTCTCGAATTGTTTGTCTGCAATAACTTTCCTAATATGAGGTCCTACAAAGATACCTTCCTTTATCTTTGCATCGCTAACTTGCGGAAACTTTTCTCGAAGATAAGTGAAAGCTTTGCTCATTTTATCTAATGCTTTTACGAAATTCTTCATGAGCCCCAACTTTATATGTAACGGTGTTAAAATGATGCAGTCTTTGTTAACTAATGGCTCGTGTATTACATTTTTATGCCCGAGCTGCATACGATCCCTGATAGGCCACACCTTTCTTGCATAATGTTCCTGTCTGTTGCGGCTGTCCCATTCACATAGGAAGCAACAAAATTTAGTATACCCAGTCTGCATGCCCGTGAGAATTGCAATGACCTTTAGGTCTCCACAAATCCGCCATTGGTAGTCATTGTACTTTATTTTTGCCAAAAGTATAGCCATATTGTCATAAGTTTCTTTCATATGAACAGAGTAGGCGACTGGAATTTTGCAATAGCAAATGTCATCATCCATCTCAAAGTATTGAACAAGTTCTCTGTGTCTATGACGAAATTTAGATATCAAAGTATTGGGCGCTAAAAGATTCCATTCTTTGAGTCGCGAACCGAGTAATTCCACTTGTCCTTTGGTAAGAGCGAGATCACGTATTAGATCTGAAAGGTTAATTAAGTGAACACCATCATTCACCGGTATATAATCCGAGTCAGAATTAGTTTCTGAAGCAGGTAAACTATCACTTTCTGATGGTTCATTGACGTCCAACGGATATTGTTCTGGTGGAACTGGGATCGGACACGTGATTGGATCACGAGACACTGGTTTCGAAACCGATTCAATATTTGGATAAACCACAGACTTTCTAGTTTTAAAAGTGAAACCATGGATATTTGTCAAGCAGAAGTAACAATCAGTAGCGTGATTTGTCTTGTTCATGCCATATTACTGGCACTCCAAAAGGCATCGACTTATGTTTCGGCGATTTTCGTAACCAACCTGCCAATGTATTTCCACAAAGTCGAACAAACTGCATTTGGCTTCCAAGATTTATTTGCATCATCAACTTTCGAATCGAAATAAAGTTCATATGCTTTCTTTAGTAATGGTGTAAAGTTTTTCTGGTGAACACGATCGGTAAAATATCCGCACACGTAACAGAACAGATCAGCTGAATTTCTACAACTTCTAGAAGCCATATTTCGCTCAGAATTATTTCAAAATACAGTAACTATTGGAAAAATAGCGTAACATATGTCATGCATCTTTTAGCAGTATAAAAAGTGGAATTATTTTGCATTTTATTAATTTTTAATAAGTTATGTAGTAAAAATGAAACGGAGCACAAAACGGTTTCCCAAAAATATATGTATTCACAAATATCTTAAAAACCTGACGTGATAGAGATAAACGGATTTCAAATTTGAAATCAGCGCAAAAAACTGACATAAGAACACTTATTCTTATATAAGAAAGAAAAATGTTGTTTGTCAGTGTTATAGAATGAACTACAAAAATGGTCGTTTTTTCTTGTTATTTTAAAAGTGCAAACCAGTAATCAATATAAACATTGAAACGATTGCCATCTTAATTTGGTTTTATTAAAATGAACACATAACCCCAATCACAGTCGAACCTAACTGTGCTACTTGTGATGAGTTAATGTATTTTTTAATGTTCAACTCGCCCCAGTTTTCTTTTCCATTTAATTTATTTTTGTTCTTAATTGTTATTAGGCGTTCGAGTTCATAGTTATTGGTTCTGGGTTAATTTTTTTGGACGATAGGAAAAGTCCGACCACCTGCACCTACCCTGTTTATTGTAGGGATGTTGGGGGGGGGGGGGGGTAGCACGACCCAGATTAACGTGGAACCAATAAAATTATTCTGGTAGCTAGAAGATCAAATTATTACAAAATGTTACGTATTATTTCGCGCGTGAGCAGAAATAATTTTGCGATTTTGCTCCGTCATCAATGAGTCAAAGGTTAGCTTATGATATGATTGGCCGGGTCCGATTTAATTTATGTGCAGGTATGATGGTAGGTCAAAGGTTGGTTAGAAGCGGTTCCTGATAGCTGTATCAGACGCGATGACTCACCGCGTCTGTTATTGCATCAGAAATATTCATAATATATATTGAGCATCAAAAGTCTTTTATCGCTCACTAGTCCCAAGAATCTTTACCGTGAAGAAGTGCCATTCTATATCGTCTGCTCAGTTCGAGAAATTCGGTATTAATTGGCAGTCAAGGCTTGGTGGTGGAGGCAATAGATAGACCTAAGTCTGCCACGGACTTTGCCTTCTAAGGAGAAGGAGGCACGAGACATCGGCGTAATTGCATAAACCTGGTTTCGCGACTGTACCGGCGGCCAGTTACGTCGGCAACGCTGAAAGGAAGGAAGGAGAAGTTCTCTTGCAGTGAGGCAAATACCTCAGCGGGAACGGGTCTCTACATCAGGAGCTCTTAGCTCGTTAAGAAACACCAAACAGGCACGTTGCCGGGTGTTTATAATACTGCCATAATAAAGCAGTAAGGCCTAAACCCAAAGAGGGTTAACTCGGCATCTGAAAAATTGTCATCAGCAGTGAAACCAACTATGGCCTTAGGCAACAATATATAGCTGTAGTCCACAAGGCCCTCTTTATCAGTATTCAGGAAAGGAGAGAGGGAAAACATACCTTTCCACATGCTAATGAGAGGAGGTGCGTGGCGGAGAAGCAACGCATCAGAGCCTCAGACGAAGACGGTAGCGTCAGAGAGGCACTAAACCGAGACAGAGGCAAAAGGAAGGAGTTTAGAGAGGAACAGAAGATTCAGATAGAAATACTTAGAAGACAGCCTCTGAGTTAGCGCTGGAAAATCGATTAGTGTAAAAATTCGTGTGGTGTTAGTTAGTTGCGCAGGATCGCCTAAAGCGCTTTGAGACAGTAGTTAGTTAGTTATACACCTTTAGTGGGATAGAGTGTTAGTTAGTAACCATAGTGTAGGCAGTAGTGGTGGCTCTTACTTAGAGACCCCCACCAAATATATTTAGTTACCCTTAGTTGTTTCATGCAGGTGTGAAAGAGAGTGTGGAATCTTTTTTATATCGTGTCTTTCATTTAAATTGTACTTTTTCCAGGTTGTGCGAACTCGCACTTTATTTATTTTTTCTGTGGTATTGATTTGGTGTTTTAATAAACTATACAATGTATACTGGATCAGTTTATCTTTAACTATACTGTGCTTATATGCTTTGTCTGTATAGTTGTGTCTGTGGATAAGTTAGTGAAACCTTATCTCCGTTCTGGTAGTCAGAGGTTGTGAGACAGTAGCTATTACATGAGTTACAAGTGGCGAGGGAGAGTCAATCTCGGTTCTCACCCTTGAAGCTATAAGTCTCATCTTTCCACATTCACTGTCATTCTCATCTAAATCGATCTTCTCAGGCTTTCTCATTACTAGTGTCTTGTCTCTGTACTTAGACAGACTCTAACTTACGTGGGCGGCATCGTCTGGGATCATTTCTGGGATCTTGTCTAGATTCATAGATTGGTTCTATAGGAAGTTCTCTGAGAATAGGTTTTTCTTTATTTTACCCCTAGACTCTGAGCTGTTAAAACTGATCCAGTCCAAAGTTTTTTTTAACAGGTTGCATTCATTATAGATTACAGTATTTGTATTAAGGCTTTAGATGACACAGAGGAAATTGATGGCTATCCGTAATTTGTTTCTCTAACAGGAAGGTAATTCCAGGTTTTAGGGTAGCTTCATAACCATTTGTTTTCAGGTTCCTGGTGGGTAACGGAGTTAGCGGTGGTATTTATTACTCAGGTTTAGCGCTAGTCTGAGTTTGGGTTGTGTTAGAGACAGCGGATATAGAGGGAGTATTTCCTAGTAGGTAATGGGAAGTTTTTTTTCTTTTCCTTACTGTCCTTCTCTGTAATTGTGAGCTTACTGCAGATTCTACAGGTAAGATGGCGGAATTGGCCAAGTTACGAACTGCCTGTCGTGAGGCCGCTAAAGATATGCGAATGGATGAGGCCGAGACTAAGGCATACATGATAAGGGAGACGGATAAACACGATCAGAGGGAGAAAGAGGAAAAAGACAGAAACAAGCAGAGGGAGAAAGAGGAAAAGGACCGGCAGGCCGAGATTTAAAAATTGAGGATTAAAGCGGATTCGGAATTGCGGAAAATGGAAGCAGAGAAAGAGGAGAGGGCAGCAGAGAGACAACATGAACTTGCCATGCGTTCTCTGGAACTGCAGAGTAGAGCCTCTGAGGACACTTCGGCGAATTGAGACTCCCCCAGAACAGTGGCGGCAGACCCCTCAGGACACGCATGCCCCCGGATGGCAGCCAAGAATTTCCCGTTTGACTCTTTCCCTAATGGGAACGAGAAAATCGACGTGTTTCTGGAGAAACTCGAACGGATGGCAACGGCTTAAGGATTAGATGGAAGTCTATGGTGTTTAAAGTTATCTCAGTCCCTAAAAGGTCCTGCGTATGACATCTACAGCAAGCTGATCATCGAAGACCAGAGTAATTTTGAAGCACTACGTAACGCTTTGTTACAAAGGTTCCAGTGGACCCAACGTAAGTGCCAAACAATGTTCCGGGAGAGCCGGCCGGAAAAGGAAGAGAGCTTCACACAATTCGCGGAAAGGTTGAGGACTTATCTTGCTCGTTGGAGGGAGATGCAGGACTGGCAAAAACATACGAAGGAATGGAAGAGTTAGTAACGACGGAACAACTGAAGGAAACCATGCCTCCAGACTTGAGGCGGTATCTGGCAGAGCATGGAACCCAGCAATTTGACCAGATTATTGTTTTTGGTGAAAGGTTTCAGACGGCACAGGCCGAAACACCAGTGCACAATCGTAGGGCACAGGACTTGCTATCCCCAGACAAGGGAGCTCTATCGTCTCAGTCGTCTTCTTCTCCTGCTCAATAGCAGCAGGGGACTTCTCGCAAGGAACCCCATTCCTTTAATAACATGAGACCCCAGCCTCTTAACAGATCGCTGGGAGCGACCGCTCATGAACCCGCCAGAAACAGGGGAGAGAATGACTGGTATTGTCGGTTTTGTCGAGTTACTTCCCATTGGACGTCCAGGTGCCTGATTAAACCGCCCTCTCAGCAGGTAGCTTGTTTACGGCCCGTGAGAGTGAAAAAGGGAATACTTGGGAACCTTTCAGATCAAAGGAGCTGTTATCTAACAATGGACCAGCCGATGTGAATGAAACTATCACTACCTGTTTATTTGACAGCGGGCTTACTTGCCCTAGTATAGTCGCCCGACACTTGGTGAAGCCCTGGCAGATGACAGGGGAAAAGGTCGACATTGGTGGAGTTTTTAGGAGAGGTACCTCGTGGCGCCTTCCCATAGCGAACACTGAGGTCAAGAGCAAATTTGTGCGTGGCACAATCAAGGCTGCCGTAATGTCACGGCCCGCCTATAATTCCATTCTTGGGAGCCCTTACTTGGTTCTGGGAACCCCACCAGCGCCGATCCTTGCTAAGGCAAGGGGGCCCAAATCAGGCAATGTAAATGAAAAAGGAGAGTACCTAATTCACGGAGTGAAGTGGGAGCACCAACGGACCTGTCTTGCGAAGGAGAGGGTGGAGACTTCTAAAGACAGTGGAATTTTATGCGCAGAGGTGTCCCCTTTTGACAGCCCTGATCAGCTCATTTGGTGTTTTATCCATTATTTTATTAACCTTCCTTTGTGCTCTCATCTACCGGTAATTATCTTATCAGGTTCTTTCATAACGAAAGGTGTTTTCTTCAAACTTAGATACGGTATGGGCAAGACAGGGCATGCGCGCTCAACTGCGATGTGTTGTGAGACTCTTATACAACCAAATTGTATAGATTTCAATCATTTAACGTTTCATATGGGTTTTTTTAAATTACAACAGTTTCCAAGTTTCCATGTGATTCGTGGGTTCACTGCTCGAGTTAGCGCTGGAAAATCTCTTAGCGTAAAAATGTGTGTGGTGTTAGTTAGTTGCGCAGGATCGCCTAAAGCGCTTTGAGACAGTAGTTAGTTAGTTATACACCTTCAATGGAATAGAGTGTTAGTTAGTAACCAAAGTGTAGTCAGGAGTGGTGGCTCTTATTTAGAGACCCCCACCAAGTATATTTAGTTACCATTAGTTGTTTCATACAGGTGTGAAAGAGAGTGTGGAATCTTTTTTATATCGTGTCTTTCATTTAAATTGTTCTTTTTCCAGGTTGTGCGAACTCGCACTTTATTTTTTTCTGTGGTATTGATTTGGTGTTTTAATAAACTATACAATGTATACTGGATCAGTTTATCTTTAACTATACTGTACTTATATGCTTTGTCTGTATAGTTGTGTCTGTGGATAAGTTAGTGAAACCTTATCTCCGTTCTGGTAGTCAGAGGTTGCGAGACAGTAGCTATTACATAAGTCATAAGTGGCGAGGGAGAGTCAATCTCGGTTCTCACCCTTGAAGCTATAAGTCTCATCTTTCCACATTCACTGTCATTCTCATCTAAATCGATCTTCTCAGACTTTCTCATTACTAGTGTCTTGTCTCTGTATTCAGACAGACTCTAACTTAAATCCACTTCGTGACACTACTTTTAAAAGTTTCTGTAACTATTTGACCACAACGTTACAAATTCCTTGCATTGTTAACGATGGCCGAAACGTGCAATATGCTTTCTAAGAAGGTGATATGAAAAGTAAAGTACAAATGGGCGACCTGTCGAGCCGTAATCTATGTAAATTACATGGATACATATACTACTCTTTGGTCTCTATAGTATACGTTTGACATGCAATTATATATTGACAAGATGCCGTACCGCAGCATAGGAGATTTATTAGAACGGATAACCGAGTGAGAAATGCTCTCAGTAAATTAGTATGGGTTTTTTGCCATGCTTCACTTACGTTTCCAGATTGTTGTTGTTGTTGTTTAACTAGGGCTGCTGAGCTTCTCGCTCTTTTGCAGCCAATACAAGGTTGAAGAATTCTTGGTATTATCTACACTCTAGACCTAGGCTTTTCCTGTGACTTTTCTGTCATTCCAAAACTTGTTGTTAAAGTCAAGAGCTCCAATTTCTCCAGCCTGACTTGCATTTAAAAGATCATCATATCTGGTTCAAAGCTAGGTGGAAGAAGCATGTGATATACTGTGTCTTCCTCGCCATCCAAAAGGGCTCTCCAAATATGCAGTGCTAAAATACTGTGCACTGGTTCTGGGTTCTCTAAAGACACTGTGACGTCCTAAACAGAGCCTTTTCTAAGCTTCCCCAGCCTATCATTGGTCCAGAGGGAGATCCTTCTGCATGCAGCCAACCAGGTAGAAGCCAGAATTACGTCTGAGGCTCAAGTGACATCTCCAAACTTAGTGTGCAATCCTAGGTTCTCAACATGTTTCACCACAGGGGGGAATCCCTGTAAGCATGTGGGTGATTTCAAGAGTCAATGAGCGTGTAATTAGCCACACAGACAGAGCTTCTGTCTAAATCTATATACTGCATCACTGTGTTTAGCTGATGGTCCTTTCAGGATGACGCCAAATATTCCTCCATGCGTTACGTTTCTATATATAATACTCTTTATTTACAATTCATAATTGCTTCTTCTTCCATCCTTAGCCATCAACCGGCAAAGCAGTATGTGGCCAGTACGCCAAGTGGCGTCTTAGGGCAACAACAAATTGATCGATCTATCGCTGTTTCCACCACGCCTAGTGGCGTCTTTGTGGAACAAAAACAGACCAAACAATCTATCACTGTTTCCGTAATCAGATTGGTTGGCAAGCAGGTGATCAGCCCACTGTGCGAAGTTTTTACGGGATGGGGTAAACTGCCCCATGCCCATACCCTCCTTAGTCGCTTTTTACGACATGCGTGGTAGGGTGCAGTTGTACTATTCTTTGCTCCCCTTTCGGGCCCCGGTAACACACGGGTGAATTCATAATTGCACCTCTACTTAAATATTTACATAATACATTGGATTCAAACATCTGTCACAGGAGCAGCAGCATACGGTTGAGATGACGGAATAATAAAGAATAAGGGACTGACTAGGAAGTGACGAGAATAATCTCAATGCAGCTTACGGAAAAAGATTCGAGGGAAAAACGACGTCACACAGAGCAACGGTGATGACGTCACACACAGAGGTTACAATATGTCCCCCGAACCACAAGATGCTCCATTTTTCACTCCAAGGAAAGAAGATGAAGAATAACAAAGAAGAACTGAAGGGTCAACTTGATAATAATTGAACTGGTTATGGCTGACTGTCCCACAGTAAGAAGTCGACATCGTGAAACAACCCAGAACCGAATAGAACGGGTAAGCCTGTCATTAACGAAGACCGTTAAAGTAAGGGCAGAAGAAGGACATAGGACATGGTCTGTAGGTCGGTCAATGGTTAATACAGACGCCCAGCAAGGAATCTCGAGAAGGGAGTGACCAACCCCCCCCCCCCCGAAATGAATGAGGTTTTATAGATGTAAGAACAAATCAGATCATGTAAGTCAACTGTAGTGGATTTGATGGTATTGTATGATGGTGATATTACTTAGTGTGAAGCATGAGGTCAGCTGTGAAGGCTCCTGATATAAAAATAGCTGTGAATTTTCAGAAGGCCCTTCTTGCTACCACTACGACCTCACACCTATCTTTTTTTACTAATGAATGTGGCTACGTTAAAACATCTAGGGGTACTGAATGTAAGGTGTTGTATTAATATATACAAACACACACACACAGATATTTAATAAGTCTAATAATATTAATAAAATTTAAAACACACTGAACTAACTCAAGCTGTGTAAAATTTTGATAGTAATTTTCTTTAAATTTATTTGTTCTGAACCAAGGTTTTATTTTGGTCAGAACATATGAAAGGTTTTGAAAGTATTAATGATATGCATGAATATATGGCATAATAAATGAAAAGTGTATACATAGGTATGTTACAAGACTAGTTAATATTACTACTGTTTATAGTTGTACTTTATGGGGAAGAACTATTTATGGATGTGCTGTTGGGGTGGCCTCATCACTCCCGATCTATAGCGACTACACATTGCCCATTTATTGAGGGTATTAAAATTGGGGTGTTAGAAATCAAGTTGGTGAGTTTTCAGCAGGCCAGACTCTCACGTAACTTGAAGGAGTAAGTCTGGTGCTGGAATCAGGTGGCCCCACCTCTCCGTGCTTGGGGGCAATATCAGAAGGCTGGTGGCCCCACCTCTCCGTGCTTGGGGGCTATAACAGAAGTCTGGTGGCCCCACCTCTCCGTGCTTGGGGGCTATAACAGGCTGCTCTGACAAAATGTTACTGCACGGGTCCCTCTTGTAATATTCAACACCTCATTTGACACCACATTGGTGCCAAATAAAAACTCACAGTTCTGCAATCAAAGTATTAGTCATGTGTCAGAATTCCATCCTCTAAACCATTTCTGGACACAACACTACACAACAACAACACCATATAGACGGGTCAGATCTCTCTGACCATACAGCACATCTTACCAAGTTGGTTTCACATAGGATAAGTTCTCCCAGACTACATATTCCGAAATATGTTTATTAGCTTCCTGCCATAGAATAGGATAGGTGATATGTTCCACTGATCTCAACACTTGATCTGTCCTTCCTAATCCTTGCTGGAGTTTATGTATTTTATTTGTCTCTAGACCCTGAACTAGGGCGGGGGGGTCTAGAGCGAATCCTTACTTGTTGTAAGGGATAGATTTTGATATGGCAGTATCAAATCACTCGAAACCTTAAACAAATATTAAAATGTACAAAGAAATAATTTCAGTCTTACCAGAATTATGAACCTAGAACACTGGTCCGTCCGTCTCTACTTGCGTTCTCACAAAAAACACACTTGTTTTTTTTTTGAACCAACTCTGCCCTCCCCTACACAATTTTGCCTGTAAAGTTATTTATAGCCACAATTCTCCTTAACACCCTCTCTCTTTCATTCTAACTAGATTTTAGCACTTGCGTCTTCAAGGCCATAATTTTTGTGAAAATTAGTGACATTATTGTTTCAATGCAGTCGTTCGTTGATATGAACAACACCGTCTTTTGTCAATATCTTTCTTATTATCTATCCGACTGTATAAATGAAAGCATATTATTTCACTGCTCAAGATGGGCCATCCGGCCAGCTAGGTTTTATATTCCTAACATCATTATTAAGAAAAGTTACTTTTCAAGGTTAGTTGGTTTTTTTCGAAATATTTTCTAGAATCTTCTGTACTGCGTTCGCCGCTGCATTCAAATAAAGGACAAAATATCGCAAAAGCGTCCAAGAAATGACTGTTGCGTATAAGAACTATGGTCCCTTTTGTCGATTTCTTTACCTTGTGTCAACTTGGGGACGTGACTTTTCCTCCGTCCCCCCCCCCCCCCCATTGCATCTTTTTAGCCTTGCTAGTTTCAAGCACATGTTCAGTCAGATTTTTCCTTTTGATCTTCGTTCTCATTCCGTTCCAAGGGTAAACGTTCTAGCAATTTAATTTCCATGGCGGGTGATGACCCGCGGCGTGGGCGATCATGCCTTCTATTAACTTACGCATTCTTTTTATCCCTACATTTTATCCTTTGGAGATATTTTTACGTTGTATCACTGTTAATTTTATGACACATCTCCCCACTTGAAAACATGCCTAAGGCAAGTTCTAAAACCAGTGATACACATAGATAAAATCTCTCCTCACGCCTGCCATTACTCTAACAGTTTGATAATAGGCTTGCTAGTGAGTTTTTCCTTTAAGTCTTGGAACGCTAATTCACTTTGCGCAGTCCAAATAATTTTATCTGGAAGTCCCTTGCGAGTCAGATCAGTCAGAGGAGCACAAATAGAGTTAAAATCTTTGATATATTTTTGATAAAATCCGCATAACGACGCGAATGATCGCACGTCCTTTTTTGTTTGTGGTCTAGGTGCTCTCTGCAGTTTTTCCAAGTTCTTGGGGTCAGGGGTCATGTTACCCTGATAAACAGTGTGTCCCAAGAATTCCAACTCTTTGCATCCAATACAACATTTTGTTGGCCTAGCAGTTAAGTTCGCCTCCCTAAGCCTATTAAATAACATTTCTAGAGCGTCAATGTGTTCTTCAAATGTCTCTGTGGCGACGAGAATATCATCCATGAAATTCGTGATACATGGGTTATTCAGGGGATCCAACAATTTGCGCATCATCCTTGAAAATACACTCGGAGCATTTTTCAGTCCGAATGGTAGCATGTTGAATTCATAATGTCCATCCGAAGTGCCAAAAGCCAAATAAGGTCTCACTTCAGGCTTCACTGGAATCTGGTAATAGCCTTTACTAAGATCCACCTTTGAAAAGTATTTTGCCTTGCTCAGTCTGGCAAATAACTGTTTTGTGTCTGGTAATGGATCCACTTGTCCTTCTGTGACAGCATTCAGTTTCCTGTAATCTATGCACAGTCTGTGTTCCCCAGACGGTTTTCTCAACAAAACGACACTAGAGCTAAAAGATGATTCACTGTGTGAAATAATCCCCTCCTTCAACAAATAATCTATTTCTTCCTTCAATGCCTTCTCCTTCGCGAACGGAATAGAATAGGCTCTCATACAGATTGGGTTTGAGTCTACCAGTTTCATGTCATACTGTAGCAAATTTGTATGGCCTGGTTTATCTGTTAATACATCTGTATGTTCCTCCAGAACCGGTTGAACTCTCTCCCTCTGGTTTTTAGTCAGGTGCTTACTGACTTTTACCTGTGCTGCTGTTTCACAAGGATGTAATGGGTATTCATGTGAGGTGAGTGGTTCCTTTTGCATTTGAGTTGCGATAGCTAAGGTCAGTAAGGGGGTGCTTTCCTGGAGTGGTCTGTCCAGATACTTCTTTAACAGGTTTACGTGATAAACTTTCTCCTTCCCCTTTTTGTCAATTTTATAGTTTGTTCTAGACACCTTCTCTAGAACCGTATATGGACCTTGCCATCCAATTTGTAATTTATTCTGGCTACCGGGTAGTAGAAGCAGCACCTTCTCTCCCACAGCCAGTTCTCTGTCCTTTGCCTTCCTATTAAAATATGCTGCATGTTTCTTCCTGGCTTGTTTCAAATTATCATTTGCCAGTTTCCATCCAGCTTTCAAACGAGTGGTCAGTTCGTTCACGTATTGATAAGATGAGGTAACAGTCTCTTCCGCCTTCTCATCTGTCCAGGTCTTTAATAAGGCTTCTAATGGACCTTTTATTGGCCTCCCAAATAGCAGAGTTGCGGGAGCCATCCCGGTTGAACTATGTGGTACCTCCCGATACGCAAACAATGCGGCGGGCAGGAATTGATCCCACAGATCCGGTTTTTCGTGTGCCAGCTTTCTCAGGATAGAAATGAGAGTCCCATTGAACCTCTCTACCTGGCCGTTCCCTTGCGGATGGTACGGACTACAATGAAAGTGTCTGGCTTGAAATAGCTTAAAAACTTCTTCCGTTAGTTTCCCCTTGAACTGAGAACCATTATCCGTCAAGATTTGATGCGGGAATCTCAATCGGGTAAATATTGTAAGTAGTGCCTCTGCTACATGTTTTGAATCAATTGATGGCAGGGCTACCGCCTCTCCCCACATAGAACAAGTGTCCACCAGAGTAAGGATGTAACTGTTCCTCCTCTTGGTCCGAGTGAGAGGTCCCACAATATCCACTGCAACCCTCTCAAAAGGTGTTCCCACTATGGGCATTTCCCCTAGAGTTGCAGGAGCAGTCCAATGCTTTGGAGCTACCCTTTGACATTCTGGGCAGGATTTGACATATCTTTTTATATCCTCCGTTATCCCTGGCCAGAAGTAATGACAAGCTATACGCTGTCGTGTGGCGCTGATCCCCATGTGACCACTGAAGGGAATCGCATGCCCGAGTTCCATCACTTTAACTCTATATGAAGTGGGAAGAACCAGCTGGTTGTGACCATTTGTTCCAGTTCCGGCCTTCCTGTATAATAGTTTGTTCTTCATAAAATATTCCCCCTTGCTCGGAGGTGTGTGGCATTTAGGCAATTTTTTAAAACATGGCTTGAGTGTCCTATCCTCAGCCTGCGCCTTCCTCATCTCCTCTGGATGAGCATTTATAGGTTCGCCTTCTTCCTCCTTCTTCTGTGACCTGGTCTGCACTGTCGCCATGATCACAGGCCTCTCGGGATTCCCCAAGAAGACGTATCTACACCCCAATATCAGAGGGTAGATTGGTTCATCTATCACTGCTGCTCTGATTTCTCCTTCCACATAGCGAGTTTTCACCGTTATCCTTGCGATGGGAAGTGTCATGAGTGGTATGTCCTTAGTTGCCCCTTGTATTTCCACTGTTTCTGTGGTATACTGACTTGGGTCCACTAGGCTAGACTTCACAACTGAATCATAATCCAAACCTGTATCATAAAGGCACCTTATGGTGACCCCATTACAAATAACATCCTCACAAACTGGGGGGGTGATAAGGTTCCTGCTGTCCATTAGGATTAACCTTTAATCTTTGCGTCCCCGACTTCATTGCAGCAATGTTTGAAGGTTTCCTTCTACAAAATTCGGTGTTATGGTTATCTTTCTTGCACCATTTACACCATCTTTTTCCTTGGTTCAACGGTTTTCTTTCATTGAATTTTTGGTCATTGAACTTGAGTTTCTGTCTCGGTAGTCATTTCTTGGCCGTTCAAAGTTTGTCCTACCTTTATTTCCCTGCTCTCTATTATCAAATTTATTAAATTGCTGTGGAGCTTTAAAATTGTCTATGTGCTTCTTTTTAGCACCACTTACCTCTGCCTGGGCTGCCTGATACCTCTCAGCGACATTTAAAACCCCCCCCAACTTCTCTGCACCTTGTTCCATGAGGAATTTTCTCATGTCTGGAGCCATGGACTCTCTCAATTGCTCAATCATGATCATTTCTTTAAGATCTTGGGTCTTCCCCAGAGCAGTCCATTTCTCCAAATAGGTTTCCAGTCTGGCAGAGAATTGGTGGTATGTCTCCCCAGACAACAGTTTGGCATTTCTAAATTTCTTACGATAAAATTCACCATTTTTTTCGTACCTCAATAACAAAGCCTGCTTTAACATATCATAATTGTCCTGGTCTTCTCTGTGCATTTTTGCGAAGACTTCATAAGAATTACCTCTCAGTCCCTGTGATAGCTTTAAACTCCACCTCTCTCTCTCTAACCCATATGTAGTAGCTAATAACTCAAAACGTCCTAGGTACCCCTCTATGTCATCGTCTTTTTCAACAAAATGGTCTAAATGAAACCCCATAGCTGATGTTGAGGCTCCCAGACTGGGCGTAGCATCTGAGGCAAAAGGGCTGGCACCATTTTCAGGAGCCTGGCCTTGTAGCTCCAGCTCCCTTAGTCGTAATTCGTGCTCCCTTTGCAACCTTCTATCTTCTGCCTCCCTTTCGGCCTTTTTATCTTCTGCCTCCCTTTGCTGTCGTTTTTCTTCTGCCTCAATCTGCAGCCTCTTAGTCTCAGCCTCTAACCTCTTCTCTTCAGCCAACCTTTCAGACTCTAATTTTCTTTCAGCCTCTTTTTCTAATCTTCTTTCTTCCCGTTCAATATACTTATCACATTCAGCCGTTACGTATTGAATTAAAATCTGACCATCCATTCCCATATCCTTTGCCGTCAGCACAGCAGCTGATCTGAATTTGGCTAGCTCCGCCATACTTTTTAACAATTCCAGTAATGAGCAAAGCAAAATTTCCAACCACTAAAGTAATTCTAATTACTCTAGTCTAAAATAATTCTAATTAATTAATTAACTACCACTGGCTGTGAAGATTCACCAACTTTTATTTTCAGGGACACTTTTAATTTTTATCAAGTGTTCCCTTAATTTATTTCTCCCCCCCCCCCCCCCAGGAGATCCTAATATATGTGATTAATTTAAATCCCGAGACCGAGCTACCCAATATATGTAGTGGATTCGATGGTATTGTATGATGGTGATATTACTTAGTGTGAAGCATGAGGTCAGCTGTGAAGGCTCCTGATATAAAAATAGCTGTGAATTTTCAGAAGGCCCTTCTTGCTACCACTACGACCTCACACCTATCTTTTTTTACTAATGAATGTGGCTACGTTAAAAAATCTAGGGGTACTGAATGTAAGGTGTTGTATTAATATATACAAACACACACACACAGATATTTAATAAGTCTAATAATGTTAATAAAATTTAAAACACACTGAAGTAACTCAAGCTGTGTAAAATTTTGATAGTAATTTTCTTTAAATTTATTTGTTCTGAACCAAGGTTTTATTTTGGTCAGAACATATGAAAGGTTTTGAAAGTATTAATGATATGCATGAATATATGGCATAATAAATGAAAAGTGTATACATAGGTATGTTACAAGACTAGTTAATATTATTACTGTTTATAGTTGTACTTTATGGGGAAGAACTATTTATGGATGTGCTGTTGGGGTGGCCTCATCACTCCCGATCTATAGCGACTACACATTGCCCATTTATTGAGGGTATTATAATTGGGGTGTTAGAAATCAAGTTGGTGAGTTTTCAGCAGGCCAGACTCTCACGTAACTTGAAGGAGTAAGTCTGGTGCTGGAATCAGGTGGCCCCACCTCTCCGTGCTTGGGGGCAATATCAGAAGGCTGGTGGCCCCACCTCTCCGTGCTTGGGGGCTATAACAGAAGTCTGGTGGCCCCACCTCTCCGTGCTTGGGGGCTATAACAGGCTGCTCTGACAAAATGTTACTGCACGGGTCCCTCTTGTAATATTCAACACCTCATTTGACACCACATTGGTGCCAAATAAAAACTCACAGTTCTGCAATCAAAGTATTAGTCATGTGTCAGAATTCCATCCTCTAAACCATTTCTGGACACAACACTACACAACAACAACACCATATAGACGGGTCAGATCTCTCTGACCATACAGCACATCTTACCAAGTTGGTTTCACATAGGATAAGTTCTCCCAGACTACAGATTCCGAAATATGTTTATTAGCTTCCTGCCATAGAATAGGATAGGTGATATGTTCCACTGATCTCAACACTTGATCTGTCCTTCCTAATCCTTGCTGGAGTTTATGTATTTTATTTGTCTCTAGACCCTGAACTAGGGCGGGGGGTCTAGAGCGAATCCTTACTTGTTGTAAGGGATAGATTTTGATATGGCAGTATAAAATCACTCGAAACCTTAAACAAATATTAAAATGTACAAAGAAATAATTTCTGTCTTACCAGAATTATGAACCTAGAACACAGTATATGCTAGCAAAACTCAGCTGAGCTGCTGGCTTTAGGATGGCGTCCCTCTAACTACTTCAATTTGCTTCTGGGAAATCACCACTTAATATTTTACTGTGTCTACTAGGACAACTTATGACGAATGGCAAAAATGCGCGTCTGAGCGCCGATAATATATTCATCTATGGCCAATCACCGCCTTTTCTTTTTTCAAATTCAAACATCCTACCAAAAAATCAATTCAGTCATACCTCAGTCAAGCATGCATATTTGTCTGTTGGTCCGTCCGTCTCTACTTGCGTTCTCACAAAAAACACACTTGTTTTTTTTTTGAACCAACTCTGCCCTCCCCTACACAATTTTGCCTGTAAAGTTATTTATAGCCACAATTCTCCTTAACACCCTCTCTCTTTCATTCTAACTAGATTTTAGCACTTGCGTCTTCAAGGCCATAATTTTTGTGAAAATTAGTGACATTATTGTTTCAATGCAGTCGTTCGTTGATATGAACAACACCGTCTTTTGTCAATATCTTTCTTATTATCTATCCGACTGTATAAATGAAAGCATATTATTTCACTGCTCAAGATGGGCCATCCGGCCAGCTAGGTTTTATATTCCTAACATCATTATTAAGAAAAGTTACTTTTCAAGGTTAGTTGGTTTTTTTTCGAAATATTTTCTAGAATCTTCTGTACTGCGTTTGCCGCTGCATTCAAATAAAGTATAAAATATCGCAAAAGCGTCCAAGAAATGACTGTTGCGTATAAGAACTATGGTCCCTTTTGTCGATTTCTTTACCTTGTGTCAACTTGGGGACGTGACTTTTACTTCGTTTCCCCCCCACTCCCCCCCCCAATTGCATCTTTTTAGCCTTGCTAGTTTCAAGCACATGTTCAGTCAGATTTTTCCTTTTGATCTTCGTTCTCATCCTGTTCCAAGGGTAAACGTTCTAGCAATTTAATTTCCATGGCGGGTGATGACCCGCGGCGTGGGCGATCATGCCTTCTATTAACTTACGCATTCTTTTTATCCCTACATTTTATCCTTTGGAGATATTTTTACGTTGTATCACTGTTAATTTTATGACAGCAACCTAAAACCCTGCATTGTTGCTAAATAAAAGGAACTATGGATCTTTTTAGAGACTATGTCTTCATTATTGTGACTCCGTTTGGGGGTCTTGATTGTTGCTCTATTGTTTAAATCTGATGACGTGTTGAAATTGAACCCCATTCACCCACCACTGTCACCCACAAAAAAGGAAAAGAGAACAAATAAACTCCACTATACGATAACTGATGAGAAGGCCCAAGAAGGTGACAGATATATACATTACGCTGTGACATGTGGTGGTGATGAACTGGTTGCCGACGACCAGGATTGCGGATTACATCAAACCACGGACCAACAAAGAGAAGCCGTTAAATTATGATCAGTCCGGAATTTATGCAGATATAAAAGACAATTCCAGGACGCCCTGAACAGGTAGAGTGCTGTGAAGTGTGTCCGGTGAGGTGGATTGCTAATCACGGAGATTTCTTCGGGTTGAGATAGCCAGCACCTGTGACCTGTGTGTTGGTAACAAAACAATCAAAAGGTCCAGAAACGTGAACCGTGTCTACAATCACAGAGTCCAGAAACGTGAACCGTGTCTACAATCAAAAAGTCCAGAAACGTGAACCGTGTCTACAATCACAGAGTCCAGAAACGTGAACCGTGTCTACAATCAAAGAGCCTAGAAACGTGAACCGTGTCTACAATCAAAAAGTCCAAAAACGTGAACCGTGTCTACAATCACAGAGTCCAGAAACGTGAACCGTGTCTACAATCAAAGAGCCTAGAAACGTGAACCGTGTCTACAATCAAAGAGCCTAGAAACGTGAACCGTGTCTACAATCAAAGAGTCCAGAAACGTGAACCGTGTCTACAATCACAGAGTCCAGAAACGTGAACCGTGTCTACAATCAAAGAGTCCAGAAACGTGAACCGTGTCTACAATCACAGAGTCCAGAAACGTGAACCGTGTCTACAATCAAAGAGCACAGAAACGTGAACCGTGTCTACAATCAAAGAGTCCAGAAACGTGAACCGTGTCTACAATCAAAGAGCCCAGAAACGTAAACCGTGTCTACAATCACAGAGTCTAGAAACGTGAACCGTGTCTATGATCAAATAATCCCGAAACGTGAACCTTGGCTACAATCAAATTTTAAATTTTGGGACCGTGAGAAGTTCGGACAATAAACCAAGATTCCAGAATTCGAGGAAGTACATTCATGCGGCAAAGGCATAACTCAAGGACTGAACAAGTTAACCATAATTTAGTTAAATTAATTAATGTATGAATAGTCACTTGTGTGAGACATTATATTTTGCTAGTTCCATTATATACTACGTATTCGTAGTATAAGACGTTATTAGTAAGTATGTTTATTGAATAAGAATAAGGAGAGTAAGGGTTTGTTAGGAAATGGCGGAAGGACAAGGATTGGATCCAAATACGTTAGCATTGTTACATGTTACGAATGCCCTAGAGAGGTGGAGCATGGAAACCAGGCAGACTGGGTTGCGACAAAATATTGAGACCTATAGAGGAGAAGCAGGAGGTTGTAAAAAAGTGGATCGCCAAAATAGAGCGGTACGCTTACTCCATAGGGGCAGGTGAGGAGGAAAAGAAGCGATTGGCCTTTTTAACTAGTGATGATCTAGTAAATGATTTTTTGAGGAGAAGGCTTGAAGAAGAGCCACATGAAACTTGGGAAGAGCTGAAGAGGAGTTTGTTAAACAGTTACGGAGAGTATGCGGATCAACATTATCTATGGGGATTACTTAGGAGAGTGAGACAGGAAGCAGGAGAATCAATCCAGCTGTTCAGCGACAGATTGAAAAATCTGGCAGAAGAAGTTTTTAGGGAACAAGATATACGGAGTCCAGATATCGAGGGGCAGTTGGTTGGAATTTTTATTGATGCCTTATATAAGGATGGAATGAGATTGCTTCTCTTGAGGAAGGATCCCAGAACTTTGAATGAGGCTATACGATTAACCTTGTCGGAAGAAGACTTAATGAAGAGGTTCCAGCTAAGGTCAGGGAACAACCATGAAGAAAAAAATTGGAAAGAGAATGAAGTTCGATGGACTGGACAGACAGTTAGAGATAGACCAAGAGAAAGAAATTATCTTGGGTATCAGAGCAAGCAGGATAGAAGAGACAATGACAGAGAAAACAGGAGCGGAATTATACAGATAGCAGAAGAAAAACGATGCTATTTGTGTAATGCTAAGGGACATGTGGCAGCTGTGTGTAATAAACGGAAAATGGAGAGTCATAACGGACGACGAAACGAGTTGAAGGAAGATAGAAATTATAGGCATACAAGTGAGAGAGATGCTTCCGTGGGGTTTAGACAACCACAAAGAGGCATTGAATACAACCGTGGAAACATGGTGGATGAAGAGTACAACCATAGGTCCACCTACAGAGGTAGAAATCCAGAATGGGACTTCAATCGGGAAAATGTTCCGCCTAGAGTAAATAGATGGGGACCTGAGGAGAGAAGAAGATTGGATAGACAAGGAATGGGAGAATTTCCTTCGAGAGGATTTCAACAGACTCACCGAAGAAACAATGTTCCACCACAAGGTGAAGGTCAATACAGACAAAGGAACCTAGGTCAAACGAGAACCATTAGAGATAATACTCCTGTCGAGAGGAGTAGAGCAAGACAACAGGAAAACTTGAGTTCCACTCAGTGCGAGAGGCGGGACTGAGTGAGAAAAAAGAAAAATATAGACAACCAATGAGGCCTCACCTTAGAAATAGAGATAAGAACGGGTATACAAAGAGATCAGGAATCGGCAAGAGTATACGCACCAGTATTGACCAGGTAGAGAAAACAAAAGGTTTTAAAAGAAAAGTTGAGCAGGGGGGTAAAAGATTAAATGATGATTTAAGTTCATGTTTAATTAGAGTAGGAAAACAGAGGTTCCGTGCACTTATAGATAGTGGGGCCTGCTATTCTATTATAAGAGATGAATTCTACAAAAAAATTGGGGGTAGAGTGAAACTAAGGCCCAGTAGAGTAAAATTAGAGTCAGTATCGAGGGAGGCGTTACCAGTTATTGGGGAGATTGATTTGAAGTTCAAATTAGGGGACCAAGTTATTGAGCATCCGTTTCTGGTAGTTAAAGGCATCTATAGAAACGTTATATTAGGCAGGGATTTTCTAAGAAAATTCAGAGTACGATTAGATTATCAAAATAATCTATTAGAGATAAGGAAAAGTTTGGTGCCTATCGATAACGATGTACAAATCGCCACCTTGATAAGGTTGGGTAAACCAATAGTGTTGCCTCCTCACACTATAAGCTATGTACAAGGAAGAGTGAAATTGAATCCATATTTCAGGCCACATACCACTGTAGAGGTATTAGAAATGAATGACAGAGATATAGAACAGGAGCCAGGAATATCATTAGTAGAAGGTATGCAGAAGTTGGGAAGATATAATGAATTGTCTCTGTTGCTGGTGAACGCCTCTGATAAAACCACGCAAATTTCCCGAGGTAGTATTATAGGGAAACTTAACAATAAAGTTGGTATGAGATCTGGAATTGAGCAGTGGGGGAGACTAGAGAATGAAGTGGACACAAGGAGAGATAGAAGAAGAGTAAAGGATGAGCAGAAACGAAACACTAGATTAATTGCCATAATAGATGATAAAAATAAGCAACGAAGTTACGGAAATCGAAATGGATGGAGAGATACCTCTCATGGATGGAATCAACGGATTAATAGACCGCTCAAACTAAATCAGTTAGAAAAACAAAATAAAAGGGATATGACCGACACAGGCACTTCCTGGAGAAGGCAAAGGGCAGAACAACGATCGATGGAAGTTTTGTCTAACGCTAGAGTAGAAGAATTGCGGAAGAAATTAAAGGCCGAAGAAGCACATAGAGCATTGCAGGAAAAATTTGTGATAAAACATCAAGATGTCTTCGCGTTGTCTGATGCAGAAGTGACCCAGACCCAGACGGTAGTTATGGAGATTGAGACAGATCAACGTCAGCCTCCAGTGCATTCCAACCCTACCGTACACACAACCTTAGAAGTAGGACAATTATTGAAAGAGCTATTGAGGATATGTTAAAGGCAGGAATTATAGAAAGGTCTCGATCGGAGTGGTCCTCACCAGTAGTGCTAGTTAAAAAAAAGGATGGGACATTTCGTTTCTGTTGTGATTATCGGGCCTTGAATAGAGTCACAAAGGCGGTAACATATCCTCTACCCAGAATAGACGATATATTGGATACCCTAGGCGGTTCAGAGTGGTTTACTTCCCTGGAT